>NW_004624785.1:3653887-3685379 GCF_000247695.1 Heterocephalus glaber | reverse complement strand
AAGGACTGCGTTGGCTGGTAGATTCCAAATTATGGCTTGGCAGAAAGTTTGTCTGCATTTTGCTCAAGTCCAGAGACTTTGCCTGAGACTGAGATTAAAGGTGGCAGACTAATTAATCTTACAGAAGAAATTCAAGGCAGTCTAATGTTGAGGCAGTAGCATGGCTACTTTGGGGGGGCTTTTAACCAGATCTATGTTGAGAATCAAGCCAAAGAACCCAGAAGAATGATACAAAACATTGTGAGTTTGGATAGAAAGGAAGCTCCAGTAAAACCGTAGCCTGCAAAATGGAACAGAGCAGAAATTGCTCCCTGAAAGACTAGCAAGAAAAAGTCAAATATTTCAGAAGACAACAGAAAAGATGGCTTGACAGCATCACAAGAACCAACAGGACTCCAGCCTTTGCAGCCTCAGAGTTGCAAATGTGAAAGACTTTACTTTGAGAAGAAACCCCCAGAGCACCATGTTCCAGAATGGCAACAACCTAGGGAAGTTGTTTGGAATTTGGTTTATAGGCACTGGACTACAGCCAAGAGAGAAGGAAGCCTGGCTACTGCTCCAGCTGGCAGCAGTCCTTGGCATCATCCACATGGTGCTGGTTTTAGGTACATGCAGAATGCAAGAGTTGTGGAGTCAGTAATGCTTCCATCCAGTTTTCAGAAGGCCTGGGAGGCCAAGCAGTGTGCCCCTGAGAGGGCAATGTGTGAAGCTGTGAGTATGAAGCCGGAAGTGCAGTGGAGACCCCGGAAGTTTGGAGAAGCCAGGAATGTGGGTCATCTGAAGAAAACTGCAACAGGCCAGGCATTTAGCTCAGTGGTTCTGCTGCCTGCCCCAAAAGCACAAGGACCAGAGTTCAACCCCTGATACCAAAAAAACTGCAAGAAGGGATCAGAGCCAGTCCAAGAGAGAAGCCATGAGAGCTGCAACCACTGAAAGTGCCATAGAGTTGGAGCCCCCCAAGCCCTTTGGAGTTCAAATTTTGCCACAGATTGCCTTGGATGCTGGACATAGAACTATGGGACTTAATGTTTTTGGTGTAAACTTGAGGAGTGGATTGTGATAGTCTGGATTGCCAACTTGATTGGCTTGGGAGCCACCTAGGGGATTAGTAAAGCATATTTATGGATATATCTCAGTGGGACATGGGGGCATGATCATGGAATTATATCTGGTTTCTGTCCCCTTCCTCTCTGGCTTTCCCCTGCTATTTGCTTCTTGACTTCCATGAGTTAAGCAGTTTTCCTCCAAGAGGCCCTTCTGCTATGATGTTTCTGCCGTGAAGCCAGACAACTAGGGACTGAAATCTCTGAAACTATGAGCCAAAAATAAATCTTTCTTCATTTAGTTTGACTCTTTACATTATTTTGGTCACTGCAACAAAAAGATGATTAATACAATAAGCCAATTATCTCCTTAACAATTTATCTCTTTGTTTTCTACATTAGCCTATTAAGCCTCTTATAGGCAGGAATCTTGGATAATTCATCCGCATACCCAAAGCAACCACAGAGCTGCTAGCTCCATGAGTGGCTGTTAAATTGAATAGAATGAAACCGAATTGTAATTAAGCCCAGAATCATAAGGCATATTCTTTTAATAACCCCAGTGGTGGCAAACTAAAGTTACTCTGAGCATGTATGTACAAATGGAAAAGATCAAAGCCATTTTGTACTTGCTTTGACAAATAAAGTGGGTAAATGGGCTGACCAATACTATTTTATCCAAACCCAGAAATGTCAGCAAATAATGAGGTTAATTTCTGTATATGCCTAATCAAGTAAACAGGTATTTTAAAAATCAGCCTAAATATCTTATAATTAAATCCATATGTACCACAAAACGCTTACTTGAGTAGGTAACATAATCTGGTTATTTCAAGGATTCATTTGATCAGTTATGCAACAAAGTACTTTTTATTAAATTTAATAAGCCTAGCATCATCTATATTTAAAGAAGACAAGGTCCCTGTCCCTAAGAAACAGTCATTCAAGAGATGGAGACAGATCTACACAGTTATTGCACACGTCAAGCTGGAAAGTCACCAAGGGATGAACGCTTGACTTTGAGAGCACCAACTTTGGACTTGTTCGCTTTCACTGGGAAGTCATTAAGAACACAATGAATTGTTTGCTCAGCGAGTGTTGCCCCAGCTCAGCAATCCTAGGATGTAGTGCATACCATGCATGGTGAGTGAAGCCAGCTTGTGACAGCCTCTTGATGCATGGCTAAGGTATCAAATTGGAGAGAGTCGGGCAGGGGAGAGCTTTCTAAACACTCAGCACTACCACACCTATATTTCAAAAAGATTATTCCATTGCCCATTTGGAGGACAAATTGAGGACAATCCAGGTAAAGGATGAGACTGGAGAACCACAAGGAGGAAGAGCAGTTAGATAAGGCTTTCCTCTAGCCAGGGATTCTCACACACTTGGTGTTAAGACTCCTATATACTCTCAGGACCCCAAAGAGCTTTTGTTTGTTTGGTTACACATATCTATTTCTACTGTATTATAAGTAATAATTGTGAAAAATTCAAACACTCTAATACCCAAGCATATATTCCATTTCCCATCAGAAATGTGACATCATACAGCCTGTAACTGCTGAAACACTCTACCTTCTACTCCTTAAAGGAAAATCGAGTGTCACTATTACTGGAAGGTACTTTCACCCTATAAAAGGGTTTGGGGATCTCAGGGACACAATTTGAGAACCACAGATCTAAGAAACAAGCCCACAGAAGAGACAATGGGGAGAAAAAATAAATCACTACCTCACTACCCTATGTAGGGGGCCTCAGTAGGACTTGGTGACAAAAATGAACTAGTGGCAGGATTGGGTGGTGTGGGGTGGCAGAGAGGAAAACGCTCAAAATAAGCCCAACATTTTTACTTTCGGAAACCGTGTGATGTTCCCCTAGCTTCTTCAACATTTATGTATGCAATTAATAAAGAGAAAATTTATACATGCTCACATTATACTCAAAACTGTTGCTTTGTTTTGTTTTCTTATTGACATTCTTAAGCAGCCCAGCGGCATTATACCCATGGAAAGCATCTTCCTCCTAGTGGAAAAGTACCAAGAGTTACAAGGACTTGGCCTAACTGCTTGAGCGAGTGTGAGTGTTGACTAACCTGAGTCTGATAAATAATCTCCTGAGCCCTCTGATGAAAACCATAAAAGTACTGCTTCCTTCTCCTCTTGGACAATGATTCACATTTTAAATATGCATTGAAATTATTTTCATAAGGGGGCATCTCCCCCTGCCAGTCCAAGAACAATAGTGCTAAACCTACTTTAGGAAACAACCATCACTTAACTGTGCCTTTCTTTAAATAGTGTGTGTTCCTTTAATTAGTTTTAATTTAAAGACCAATTAACAGGGTTTCAACATAGAACAACATGATAAAAGCTGACTTTATTTCCTGAACTACTGAATCATACCTGATGATTCTAACTGAACCTGAATTTATTTTTATAATACAATTCCATTCCAATGTCTTTCTGAAACCCACATTTCTGTTTCTCTTCCCTACTCTATTCAGACCTTTCTGGGGTTTAGCCCATTGATCTCATGTTCAGTTTGCCATTTTATTTCAGTGAGCCATTGCATTTCATTTTTTCTGCCCCATATCTGCAATGTTCCAAGAAGCCTATGTACACTCTAAGAATCCCACACAAAGTCTCAGGATGAGGCATAGTAATTCAAACGTTTTTAAAGATTAGAAATGCTTTTCTCAGACCATGAAGAGTCATGATGAGCCTTTAGCTCCTGTTCAAATGTGTCCCCTTCTCCTGCTCTCTCTGCATGGGGTCCTGCCCTATCAGACAGGACTTGTGTCTCTCTGATCAGCTTGCACAAAGTCATGCTTCAGTGCCTTTCCTCATGACATTCCCTTCATCAGCTTTGTTTTTCCTTTGCCCCCTTCTCTCCTTTTCTTTCAAGAGACATTTCAAATGTCCCTTCCCATTGGAATCCTTCTCCGGTCCTTCTGGCCTACTTTAGTCACTCATTTCCAGTTGTTCTTCTGGTAGCTTCACCATCTTTACCCCATGGCTCTATAGTCTGAGGCCTGCCTGCTGCTGTAATGTCATGTGTATAATCAGCCTTCCATAACTGTTGCTTGGATGAATTGACACAACACGGATAACAAAAGAGAAAAGTTCAAAGGACCCGACTCAGCGCATGTGCAGAAGTTTTATAAATCCCTGGTCTACCTTTAATCTTTTCCTGTTGATAAGAAAGCGTTGCTTTGTAGCACTTAGCACCAAGCATGTCATAACATTTCAAGAATGATTATATTTCCAATTCATCTTCTCAGAGTGGTTAATAAGGACACTTTCAACTGAGAGTAGGAGGAAATAATGCAATGAGATCCAGAGTAACAAATGAGCTAAGCACAGATCTCCAGATCTGTGCTACTTCAGCATATCTCTAGCTCTGTGTCCAGGCACAGTACCTTTCTCATGAGTGGTCATTATGAAGTCCTTGCTGCCTCAGGAATACACCTCTCTGAACTCACTCTGAACCTCTGCTTCAATTGCTCCCCAAATCTGAGCTGTCTTTCCATGTTTCCTCATGTTTCCTTCCAAGATTGAGTCAGTCCTTCCAGCCTGCCTTGACCAAAGTCAAAAATGTTAGTATTGAAATTTCCACTGCTGCCATCTTTAATTAATAAAAGACTGAGGCCAGTTGGGCCAGGTGATTTGTCTAAGACCACATCAGAATCTGAGGCTCTTGATGTGCTTCCCTGCTGTCTTTACACCTTATCCCCTTCAGTCTTTACTCATTCAGCTCTCCTCTCACCCCAGTATCTACTGAAAGTTGTTCCACATGGGACAGACTTATCATTCCTTCTAGCTCAGGCATTTCCAACCTGCAACCCTGGACAGCTAGTAATGCAGCCCCACAAGACTGTAAACTTTTAGTGTGATGCTTAGTGGGGTTTTTTGTAATTTGATTACACTGTGCTCCAGCACAGACTGCACAGATTACAGTGGATTGCTATGTACAGACGGATACAGTACAGTGCTGGCCCTGCCTTCTGTGCTGCCACGCACGATCAGCTCAACCAAAACCCTGAGTGTATCAGATGTTACATGTGCAGTGCAACAATGATAGCCCTTCAATCTACCTTCATGTGTATGTGCCTAAGCAGACATGTAAGTTTTCTTATTTAATTACTAAATTTGGGCTTGTGTTATTTTGTTTAAAAAGTTTTACTAAGTTAAAATATTTTTTAAATAAAAGAAGTGTTTGTTACTTATTTACATTAACTGTATTATATATTTTATATGTAGCCCAAAACAATTCCTCTAATTCAGTGCAACACAGGCAGGGTTGGACTCCCATGCTCTAGCTGGGAAAACCCTGGAACAGGACTAGTAGGGTCTACAATGCAGTGAGAGACACATGACATTTGGAATTAAGCACAGATTCTAGGGCAGACTCTCCACTTCATATGCATGTGAACTTACATAAAGCATATAAAATTCTAAGCCTCCATTTCCTCATCAGTAAAACAGTTAACATGAGTGGGGTCCCATAAAGTACCAGGGGTTGGACAAGCTATCAGAAGGTCAACGCTTGTCACAAGCTACTATCGATAGAGGCAAATACAACATGAGCCCTTACATTGGATGGCCTAGAGAGAGTGGACTATGTTCCTGCCATCTTCCATTCTAAACAGTTCCTTGACCCTGGGATTCAGGATAATGTCCACTAAAATAAGACAACATCTTGTTTTCCAGAAGGGAAATGTTTATGCTTCCTTTGTATGGAGTTACAAGGGAAAACAACAGAGAGCTTCCCAAAGATAAAGACCCCAAATAAGAATAAAAAACTTCAGCTCTCTGCCAAAGTGACATCAAAACATTCAGGATCTTGAGTAGTTCAAAACCCTAAAGCCTGACCTGATGGTCAAGGGCATCAACCTCACAATGCAGCTGTTTTAGTTTTCTTACCCTGACCAAGGGCAACATTTCCTACTTGACTAGATATGGTAGCCTGTGACCCTTAACTGTCTTATTTGTAGAAGTCAAGTTTTTATCATTCTAAAGCAGAATAAGCAGAAACCCTGGGCCAGAGCATGTCATCTGTCTGCTTTTTTAAAAGGCATACCAAAATAAGAATTAAGATATATCATGTTCAGGTACAAACACCCAATGATAAATGTAAACAAATTGTATACCTAAAATATACCAATAAAAGAACTTAAAAAAAAGGCATACCCTGTTACCTAAAAACAAAAAAAAATGAAGCATTACAAATGCTGCATGATTTATATGTTTATATTCACACAGAAAAATGGGTGGAAAAATAATAAACCCTTAACAGTGGCAACCCCAAGAAGTGGATAGAGATGAAATAATTGTCTCTCTTTAAATATCTTTCATAACTCTGGATGGAACTAATGGGCATGGAGTCACTTTAGCAGTTTATCAAATAATTCCCTTGTTAAGGGACATTCTTTTTCATTCCTAATAAAACAGATCTTGGTTGCTGTTATTTTTATCCCTAACTAGTTTCTACTTCCCCCCAAAAGAGTTAGCAACAGCAATTTAGAAGATGGTGGACCATTTGATCTTAAAATTACTAAATGAACAACAAACTTCAATTTCTCAAAAGTCTAATGGTGAGAATATTTAATTCCCCTTTTCCTTTTCATTTATAAACATAGATATGTACAGCGTCACCTCCCTGAGACAACAGACACTTCACTAATGATTAAACAAACTAGATAATTCCAAAACTCAGTGAGCAGCCAAATTGAATTTCTTATTTATTTAAGATTACTATGGATTGCTCCTTACTCAGCCATCTTGGAGCCTACAGTGGACACTGTGCTTTCCCTTGTCCCTATTCCAGGCAAGCATCAACACCCCCAGTTGGCAATACTGGCTGTTGGTAGCTTACACTTGCCCCCTTTGCTGAAAAAGTGTCCTCAGCTCAGAAGAATCACCTTATCAACTTCCCAGGAGGTTCTGTGCCTCCCTCATGCCCACTGGTGCCCCTAAAAAGCACAGTGTCCTTGCTCGAGGTAACAGTATTCTGGTGTGCCATTGATGTTACCAAACCACACTTGAGCTTCATCTAAAACCACATCCCTCTCTCTGCTTATTTTCTTACCATTTCCTTACTTCCTTCTAAGGTGACTTTTTCAATAAACCACATGCCCAAGATGAGTAAATCATTCTTTTCAGGTAAATGATAGTGCCTTTGGTTACCCAAATGAAAGTATAATTACTTCCACATAATTTATAATTAACTGAAACTTTCACTTTAAAAATAAATACCAAAAAACCTAGCTCGCTACCAAATTACATCCAATTCATGCATGAGGAAATCTAAAATGCTGCTCAGGTTAACAGTAAAACCCAATGCTCCAAGAAAGAGAAATCAGAGTAAAATGTGATTTTTATGCTTCATATACATGGTGAGTGTTTAATAAACATTTAACAACTGAAGAATTATTTGCTAAAATTTATTTGATTGGAAATAATACCTAGTTTAAGAATGAAAATGACTGATAACTGAATGCTTAAAAATGTTTGAGATGGGGCCGGGGACTTAGCTCAGTGGTTTCACCACCTGCTGTGCAAGTGCATGGACCTGAGTTCAATCTCCTGTACCAAAAAAAAAAAAAATGCTTGAGAATTTTGAGTAATTTTTTAAATCCTAGAAGACCTTCTGAGTGTGTAGTGGTAACTATTCAGATTGGGGGGACAGAGAGAAAAGAGACTGGAACACATGCCAGTCTTTGACTTGACTGCAAATTCCAGAATGGCTCCATCTCCATCTTCCTGTCAGGTAGATCAGGGGAAGGAGTGGGCCCTTGCTGGGTACCATCGTTCTGAATGGGTCATCATTCTGAATGACCCTGGAAGGTGGGGTTAACAGCTGAATGAAATACTAATGACAACAATACACAAAAATCTACAAACATTGTAATTGGACTTTTTGAAATCTGGTTGAAAAAGTAATAGATTAACAAACTAAAACAAGAAATAATGGGGGGAAATGGCATGTTGGTCAGTTATTCAAATAGAACCTATTATTTGTGCATAGGAATAGTGGGAATTTCCTTTTTTACAAAGAATCTATTTTATAGCATGATTTTAATCCAGAGTAGTTATGTATAGCCAGAATTTTAGGGTTAAAAAAATGATATCCTTTCTGGCAGTGGATTCAGAGTCATCATGGTAAAAATCAAAGGAAAATATATGTATCACATCACTTTCTGTGACGAATATAGGAATGTAGTTTATCACCTCTGTGATGTAAAAAGAGGTTAGTCTTATTTTAAGTAATCTGTGAGCTCTAACCACAAAACAAACCATATTTTAAAACAAATATCCACAACTTGAACATCGGAAGATTGTGTCCATGCTTTAAGGAATCAGTCCAGGAGAGAATATCCTTTCTCAAACAAGCTCTCCATTGTTTTTTTACAGCATAAGTGATCTTCTTTTAGAATTACCTTCAAACACCACAATAAATTCTTTTGAAATTTTCAGGGGAGAAAATTTTTTGCTCTTTGAGGTTGGACTCGACTTTCAAACGCAGCCAACACCTATTTTCAGAAAAGGCTGAGGAAAATTGAATTAAAGGGTTGGATAGTTAAGGCAATTACACAGATGTGGTAATTTACAAAAACACTCAAGCGCAGGGAGGTTCAGAGGTGGTTGCTGCATCCCGGCCTTCCACATCCTGACCCAGTCATCTATCTCTGGTACTTCCTTGGAGCTTTTTGCAGCTGGACACTAAAATCTGTTGAGTTTTTCTTATAGCCCTGAAGTGTAGACCTCAGAATATAAACTGAGTCATATAACATGATAATGATATTCATGAGGGTGGTTGCTCTTAGTGATGTTAGCTTGAGATTTGAGTGCTAGTAGCCTATGTGCTTATCAATTATGTTTTCATAAATGCTTATGTGACGGTAGGAGCAGGGCCCTGGAGCCTGCCTGCATGGCTTCAAACTCTTTCTCCAAAACTTACTGTTAAACCCAATTACTTAATCTCTATGAACATCCACTTCATCATCTGTTAAATGGCAATAATAATTGTGCCTACCTCTTGTATAGATTAACTGACATCATGTATTTCAAATGCTTAAAACAATGTCTTCTGCATTGTCAACACTAAATAAGTATGTATTAACTTAAGATATTTCATGCAGTAGCTGCAACAGTCCAAGAATGAGAAGCCAGCTTCAAAAGCAAACAACAGCAAAAGCCAGCTTGTAATGATTCAAACAATATACTGTCCTAATCCAAGTCACAGGTCCTTAAGTAAACTGAAAGCTATACAGTAATTCACAGGGCTCTGAATATTTAGTACACAGATGGTTATTGAGAGACACTTTCAAGTGCTGTAACTGCAGATCCTGATAGAATTTTTAGGAACCTTCAAAGAGATGGCAGAATTGCAATTACCAAAAACTTGAGTCATTTGTAGGAGAATGAATCCACATTGAGAACTAATGTTACATAAAATAAATCAGACACAAAAACTTAAATATTTCATGGTTTCACTTATACAAGAAACCCAAATTATAAATAAAGAGCAAAACAAAAGATAAATGATAGAAAGTAGAGAGCTAGATCTTCTCAAATGGATTGGGGATCAAGAGATGGAGGAGGAGGGAAGGGTAAGAAAGGAGATGAAAAAGGCATTAAGATGTGTTATGTACCTGCACCAACTCCACACAAGGAATGTGAACATTATGTATTGCAAACATGTACTAATAAAAATAATTTTTTAAAAACTGATGGCTCTTAAATTGTTTTATTGAATATAGGATACTACAAACTAAAAAGCATCCTTGCTCCAGAGATAATCCTTAAAAATGTGTATCCCAGAATCAGTAGAATATGATAATATAACTTACAAGAGAACACATAACTGGTAGATTTTTCTACTTTTCAAGTGCACCCTCAACCTGAAAAGGGAAACTATCCCAAAGTTCAATTACAAGAGTAAAAACCAAGCTTGAATTTAAACTAGTGAGAAGGGCCCCAAGGGAAGACTGTCTTACATACGAGGGGAAGAATACGTCGAAAAATGTGGAAATTTTGAGTAAAAATAAATATTTCCTAATGTAGGTGTTAAATAATTAGCTGAGTGAATTCTGAAATTCAGAACTATTTTTTTCCATCTGGGGAAAGTGTACCTTGTTCCAGTCAAAAGTGAGACAACCAGGCAAGAGGGAAGAGCTCCCAAATTTCTTCCATGTTGTTCTGTGGGCTTCTGGTAGCTCTAGGTCTCCACTATAACCATGGTCTGTAACCTGGGTCAGCTGGTCCTCATGAAATACTACTGCAGCCAACACATGCTGCGAATAGTTTTAACGAATACAAATGGGTCAGTTGGACCCAAAGGCTCAGATTTCATTTGGAACAATTTGTTTTTATATTCCAACTAACAAATATTAGTCAAAGAATCTAGACTAGGTATGGAAATATATATATTTAAATATTATATATATATATATATGTGCAGTGTGTTGACCCAAAGGTTACGAAAGAGACTCAAACTTAGCATCTTCCTGGAACTCCATCCTGTACAATGACATGGGGGATCTAGTAGGAAATGGGAGGGAGAAAGAGAGAAATAAGGAGAGAGGAGGGAGAAGGAAAGGGAGGTTTACATATGTAAATACAACCCAATTTTCTTTGTGTCTTGGAATTCCCTAAAAAGAACTTAACACATAAGTGTAGGGAAACTTGCTTTCTGGTAATCCATTGTTGTCCATCAACATAAATTTGAGAAAAATTGAAAATGTTGCTTCTTAGTTTCTTTGCATCTCTCATGTTCTCCATTGCTCCCCCCCCCAGCCTATGCCAAATTTGTGAATTCATAGCGCATTTTTATATAAACATGTGACTCTTGGCCCCATCTCCTCAGCTAGATTTGGGGGCCTTCTTACATAAAGTTTAGTTTTTCGAGCATGCCCCTAAATAAATCTACTTTTGTGGGGGTTTTGCAGGTAAAAAATATCATTCAAGACTAATTTTTAGTGTAAAAACTGGAAGATGATCAAGTATAATCTATCATCATTTTAAAAATTAGGATAGAATATGTATTTTAATTTTATCTATTAAAAAGAAATTCTTTTAGAAAAAATAATAAGTTGTCTCGGGATTTTCATAGTTATTTTTAAATAATGCTTATACTCTATTACACATAATCCTAAGTTGTGTAATGTCTTTTGTTTATAGTTTCAATCAAATAAAACTTGAATTAGATCATTGAACATCTGGGATATGTAAATCCTATATTTATAATTAGAGTTTTAGAAAATAATATTGGTATTTATTAAGGCAGGGATTTGCCATGAAACTGTATTAGAATACCATTAACCTAGCCTAAAATTTCCTTTTTTCATCTTATATATTTTTAAAAGGCAGCCAGCCAAGCTATAAAAATGACTGTGTTCTGTTATCATAGCCACCTTTACAACTAACCCATCTATGTCATTGTTAACACTTTTGTATTGCCTTTTTGTCTTTAGCAAACTGAGAGTCCATGTGTGTAGGTTCCAATGTATCATCTTTAAAGTGTGATGACCTCTTGGAAATGAATTTGAATTCTCTTGCCCCTCCCCCCAAACCCCCGCACACACTCTCTCTTCGTATTTTTTCTGAAGGGCCAGAACTCCAGAGTTTATGCCTTTATGACTATCTAAAAGGTGCCAATGCTAAACATATGACATCATGAAAACTATGTTATTTTGACTTTTAAATTTTCCTTAAATATAAATTCTAACTAAGGCTGCCAGGAAATTTTGCAAAGGTCAGGGTGGTTTTTATTCACTGTAAGTGGGTGAAACCAGAATTCCTTGGCCTTACAAATTCTTGTGGTCACCATCAACAGCCCCTCCTTTCCAACATCAAGTTGATCTTCTGTGTTTACTCAAATATGTTTGGCCCACTAATGCTTCCCTTAATGAGAATGCAGTTCCCTGCCAGAAGTCCCATTTGGGTGATTTACTTTTTCTTTGTTGATGATATCAAGCAAATCATTACAAATGATAATACTGTAATAACATGGTTCTTTCCAGGAAATGTCATCTTGCTGATGGCATCTAAGACTGGATATTATTAAAATCTAGCTCTTTTTTTTTCATCCTGGCAGCACTGCAATTTAATACCCCTTGAAGAGAGACAACATGGAGAGATGTTCTGGCTTGTGATCAGCATTTTGGGTTGGTGGTCAGATAAAAGCTCTGATAGAACTCTTTCCAAGGATTTGCTATGCATGCTCAAATTCCTTGTTCTATGTTGACTCAAGCTGTTTTCTAAAATACCTCTGTAAAAATAGGCCATTAAGGCAGTTCAGAATTAAATAGAAAAATATTTCATTTGTCTTTCTTTTTAGGAATATGTGCAATCCAAATGATGTGATTAGCCTTTAATTAATGGGATAATCGACTAATACAAAATTTAACACAAAACCTTTTTTAAAAGAAAAGCTCCATTCTGAAATTAAAGCACTTGTTTCCATACTGTATTTCATTTGCTTTTACTCCATTGGTTCTGATGTTCAGCTGTCACACAGGAAGAGACTAAAGGAAATGGCGTCAGCTTTGATGAGCCATACAAAGCCTTAATAAATTAGTATTTGTTTCCAAGGGAATTTGATAAAAAAAAAAAACACAAACCACTTAGTAAATCGCTTCTCAAAAGTGTGGCAAAGAGTACCTCTTTGGCAGTAGATGGATAACAGAAAAGAAAAAAAAGTGTAGAGAGACCTAGGGAGAAATGTTTAACCTTCATGTCAGGGTTTATTTGGTTACAATTACAGAATGCCCCATCAAAAATAACAAAAAATGTGGGAATTTCTATCTCACTTATTCAGACCCTGTTAAAAGTCTGCTGCTAAAGTTATAGCACAGCTCAGCAATCTCAGAACTCTGAGCCAGAAAACATACATCAAATTTTTCAATCATTCATTCTTCATTCAACATGCTTAAACATTCCCTGGGGCCTTCTGTGCATTGCAAGTGTTAGAGCAGAGATGTAAGGCCCTGTGACTGACACAAACATAAAGTAAGGTAGGGGCTTTTTCGTTGAGAAGCTCTATGGGGGAAGGGCGATTGGGAGAAGTCTCATATCCATGAAACAAAATAAAATAGTCTGACACGATAGTAAGATATTCATTTGCTTGTCACAAACTATACTGATTTCTGTAGGGATCCTCACAAACACAAAGCAAGAATGGAACTTTCTGGAAGATTGCTGGGTAGCTGACAAAGCTGAAAGGCTGGAAGTTTGGAAAACAACAAAACCGAAGGAATACACAATCAGTGTCATGTAAAAACAACTGCTTGGCTACCAGGAATTGGGTATGAGACACTGTCAGGACCCAATGAGTGACACTGCCCTTGTTTTGTTGCAAGTCTGGCCATAGGACTCGAAGAATTTACATCTACTGTGAACTTATTAGCTCTTAACTTGTATTCTAAACAAGTTACTTTTATCCCCCTTAATCCTCATTCTAACTCTCTGAAGAAAGCAATGGTCCCATTTTACAGCCTGGGATACTGAGGCTTACAGAGACTGAGCTCCATAACCTTGTCTAAGGTTATAGAGCTGTTCAGTGAGAGCTGGCGCTCAGGCACAGGAAGCCAAGCTCCCTACAGCCTCTGCCTCTCAAAGTCTAGGTAGGAGCCTCTGAATTCCTGAACAGATGGCCTGCACTTCAACTTCCAGGTGCCAGGAAGAACACGCCAGTGACCCTTGTGTTTTCCCAAATGAACATATGGCTTACTCTCCAACACAAGGAGGGAGTCCAAATGCTGCCAAAGAAAAATTTACAAAAACACACCACATAGACAGGGAAGAAGTAAAATAAGTGAAAGACTCAAATTTGAGAAGAAATAGTCTATTCAGGGTAAATTTTTCAATGTTAGCTATGTTATGAATTTTTTTCAGCCTCAGAATATCTCAATATGTACTAGTGTGTACAAAGACAATAAAATCCAATATTACATGTTTGTTTCTCATTTGCTTTAAGTCATACCAAGACAACATTGACAAAATAAGGTTGTCTGGCTTCAGATCCTCAAATATTTAAATGATTTCCAAGAAATAAGATACTCAAGCTTTAATTTAAAAAGAGTTGCACTAAACATAAAAAAAACTAAAACAACCTTATGCTTTTATTCTTCCCTATAATTCTTGCTATTGAGGAGTAAAGGATGACCAACTTTTATGGAGGCAATGTTCAGCCAGCCACATTAAGGTCATCTTTTTTCTAGGGGATATAGAGATACAACTGTGCCTACAGTCTCTCCTTAGCACCTTGCCCTGAGCCCATGAGCTAGTTTAACTTATACTCCAATAGTGGCACTAGCCAGCAGGCAGAGAAGACTCAATGACCAAAGCTCACATTAACCAACCCTAAGGAATGATGGCTGGTCTTAAAAATTTTGTTTCCAAACATAGGGAAAGAAATTGTGCTGTTCCTAAATTACTGAATGGATATATGTGTACAATATAAACAATATTGATATATTTTGACAGCAGGGATGTGAGTACAATGGAGGGCGAAGGGAAATTTAAAACTTCCTAGAAATGGAGACCTTTTCCATATTCAATGGACTTCAAATTACAAAAACAAAATTTTGAAGGAAATCTTATGTGTCTGTAAATAAATATATAAAGTCTATAAGACGCAGTATTTTTCTTACAGAAGATGTTCTTGCTTGACAAAATCCAGAATTTGAATTAAAAAGGACATATGACACAGGAGGTGGCTCAGCTAAGTTAGGAACAGGAGGAAAAAACCAGGAATGCATCTCAGGGAAGTTCCACTTTAATAGTTCTTTTTTCATATTTTGTCACAATTATTCTCAAATTTCCAAAATGTCACTGCTCTCCATTTAATAAACAAATGATAAAGAAAACTCATGAAATCAATTTCTTAATATCAGGTTTTTTAAGTCTTCACATGAGTTTTTTTAAGTCTCACAATTATCCTCAAAGATATTCTTATTTAAAGCTTTAAACTAATGACTTTTGGGGAAATTTCTTTTTTTGAGGAAGAAAAAGAACCCATATTAATAACAAGACATGACAAATTCTAAACATGAAGTCTTTGCATTTTATTTTCACAAGTTTTAGTTCTCAACATGAGACCTTGGCTCTCAAAACTTCATTTCTTTTATAATTCCACAAATATGAATCTTAGAAAATTTGGCTCATGATAGTTTTCCAGTAGTCCACATGGGCAATTAACATTATTGGTATTCTCATGATATAGGCAATTTGGGCAAAAGAATCTCATTCATCTCTGGCTGTTCTTGCTACTTGTTTTTCATTTCTAAAGTAAATACTTTAAAAGGAAGTATTTGATGACTGGGAGGAACATGTTGTTATCTCTATTAAACTAACTTTTATTAGGACAACTCCATACTGACTTAAACTCCATACTGACCAACTTTTATGCTATCCTGATAGAAATGTATTGTGGAAACTCAAAAGGTCAATAATAAAATCAGAAAAGCTCTGGTTTTTCTTGCTAATTATAATCATTCATAAATTTAATCTTCTTGTAGTTTAATGGAGAGGACCTTCTGAATAAATGTATTTCATCATCACTTCTCGGCATTTTGGCTAAGATCAAGTATAGAAATGTATTTCATGTAAAATGTGAGTACATAGAACATGCACTATTAAACACACTCTCCTTTATCTAAAAATGACTCAATTGAGCTTTTGAGGTTGCCTTTAAATCTTTTTTTGTTTCTGAAAACTTATTTCAAATTTTTTGTAAAGATAATACATTTTACCTTTCCCTTTGAAAAATGTTGGATTTGATAGTTTTTGCTTTCTTTGTTTTCTGTATTTTTGTGCTCTTCAATAAATCATAAATACTTGGTTTAAGAGATACTGGCTAGTAATTTAAGCCTGAAGATGTGTTATTTGATCTTTTGATTCTTGTTTTCTTAATCAACAAAATGAAAAGATTGGCAAAAGATAATCTCTAATGTAACTTTCTGTTAAAACTAAAGTGATTGTTCAATAAAAATTCCTTTTAAGAAAAACTTAACTTATTCTGGCCTTCAGTCCTGCACGGCACTTTAACAAAGAGCACAGCAAATACCAAGATCACTGTTCAGTGGATATAAGTCCAAAATTCTTTACTCAACTGAATTATCTAGTTTTACTTCAAGTTTCTTAATTGGGTCTGTTAAAAGTTATCAAAATGACAGAAAATTATTACTTTTTATCTTCTGCTTTTGGCCCTGAAATCTGTGTCTGAAGCATTTCTATCTTTCACTTTGTAGAATCTTCACTCTCATGTTGGTAGAACTAAAAGTTACAAAAATCTGTATGGTTTGAACAAAGAAGATGGTCGCTTTCACAGAAAGGAATTTTGAAATATACCGAGAATTGCTTTTTCTAATACTTTAAACACTGAATGTTTTGAGAAAACAGTTTACTTTCAAGAGATACAATTAAGTTCAGCTTCAAATTATACAAAATAAAATTTTCAAGTGACAATGTAAGGATTTGTTTTAATGAAGTAATGGAGATTTTGTACTGTATGAAACAATATTTATTCAGTTAACAATCTAAGTACAGTAGTACTTTAAATGTTTTGTAACCTTCCTGAAAACACTGATTTGTTTCAGTTGTTAGGTTGAATTTACTCTTTCTTCTCAGAGCCATCATTAGTTCTTGACACATGACTTATACATGTGATAGTTCACTTCATGGCATGGGCCCCATGGCATAGTAATCACCTAACACTAAGAGAAAGAAAATCTTTAAAGTGAGATGACTAAAAAACACTCATAGCGGAAAGGATTTTTAAATTTTTTCTCATACATGCATTTAAGCAAAATGATTATAATCAAGCAAATTAACATATTCATCATCTCACATAGTTTGGTAACCCACTTAAAATCTACTGTTAGGTAAGTGGCCTACTTGGGAGACTACGGCAGAGAGGCAGAGTGGAGGCAACATGGCAGCCTTCTTTTAGCTCCAAAAAGCCATCTCCCCTACTGTGGCCACCAGCCTTGCAGCAGTGTGTTCCAGGTCAATGGTTTCCAAGATTCCAGTTGGATTCATTGACTGGGCAACATGAAGAATCAAATGGCAAAATATCTCATGAAACATAGCTTCTGCTCATTATTTATTATTCCCTGGTGCACGCAGAGTTTCAAGATGTTGGTGAACACAATCTTCCTCCGCAGACTCAGCCAAAAAACTGACAGAATTATTACTATGCTGCCTACTGGTATTAGTGAAATAGATTCTTATTCTGGAGCAAGTGGAAATCTTTTTTTTAAAAAGTGAAGAAAAGTTTCTTATTAATAGATACCAGTACTATTGACTGCTGTTTCAAAGGAATTGGCCAAAGAAGTTGAGAATATGGGAGCAATTTTCACAGATGCCCATGTTTCTGGTCATGTTGGAGCTATAGGGTCTGGGAGCCTTGAATTTATGGCAAGAGGAGTAGTAGACAAATTTGCTGCTCCCCCCAAACATCTGGGGTACATGGGCTCTACTGTGGGGTGTTCTGGAGCTTCTGGGACCGGGAATGCTGCAAAGATCTGCAACAACATGCTGTTGGCTATTATTATGACTGGAACTGCTGAAGCTATGAATCTTAGAATCAGGTTAGGGCCTGACCCAAAAGTATTGGCTAAAATCCTAAATATGATCTCAGGACAGTGTGGTTCAAGTGATACTAACAATCCTGTATCTTAGGTGATGGATCAAGTAGCTTCAGCAAGTAACTATCAGGGTGGATTTGGAACACCACTCACAGCTGAGGATCTGGAATTGGCGCCAGAATCTGCTACCAACTCCAGAGCCCAGACCTGCTGGAAAGCCTACCCCATCAGATCCCCAAGAAGCTGTATGCAAGAAGTACTCACAGAAAGACTTCTTGTCTCTTTTCCAGTTTCTACAAGAAGAAGAGACCCTCTAGGGATGTCCTTTGTCTGTGAACACTGTTGGGAGCCTCCTAGCTGAATCCACAAGCTGTATCGGGTTTAATAAAAGGTCAACTGTCTGATTTTGATTATCTAGGCCACAGTAATCCCTAGGATTTTTCACCCCTATTAAAATGCTTATTCTTGGGCCAAGGATTTAGCTCAGTGGTTCCACCGCCTGCCTCACAAGTGCAAGGTCCCGAGTTCAATCACTGGCACCAAAGAAAAAATGTTTATTCTTTTCATCTGTTTAGCCAACATATATTATCTGAAAAATGTTTTTTCTACATGTCACAGATGGTTTCTGCTTACTAGGTAGAAAAACTGCCCTTTTAAAAAAAATTGACCCCTGACCATTTTCAACTAAGTCATTAAATCCTTCAGTCGGGATACCATTTGCTCTACTTCACAAATAAAATGAAATATTTTGTCAACAGGATGAAACCCATCTAAATGAAAGGAAAGAAATCAGTGTATCCTTACAGAGAGTTAGGGATAGGAAACACAGTGACTTTTACCTGTATCTCTCAGGAAGTTTGTCCTGTTAACAGAGCCATTAGAGTATTCTTGTATTACTGAGCTCACTGATTTATTTTCTAAAGAGCTGATAAAACAAGACAACTTCTTGCTGCATGTTTTGCAATTTGGACACAGTTATAGGATTTAAATTGTCACCACTTCCAGAAGTCAGCAGACCTGTTTTTCCTTTTTCATTTCCTTTGTTTTGTTCTTTTCTTTCCTTTTACATTCTTACTACATATCTTTTTACTTCAAAAAAAAAAAAGATTTCAGGCCAAGGATTTAGCTCAGTGGTTCTGCCGCCTGCCTTACAAGCACAAGGTCCCAAGTTCGATTCCTGGTACCAAAAAAAAAAAAACTCCCAAAAAAGATTTCTTCATTTCTGTTTCAAAGTAAATAATGAAATTGACTTTATAAATTGTTACATTATTCTAAATATAACCTATTATTTTTAAATTGAAATAAACTTCTGTAATGCTAATGAAAAAACTACTCCTTTAGCAAATTTTCTATGTATAGTATGATACGAGAATTTTAGCCCTTCTGTCATTCATTTGATTTTTCAGTAAGAAGGGCTTTCTAAATGTAACTCAAATCCAGAAACCATACAATAAACAATTGCTAAACTTGATCGCAAGTCAAGAGATGTTGGTAAAAGGGTACAAAATTTAGTTTGAGATTAATAGCCCAGAAATCTAATGTATAGCATGGTAGCTATAGTTAATAGTACTGCATTGTACACTTGACATCTGCTCTCATCACAAAAAACAAAGCCAACGGTGTGAAGTGATGGATATAATAGACTTACTGTGGAAATAATTACACAGGTATACTTGTATCAAAACACTATGTTTTATACCTTAAATATTATATTTTTTATTTGTCAGGCATACCTCAATGAATGGGGGGTGACCTTGATTACATAAAAAGCAGTGACAGATTTAAAATATTTACAACTTCTATCACTAACAGAAGGTTCATTCCTCTCATATACAATGGTATCCTACAAATCAATAGAAAAATAACAACCAACCAGCAGAAAAAAGATAACAGTGTTACCAGTTTGCAGAATTGGAAATATAAATAGCTCTCAACATATGAAAAGATCAACCTCACTTAAAAAATGCTAATTCAAACTTCACTGAGATAATTTTTTTTCAAAGGTCAGATTTGTAAAGAAAAAACAAAACTGTAATACAGTAGAGTCTCAAGTTATGACCAGCCTTACATATAAACAATTTGGGTTATGACTGGAATTTTAGTTTTAACTTATGACCAAAGTCTTGAGTTACAACTTGAATGCCAGCCACTTGTGCAGTCATAAACAAAGACTCGCAATGCCAGAAAAGCATATGTAAGTGTACGTAAGTGTCAATCTGAGCCCAGATGCGCATGTTTGTGGATGTGATTTTGGTCAGTGCTTTATATAATCGCTATGATTACTGCCATCAAAATGGCCCCCAAAAAGCTAGAAAAGAAGCTAAGGAAGGAAGGGAAGGTAAAGAAAGCAATCACAATCAAAAAGAAGAAGGAGGCCGGAGATTTAGCTCAGTGGTTCTGTCGCCTGCCTTGCAAGCGCAAGGACCCGAGTTCAATCCCCGGTACCAAAAAAAAAAAAAAAGAAGAAGGAGGGCCGGGGATTTAGCTCAGTGGCACCACACCTGCCTCACAGAGAAAGGTCCTGAGTTCAATCCCCAGTACCACAAAAAAAAAGAAGAGGGAAATTGTGGAGAAATATGAGAGTAGCATTTGTGTGACTGATCTCACTAATATATATGGCATGTCAAAATCCATCATCTCAACAATCTTACAGAGAAAAGATTTGCATAAGGAAGCTAGTGTTGCTAAAGGTATTACTCAAATTAGTAAGTCACAATCAACAGTGTTAGACAAGGTAGAAAGGCTATTATTAGTATGGATAAACAAAAGATAGATGGCAGGTTATAGCCTTTCTGAGACTATAACTTGTGTAAAAGCTAGGGCTATAAATGCAGATCTCATAAAGGACAATCCATCAATGAGTGATAATGGTAAAACATTTTGTGCCAGTAAGGGGTGGTTTCACAATTTTAAAGAGAGAGTGACTAAGCATGGTGAAGCAGCCAGTGCTAATAAAAGGACTACTGAAAATTACTACACCACTTCAAAACAATGATACAGAGAAATGGCTTTTGCTCTCATCAAGTTTTCAACTGTGATGATGTTGCAGCAAAGCAGAACAGCTCAGTGTTACAGTTCTGTGTTACTGCTAGAGCAATTTGAAGACTGGAGAATCCAGAAGTTACTCAAAGAGGTAGAGAAAAGCCTTTTATTAGCCAGCTGGCTCAGAGGAGTTTGTCCACTCTAAATTTTGAGTGCCAAATTGTAGTGAAAGTCCATTTATATACAGTTGGGGAAAGGAAGTTGAGAGGAACCTTTTAGGACACATATCTAGAAGCGTGAAACTTAGGTAGAAACATCAGGTACTAAAAGTTGCATTGTTTGAGCAGAATATTTTTGATACATTGAGCAGGTACATTGTGCAGCACAAACAGTCACAGAATATTTTGATACATTGGGATGCATTATTGCTTCATCAGTGAAACCAGCCTTTTCTGGAAGAAAATGCCCGGGAAAACATACATTATCCATGAAGAAAAGAAAATGCCAGGCCACAAGCCTATAAAGGATAGGCTAATCTTATTGCTATTTGCCAATGTGAGTGGTGACATCAAGATAAAGCCTATCTTGGTTTGTCATTCTGAGATCCCTAGAGTGTCTAGAAAACATAAAGTCATGAAGAACAGGCTGGGAGTCATGTGAAGATCTAATTCAAAAGCTTGGGTTACAAGAGTGGATCAGGGAGGCTTTCTGTCCTACTGTTAAGAAATATCTAGAAGACAAAGGTTTGCCACTCAAGGCTTTCCTCATCATGGACAATGCTCCTGTTCACTCACAAGATTTGGAAGAATTGGCTGAAGAATTCCCATGGCTCTCAGTCAAGTTCCCCCAACCTAATACAACTCCTCTACTGTAGCCTGTGGACCAGCAGGTTATAGCTAACTTTAAAAAGCTATACACCGAGAAACTGTTCCTGAAGTGCTTCCAGATACAGATTTAATCCTTAATGAATTCTGGAAGGAACATTACAATATCCTTTCCTGTGTGGAATTGAGAAATACTTAGCCAATGTCTCTCTAAGGACATTGAGATCTGTCTGGAAGAAAGTGTGGCCTAAAACTATACAGAAGGCAGACTTTGAAGGCTATGTAGAGGCACCTGAGCCTGTAGTTGATGACCCTGTAGTTGATGGCCTAGTGCACAGTCCATAGCAGAGTCCATTGGCTTACAGGTAGACAGTGATGATGTTGAGGAACTGGTGGAGGAATGTTCAGAGGAATTGTCTACAGAGGAACTTTAGCAACTTCTGGCTAAGCAATAGAGAATGGCAGCTGAGGAGCTTTCTGAAGAGGAGAGGGAGTATCAACAACCAGTGCAGCAAAGTTCTTCTGAAATAAAGGAAATCCTGAAAAAATGGACAGAGCCTCAAACATTTGTAGAGAAGACCCACCCAGACAGAGAAAAAGCCAATTGTTGCATTCATTTGCTTAATGACAATATCATGACATACTACAGAACAGTGTTAAAGAAAAGACAGAAACAGACAACTTTAGACCAGTTTTTAGTTCTGAAAAAGTTGAGATCTAGTGAGCCAGAAGCAGATCCTAGTGGCTACACTCTCCCAAAGGAGAGAAAGAACACCAGAGAGCTAGATTTCTGATGTTCTTATGGAAGGGGACTCTCCTTCCAAAAAATACCCACTTTCCATTTCATACTCCCTTCCTGCAAGCCAAAGATGTCAACTTGAATGGTGAGTACAGTATGAAATTGTTGTTTCTGGTAAACTAGGCACACTTTATCACTTTTTGGTGAATACAGTAGGAAATTACTGGTGTTTCCGGTAAATTACAGACATTATACAATGCTTTTTATTATGAAAAGTTTAGTTAAAGGGTGCTTTGGGAGATGCAGAACTCATTATGGGTCTTTCCATTATTTCCTATGGGAAAAATAGTCTTGACTTACAACCAACTTGAGTTAAAACCAGCCCTGGCTAATGAATTGAGTTTGTAAGTCAAGGGTCCACTATAATGTAATTTATTAGTATATTCTTACATGTCACTGACTGAAGTATAATTTGAGCCCCTATAGAATTAACTCAGTAATAACTACAAAAATGTAACATGTCTGTGCCTTTTAACCTAACCAATTACCCATGCACATATCCTATCCATATGCTCTCACATCCATAAAATGATATGTTTTAAGGCCATACATTAGTTACAGTATAACATAATATGACGTGGCAAAGTAGCCGGAGTACCTCCAAAATCATTAAGGAGTAGATTCATTAAAGAAGTTATGGCTCTGCATACATTGGATGGAACTTAAGGAGCTGTTTAGAAAAACAAACAGAAAAGCATAACAGGGCTCCTTATGTTCCTATGTACAACAAAAAAATCAAAATATATTTCTATTAGGGGAAAAGGAATATACAGAATACTTTTTGAGTGAAAACAGGTAAGGGGAAATTACTTATGTGATAACTTGAATAAGCAGAACATATCTCTGGAAGGATGCACAAGAAACTGGTTGCCTCAAAAGGGGTGAACTGGGGGCTGGGGATTTAGCTCAGTGGTTTTGCCGCCTGCTGCACAGGTGCAAGGACCCGAGTTCAATCCCCAGTACAAGAGTGGAACTGTGGAACAACAAAACTTAAGTGTACCTTTTCTGCAGTTGTAGCTCAGTTTAGCACTTAGTACTTACACATTTTGGCTGGTACCATGATAAACAGGAAGGATTTCTTGTCCTTATGTAGCTACTGTTTATAAAAAAGATAATAGATAATTATATATTAGAAAACCATGATATATTAATTTGGTTGGTCCTCACAGCAATCGCAGTAGGCATACAGAGGAACTGGGGACAGCAGAGAGACTCAGGAGAGCAGCAAGGGACTGGTTTTGAAGGATCCTAAGATGGGGGCAGCCTATCTGTGCAGGAATTCCATTGGTGAGAGTTAATTGTATTTACTCTTTTGTTTTCTTTTTCACTCCCTTCCTTCATCTCTTTCTGTCTCTCTGTCTCTGTATCTGTCTCTGTCTCTCTCTCTTTTTCTCCATCTCTCTCCATTATAAGCCAGAAATTTAATTAAAATGCATGTATTTTATATGTGGAATACTGAAAGCTACAGAATTAAAGCTTCTGTATCAAGTCCCTGAATCTGCAGGCTGGCACAGCACACTTCTGGGTTTGATTTTCCCCTTTCATTGTAAGATTTCCTCCATCTTCTATTTTCTGAATTAAAAATTCCTAACAAATGTCCAAGCCTGCAGCACACACACACACTCAGTTTGCTTCCTCCTCTGGAAGTTTTCCCCATGCCTTTGGCTGGAAAAGACACAGGAATCAAAGGATTTCCTTAAATAATAGAAGCCAAGATAAATCCATTTATTCTAAGAAACAATAGACATTAAATTTCCACTGGGCTCAAACTCAACAGAACTGATTAGCATTTCTTTCATGCTAAGTATTTGGTTTACATGTCATGTTAGGAGTTAGGGAGTCCATAAATGGTTTTATTAAACATGAACATCACCAAAGAGTAATCAACTTGTGTTCTACTTCTTCAAATGCCTCTCCTCATTCTTAATGATCAGTATTAAGTGTTCTATCTTGGACCACATATTTGTTTGCTTTTCACATTTTTCCAGTTTGATGGTAAGAGGCTTATTGTACAACAATTAACAAACCAGACCACCCACAAGCTGCTGTGTGTCTTTGGGCATTATTCTGATGTATTTATGTTGTTTTCAAACATCTTCAATAGCAAATGTATCTTCTTAATGAAAACACCCAAGTTTCAAATGGTTGTTGTTTCTATTCAATATGTAACCTAAGCAGACAGGAATGAGCACCCAGGAAAATACCAGAAGATGCAATGTTTTCTTTGAAAAGGATGACTAACCTTGTCTATGATCCAGTACCCAGCAATTAAACTTTGTATCTTCTTTTCCATAGATGTGGAATTCAAAACAGATTGAAGAATGATTTATCCTGGTCTACTGTTATGATGAAGTTAGACTTAACCAGGTTTTGTTTTGTGATTTGATAGTTTTTGTGTTGTTGTTGCAGTACTGTGGGTTGAACTCAGGGCCTTCACACTGAGCTATATCCTCAGCCCTTTTTTATTTTTTTTTTTGAGACAAGTTCTCACTAAATTATTCAGTTGCCCACTCTGGGTTTGAACCTGTGATCCTCCTGCCTCTGCCTCCCAGGATGCTGGTCTAACCAGGTTCTTGTTGGTTCCCATGTGTTAGTGATATTTACTATGCATATTCTTTTGCATTTTGACTGCCCATTCTCTTTCTCCTTGGCCATTTAACCTATGTACTCAGCCTTCATATCAAAATTCAAATGCCAGTAGTTACTTTTACTTCATCCCTGCACCTTTTTATACTTCTTTATGCCCTTCTGTGATTCAATTCCCCATCACCTCAGACTCCACATTCACCTACTTTTGTCACCTGGGTCTCAAATGTCTAGCTTCAAAGCTGGGCTCATGATGTTCAATCAGCTCACCTCACCTTACTCTAACCTCCAAATGTCTCTCCAAGCTTCTAGACCTCTGCTTTCCTATACTCTTTCTAACTCTCCATATTTTCTTCATTTTGTCTGCTGCTGTCCCAGTGAGATTATCCTAGGGCAGCCCTCATCCTTGAGTCACTGGCAAATCAAGAAATACCTATCTTTAAAGTTTGTTTCAAAAGAAGCACTACCACATCCCAATTTGCACCAGCCTCTATTTTCTGGCGTCCAATATAGGTAGCATATTTGTTATTATATCCCTAGCATTCATCACAATGTTACACATGTTAGATTGTGAATTAGCAAAGGTTCATTGGATGAATTTCTAGGAGAGCAACAAAATATATTTCTGCCATTTGCCCACATAAGTAAACCCATAATTTTAACTTGTTGGCAAGATGCAAGATACCTTCGCTGATGTTTATCTCCTCACTTTGTACTTTGCAGCATACCCACATCGTGCATTACAGAATATGCACACAATGAACTCCATGGGTTTCTCTAGTACCCACAGAGGCACTTTCAATGAAAAAACACTCTAATAGAAACTATGAGGCTACCCTCTGTGATCATTATGAAATTCTAAGTTCTTCATATTAAGAACAAGTGAGATAAATTAGAGAAGGTTCAAAAGATTTTCTATCGTAATTATCTTTCAAAAATAAGAAATGTAATTGGGCTGGGATCCCATGAGAATGCTTATTACATTTGCTTCCTAAAACCTCTATTTCTTAAATGTTCTCATACTAGTTTATTCAGAATAATATAAAAATGTTCCATATTCTGAATAGCATATCAGTAACAAAAATGTATTTATCACAGTTCTGGAGACTGAGAAGTTCAAGATCAAGTCAGTGGTAGAGGCTGGGAGGAACTGACTACTATTTTGTGGATGACTTATCTCTAGGAGTCCTCACATCATGGAAGGAGCAAACAAGCTCCACAGCCTCTTTTTGTTAAAGACATTAGTTCCAGTCTTGAGTACTCTGTCTTCCTGACTTGATCACCTCCCGAAGTTCTCACCTCTTAGTGTGAGACCTAACTAACTCCATTTTAAAGTTTGACTCCATCTTGGAATAAGACAGTAAAGTGGCCTTGACATAAATTTCACTTCACTGAAGTCAACAATTCCCCTAGTCTCCTTTGTGCCCATAAACTAATGATAAAATGTCCTTGCTGTGGGACAACAAATAAAAAAAAAAGACACAGCTCCTAACTCAATCCTCTGTCTGCCCAGAAAACAGATGCTCCCGGGCCCATTATCTATAGAACATTCTGTCAATGTGCTGATTGTTCCTTTTTCCCATAAACTCTACATGTAGCCACCCCTCAACCCCCCAAGCTTGCTAAATATCAACCAATCATGTAACTGCTAAATGGAACATCCCCAAACCTTGTGGTAGCCACAATAAAAACCCTGCTGATTTGGAATTCAGGGCTCTCAATCCTGATCCGCTGCATCGGTGATGGTTGAGTGCCCCTGCTCGAGCTTGAATAAACGACCCTCGTTTGTTTACATCGGAATCGGCTCCTTGGTGGTCTTTGGGGACTTCGCGATCTGGGCACAACATTAGTAGCATAACTTTGGAGCTTAGGATTTTATTGCAGGAATTTTAGAATAATGCAAACATAGCAGAGCTTCAACAAGATTCTAAACCTTGTCACCAAATACTCACTAAGACAAAAGTGTATAAATAAATATATTGCTGAGAGAAAGTTCTAAAATACATGATTGCTTCAAGAAGTACTTACCAAAAAATAGCATGAATAATATGATTCTATTTCTTAAAAATTAGAGAAGATCTGGAAGATTTTTAAATCAATATATAAAATACAGGAAGTGCACACATTGTAAGTTTAATGAATTTTCACTTTGTAGAAGTTTAGTGTATTTTCACTCTGTAGACCCTGACTGCCAACTAGATAAAAACAGAACATTTCTAGGACTCTAGAATTCTTCCTTCTGCCCCTTTTCTGAAGAACATTTCCTTAAACATTTAGTGGGTACCCAAGTGGTCTTAGGTGGTTTTTAATTCTCTTCTTTATACAGTTCTGTTACTTGAATTTTCCAAATTAGTGTTACCTAAACATCATAGAGTCATTTTCCTTACAGACTTTGTATATAGCAGAACTCCTATTGACCCAATCTCAGAAAAAAAGAATTCCAGGCATCTGAATTCCTGAATTCAGAACTTCAATGTTTAACTGTATTAGGGTCTGAATGCTTATGTAGCCATAAAAATTGATATGTTGAAATCCCAACCCCCAATATGACAGTATTAGGTGGGCCAGTTGAGGAAGTGATTAGATCATAGGAGTGAACCTCTCATGAGTGAGATTAGTGCCCTTCTAAAAAGTGATACAATGAGAAATTGGCAATCTGAGACCCAGAAGAGGGCCCTACTAGAACCCAACCATGTTGACACCCATTCTCAGACTTCTCAGCTTCTAAAAATGTAAGAAAATTAATGTAATTGTTTTTAATCTACTCAGTCTACAGTACTTTATTGTATCAATTGGAACTAAGATAAACTCCATTCTTATTTTAGTTTTTCTTCATATATTTCTTGCTTTCCTCCCTCTCCCCCCACCATTTTCTTCTTAATACTAAACAAAGCCCTTTATAACAATGTAACATGTTCAATTATGCAAGGCAATATTTCCATGCTTAAGCAGGGCATGGTGGATGTGCCTGTAATCCTAGCACTTGAGAGATTGAAGCAGGAGGATTGCCAGCCTGAGCTATGTAGTGATTCAAGGCCAGCCTGAACTACATATCAAGACTCTGTCTTAAAAAAAAAAAAAAGAAAAAGAAAGAAAAAAATATCCGTGCTTGAACTAGGGATGTACCTCACTGGTAGAGCACTTGCCTACTATGCACCAGGCCCTGGGTTCAACCTCCAGTGCTGCAAAAAAGAAAAAGAAAAAAGAAAAACATTTCCATACTTCCTGTGCGTCTTAGGAAGAGCAGCCTGGTTTTGGGGCTAGGCACTGTGTGGCAATATGAAACCAAAGCAGAATGAGCTGAAGGAACAGACATATCTGAGAATGGTGGCAGTCCTATACTCCCAGCTATTCACAAGCTGAGGCCAGAGGATAGCAAGTTCAAGGCCAGCCTAGGCAATGTAGTGAAAGTGGAATATGAAGACATGGGGATGTAGCTCAGTGGTAGTGTACTTATCTAGTATGCATAAGGCCCTGGGTTCAAACCTCGGTGCTCAACAAAAAAATTAATAAACAGGGATGGGGATTTAGCTCAGTGGTGCCACCACCTGCCCTGCAAGCTCAAGGTCCCAAGTTTGATCTCCAGTACAAAAAAAAAAAAATTAATAAAAAAGTAAAATAAATAAAACATGCTCCAAATGTAGCTCCAGTGGTAGAGCATTTGCCAGCATGCATGAGGTCCTGGGTTCAATCCCTAGTAGTGTTAAGAAAAAGTGAAACAGATCAGCTTTATAGCCAAGTATCACAGCTCTGTGTTATACCTACAGCAATTTGAAGACACAAGAATCCGAATGCCATTTGAAGAGATGGAGAAAAACTCAACTTTATTATGCAGTCTGGCTCAAAGGAGTTTAGGCATTCTGAATTCTGAGCCCTGAGGTGCAACGAGAGTGAGTTTACATACAGTTGGGGAAAGGAAGTTGAGAGGAACTCGTTAGGGCAGAGACAGAGCTAGAAGCAGGAACCTCTTCTGCAGAGTTAACAGAACATTCTTAAAACCTTAGGTAGAAACATCGTGCAGTTACATTGTTTGGACAGAACAATTTTGATACATTGGGCAGGAACCTCATGCACCACGAACAGTTAATTTCGTTGAACAGAACATTTTACAGCAAAAACATGGGGGGAGGGGGCCAAGGGCAAAGGCCTGCCCTATTGTGCATTATATCTTTATCAGTAATACTTCAAAAGAAAAAAACAAAACACAAGAAAGACACAAAGTCAGCAGAAAAGAGATAATCATATAACATTTATTACAGATTAAGGTAGATTGGAGAAGGCAGCTTGGATCTGCAGCCTCAATCCACCTCCTAGTACCTATAGCTCCAAGTTCCATTTACACACCCATAAACCCACCTTATTACAGACAGCTGCCTCGTTAGGAAGTGTTCCACTGTCTACGACTTCAAAACCACTACTCCAGAAGACAAGTTCCCCAGTACTTTCAGCTTTCTCCCAGCCTCAGGAAGCAAATGAGTCACCAAAGAGGTGGAAGAGTGACAGACAAAAGTGGTCTCCCTAATACTCCTAATGTTCCATTTAAGGAACTAAAGTGAAAGTTTTCTCCATGCAAATGAGCATTCACAAATATGGTCCTCCCAACATTCTGAACATAGGGTTGACGAAATGATCCTTAAATTTTGTCTTTCACTAGAGAGGGTTTTTTTTAAAGCAAATTTATAAATAAATAAACAAGGGCAGTGAGGTTAAAAGAAACCTTGAACTGTTACATGTAATCTTGTAATGAGAGATCAGATGCAGTCCTATCTAGGGTGGAAGTCACTGGGAATATCTGCATTATTGAAAGACAAAAACAAAGAGAAACTGGCTGGCTGGTAAATGATCTCTTTTGTACCCGAGCTTCCAAACTCATCTTAATCTCACTGTTGTGACCTGAGATGATGAGTCACTGGAATTTCTAAATCAAGTGCAGTTGGCAATAGATTAAATGCTGAAACTGAAATTCCCACCAAGCCTGTTTTTGTAACCTGTGAAACACATTCAAACAATTCAGGACCCATTTCCTGAAAGGATATTCTCAACTTTCCAGCTACACTGCAAACTTAAAATGGAACTCAACCTTCAACTGGAGAATGTGAGGATCCAGAAAAGGAAATAAACTTGTTCTTCAAGTGAAAACAAAACAAAACAAAAAACTTCAGGGTGGGGTAAGAAGGGAGAAAGTTTACTTGCTAATGACTTACTTCCATTTCAAAGAGTTCTCAAAAAGTCTTCATGCATAATTGTTAACTTATTTTATGAGTAAACTTCTTTTTACTAAAGTATAGCACACATGTAAATAGTGCATAAATCATGAGTGAACAGTTTTATGGATTTTTTAGAATAAATATACCTGTGCGGCTAGCCCCAAATCAAGGTAGATAACATTACCTGGATTGCCAAAACTTCCATTACTCCTTCCTATTCGTTACCACCCTCAGAGGGACCACTATTCTAACTTCTAACACCACACACTAACTTTGCCTATTTTTGAACTTCATGAAACTGGAATCATACAGTATTTACTTTTGTGCATCTGGATGCTTTTGCTCCATATTATATTCAAGAGATTAATCCATGTAGCTACACATAGTAATAGTGGTAAGTTATTAACTCTCATTATTATTTAGTACTTCATGCATGAACATGCTACATTTTGTTATTCATTCTAGTCTTGATGGACAATTGGAGAGTTTCCAGTTTGGAGCTATTATCATAAATAGTGCTGCAGTATGTGGTCTAGTATATGTCTCATGGTGCGCATTTCTGTTGGGACTATTACAAAAGGTCAGTCTCAAGTCACTAGGTGTGTGGTCACTTGTAATAGCAGTAATAGAAAACTCATGTAATATAATCATATTTATTGGCTGCATGAATATCACTTTTTGTGTAGTATCTACCCAGTCAAATCTTTTGTTCACTTTTCAAGTTAGCCCTTTGGGGCTGGGGATTTAACTCAGTGGTGCTGCCACCTGCCTCAAAAGTGCAAGGTCCCAAGTTTGATCTCCGGTACTGAAAAAAAGAAAAGTTAGCCCTTGGCTGATATATGGGAATTTAGATTTGGGGGGGATTCCCATCATTTTCAGAGTGGGTAAAAATGGTTCATTGTGCCTATACCGCTCATTCAAAGAGTATGGTATATGCTGAACATTTGCTTTCCTTCTGGGAATCTGGAACTTGGGTGCACACTCATCAGAGTGCCTACATGATGGGCCCTCAATGTGAGCCCTGGGCACTGAGTCTCCGGTGATCTCTGATAAACATTTCCATGTCATCACATTCACTGTGAGAATTAAATACAACCTATGTGACTTTACTGGGAGTCCACTGGAAGAGGACTCTTGGAACCTTGCACCTAATTTTCTTTTTTTTTTCTTTAAATTCTTTTATTGGTACATTTTAGGTATACAACGTAATTACATTTCTCATTGAGAATTGTATCTTTACATAATGCATCTCCGTTCTTATTTTTCCCCATTCCTAGCCGTCCCTTCACCCCCTCCACCCTTCCCTATTTACAAAGACTTATTTCCATTTTTTCCATTTCTCATCATTTTTGCTTTCCCTTCTTTCCTTTCCCCAGCCCCTCTCACTACCCCTACTCCTTTGGACCTTTTCTTCCTATTTTACATTATCGATTATTCATTCTAATCATTGGTACATTTTAG
>NW_004624785.1:3618087-3646416 GCF_000247695.1 Heterocephalus glaber | reverse complement strand
ATGACACTCTGCATCCATTAGAATAGTGATCATTTTAGAAGACAATACTAAATGTTGACATGGATATGGAGAAATAGAAATACTTATACATTAGTGTATGAAAATAAAACAGTATAGCCATCTGGAAAACAGTTTGGCAGTTTCAGAGAAAGATAAATACAATTTTATCAGGCAAATGAGCAATTCCAACAACCAGCTACCTACCCAAACTGTTAAGGAAAAAAATGCACAACAAAGCAGGCCATTGACACCCGCCCCCATGATTTTGCCATAAAATGTTCTGTTCAAGCAATGTAACTATTTGTGCTACAGGATGTTTTTACCTAAGGTTTCAAGAATGTTCTGTTAACCCCGCCCATCTGTCTCAATGAGCATGCTCACCTGGTAGGTGGGCTCACACCGCTACCCTGTAGATCTCAACATAAGGTTGCTTCCATTTTTGTTTGGGGTTTAGAATTCGGAGTATGAACTCCTCTGAGCCTGATGCCATATTAAAGTTTCCCTCCATCTCTCTGAGTGTTGCTCAACTTCTTTGCCTCTAGAGACTTTCAGATAGCTGTAAAACTTGGCTGTCACACAGAGGTATAACATTTGTCTGTAACACTGAGTTGCAGCACTTTGCTGTAACATTTGGTTCCCTGACCAGGAAAAGCCAAGTGCACTGGCCGCTTCAGTGACTGGATCAAAGCTGGGGAGTGGCTGACTGGGGCCCTCTCTGAGAGAATGAGGCAGTGCACCCCTGCCCAATTGGCAAGATCTGCTTCAACAGGTGAGGGTACCCACCAGTTGCACTCACACCAGCAGCCCAGACTTAGAGGAGAGGTGGACAGGTTCCCTGTTGGGACTTCAGGACAAGGTAAAGTGCCAGGGCCCCTCCCAAGTCAAGCCCATCCCTTTGGATGGAAGGGGAGACTGATCACCTCCCATGGTCTCAGAATGGAGACCTCAGTTAGGATTCTTCCTGGGGTGGGAGAGTATGTTTAAATTCTGAAAGAGTGCCTGACTGTGTGAGTGATTGTAACTGGTTCGTGCCTTACAACAACTGGTCTGTGAAGCTCCACAGCATCAGCTATGAAGTCTGAGTGGAAATTGCACACTAACCTGTGGTTCTGTGGTGAGTCATATGGCATAATGGTGACTCACCTCCTATAATGGGAGGTTGACCAGGCCCGGGATTATAGGTGTACCTTAGCCAAGACACACCTAAATTCCCACAAGGGATGCAGCCAGGCAGGCATCTGAATGGTCTCCTTTGGGGGATTCCCTCACCTTGTCTGTTGCAGCTCCATTCAAGGGACACTACATACACCACGGGCAATACACCCAGTAAGCCCACTGTCTTAGACTGCATGGTCAAAAATTTTAAGAAAAGATTTAGTGAGGAATATGGAGTTAAACTATAGCCCACCAAGCTGCAACCCTCTGCAAAATAGATTGACCCCAGTTCAATGCAGATTGGCCCTCTGAAGGAACTGTAGATATCCTGACTGTGTCTGCAGGTTGGAAAGTTGTCCTTGATAAGCCATGCCATCCTGACCAGTTCCCTTACATTGACTCCTGGCTAGAGGTTGCTCAGACCCTTCCACTGTGGGTTGGATTCTGTGTGAATAGGAAGGGACAGAGTCAGGTTTTTATGGTCCATGATCCAAACCAAAAACCCCCAAAAGACAAGATCATTCATCAAGGTGACCCAGAGAAAGACTTTCACCCTTCACCTTATGTTCTTGAGCCCCCCTCAGAACCTCCCCCACTGGTCTTGCCTGATAGTCCACCACCAACCAGCCCTCTGCCACCCGCAGATCCGCTGTCACCTACCCCAGTGGCCAGCACACCTCCAGCACTGCCAATGTTTCCAAAGGATCCACTTCTCAATCCTCCAGTGGTTCCATCTCCAGCCAGTCCTCTTCTCTACCCACCCTTCCCCACACTGGCTTCCAGCCCCACCACCATCCCTTGTGGCAATGAAACCACTTCTCCTGAGACTCCTCTGGTTAGATACCTTCACTCAGCTCAGCCTCTTGCCATTCAGTTTCCTGTCTGTGAGACCTGACCTCTGCTCCACATCCTGGACAACAGCACTGTCCACCCCGGACCTACCACTCTATACTACTAGCCTTTCTCCAGGACTGATCTGAACTGGAAACAGCATACCACCCCCCACCAAGTTAGAAAAGCCTCAGGCCCTCATCGATTTCATGGAATCCATCTTCCAAACTCATCTACCCACCTGGGATGACTGTTGCCAGCTGCTCCTCACTCTCTTTAACACTAAGGAGAGACACAGAATTTTCACCAAGGCCAGAAAGTACCTATAGGTACAGGCACCTGGGAGCTCCATGGACCCTGAAGAATGGACAAGGGCTGTAGCTCCTGATACCAAGCCAGATTGGGACTTTCACACCTCCACAGGACAAGCCTCTCTTGAGTGATATTGAGAGGCCAGTCTCAGAGGCATCTTTGCTGGAGCTAAAAAACCAACAAACGTGCCAAAAATGGCCTCAGTAACTCAAAAACCAGATAAGTCACCCAGTTACTTCTACAAATGACTCTGAGGTGTTCTGCATCTTCCCATTTGATCCTGAGGCTCCTGAGAACCAGCAGATGGTCAATGCTGCCTTTGTAGCCCAGTCTGCTCCTGATATGCAGCAAAAAGTCCAAAAACTTGTGGGTTTTGCTGCCATGAATGCCACTCAGCTGCTTGAAGTCACCACAAAGGTCTTTGCCAACTGAAACCACACAGCCCAGCATGAAGCAGAAAGGAAAATGAAAGAAAAAAATCTCGCACCTCAAAGCTGCACTCTGGAGACCAGATCATACTCAAAAACCAGGACCACCATGAAAGGAGAGAAACTGATTACAGATCCCCTTGTGTCCAGACCAGTGTGCATATTGCAGAGATTGGACACTGGAAAAATGAGCACTTCAATCAGAAGAAGGGGACACTTAGTTGGAAGTTCCCCAGTCACAATGGCCCTCACCACCCACCTAAGCCACTGGTGCCTAACCTGACTGGGCTTGCAGAGATTGAGTCAGATTAGGAAAACTGGGCTCCCTTACTCTGGGCCTCTGGGAGCCCACAGTCAATATGACAGTTGGGGACCAAACAATGACTTTTATGGTGTATACGGAGGCTGAATATCCCATTGCTACCACTCCTGTGGCCCACTTCATCATGAGGGATGCCACCATCGTAGGAGCAACTGGAGTTTGGAGAGCATGGCCCTTTTGCCAAGCATGGACCTGCCAATTGGAAGGGCATGAAGTGATCTACAACTTCCTGTATCTGCCTGAGTGCCCTAACTCTCTCCTGGGAAGAGACCTGCTGACTAAACTCAGGGGGAGAATAACGTTTACCCCTGAGGGACCTGCTAACCTGACCCCAGATGCCCGGAATGGACTCACACTGTCTATAATCATCCCCAGAGAGGATAAATGGAAATTGCACATTGCCAATAAGGAAGAAATAAAACCCCCAGAGTTACTGGAGACATTTTCAGAGGTATGGACTGAAAAGTCCCCACCCGGGATGGCCAAGAATCAGCCTCCAATCCTGGTAGAACTTAAACTGGGGGCAAAGCCTGTCAGACTGAGACAATATGCTATACCCAGAGAGGTATAGCTCGGGACTCAGGAGCACATCAGCCAGCTGAGGTGTGCAGGGATCCTAAAAGAATGCCAGTCCCCTTGGAACACACCACTGTTGACAGTGAAAAAGCCAGGTGGAAATGGAAACTGTACTCGGCTCCAATATGTAGATGACCTCTTGCTGGCAAGTGAAAACCAACAGGACTGCTGGGAAGGGACCCTGGCCCTTCTGTGGCTGCTCATGGATGGGGGCTACAAGGTGTCCTGGAAAAAGGCACAAATATGCTAACTTTCTATCTGGTACCTGGGGTTCATCATAACCAAGGCACATTGCTCCCTAGGAATGGAGAGAAAGCAAGTCATCTGCTCCTTCCCAAGACCTGATAACAAAAAGAAACTCCATGAATTCCCGGGAGTGGCCAATTTTTGCTGAATCTGGATCCCAGGATTTTCAGAAAAGGCCAAGCCCCTCTCTTCTGTCCTGACTGGACCCAAGGGTTAGCTTCTAAAATGGGATGTTCAACAAGAGTCAGCCTTCAAAGAGATCAAACAGGTCCTCATCAGCATCCCAGAATTAGGACTGCCAGACATGAGCCAAGAATTTAATCTCTTTGTTCTTGAAAAAGACCATGTAGTGTCGTGACCATGGAGTCTTGACCCAAATGGTAAGGCCCTGGCAGAGGCCAATGACCTATATGTCTAAACAGTTAGAGAGAGTAGCAGCCGGATGGCTCCCTTGCTTCCCCACCCTATCGGCAGCTGTCACCCTCATTAAAGAAGCAGACTAACTGACTTTGGGACAAAACCTCCGGGTAAAGTTTCCCCACCCTGTTATGACTCTGATGAATAACCAAGGATATAAGTGGGTGTCAAATGTCAGGGTGACATAGTACTGAGGGCTGCTTTGCAAAAATCCCTGAGTTACTTTGGAGACTGTTCAGTGTTTAAACCCAGCCACCTTCCTGCCAACTGAGAAAGGGCCTCTGGACTGGACAACAACTTCGAAGAAGTCACCAATGAGCTATTCCCCAGTCCATCTGCCCTCACTGAGGTACCAGAGCCCAGACAAAATGCTACATTGTTCACAGATAGTAATAGCTTCATGTGGAATGGAGAGCTGCTGGCAGGATATGCAGTCACTACTACAGACCAAATCATCGAGGCAGGCCCCCTCCCAAAGGGGTGGTCTGCACAAAGGGTGGAGCTCTTGGCACTCATCTGAGGCCTCCAATGGGCAAGGGGAAAGACTGCTATCATCCACACTGACTCTAGATATGCTTTTGCCACAGTCCACATCCCCAGGGCCACATAGAAGGGAAGAGGACTACTGACAGTAAGAGGTAAAGGGATCAAAAATAAAGGAGAGATATTACAACTCCTGGAGGCTGTCTGGGAACCTTAGAAAGTGGCCATCATACATGGCCAGGAACACCAAAAGGGGCGGGACTCTGTAGTCTGAGGAAATCAGCTGGCAGACTAGGCAGCAAGAGAAGCTACCCTCACTGGCACAATGACACTAACTCAAACTACTGATTCCACACAATTGGCCATGTTACCTAAAGAATACCAAAATAAAGAACCAATATACACCCCAGAAGAAAATCAGTGAGTAAGGAGTATTAAAAAGCCCTTTCAGAGTATGGTGGATTCTTCCAGATCAAAGGACATTCATACTACAGTGAAGGCCATATGCTGGGAAAATCAGCCTCTGAGCCTCTGTTGGGCTCATACTTCTACATTCACCAGCTGTCATCCCTCTGTGCCACCATAAGCAAGTGATGCCCAAGCCAGCCCCAGGAATCCAATATACTGGGATGTCACCCTTTGAGGACTTAGAAATAGACTTTCCTTTAAGTAAAACCCTGCCAGCCAAAGAAATACCTGTTGTTCATTGTCTACACATACTCAGATTGAATCAAAGCCTTACCCACCTGGACTGAGAAAGCACACAAAGTTGTCAAGCTCTTCTTCCAATGAGGTTATCCCTCAATACAGACTGCTCCTAACAATGGGAAGTGACAACAGGCCAGCTTTTGTATCTAAAGTGGTACAAATCCTTGCTGATCTGCTAAAAATCAGATGGAATCTTCATACAGCTTATAAGCTCCAAAGCTCAGGGAAAGTAGAACACATGAATTGGACCCTGAAGGCCACCCTAGCCAAGTTATGTCAGGAAACCTGAGAGGCCTGGATTTACATGTTAGCCCTACTCCTACTTAGGAGTAGGGCTACTCCTAAGTAATACTTAGGATCCAATGCACTCCCAGACCATCAGGTTATTCCCCTTATGAGATTTTATTTGGAAGATCCACACCCATAATAAGGGCATTCAGAGGGGACATCAGACTGTTGGGAGAGAGCAATCTAACTACAGAATTATGGGCCCTGGGCAAGGTTTTCTCTCAGATTCATAAGACAGTTCCTGAGAGATCCCCATTTCCTCAGGTACCCCAGTACACCCCTATCATCCAGGGGACTCAGTTTAGATTAAAGACTGGAAAAAGAAACCCCTTAAACATATCTGGACCAGGCCTCAAATTGATGTACTAATCACCCACACTGCTGTTAAAATTGTGGGAGTCATCCAGTGGGTCCATCAGTTGAGGCTCAAAAAAGCCCACCCCACAGAGGTACAAGATGCCTGAACAACTCTCGGGATTCCAAGAATCCCCTCAGGATTTGACTCATATGGAAAACCTCAGAATTCAACCTGACCTTGGAGACATCACCAACAGACAACAGCCCTGCTCTAGTCACACCAAAAGCTGACTAGTCTATGCATGGCCAAAGCCTAAGGACATTGTTCATGGGATGCCTTAAATCACTCAATGAACTGTTATCATTATTCCTGAGGTTTATAGGCCTCCTTGGACCACTTACCTTAATTTTTGCTATGGGACTGGCTACAGTTGAGCCAGCAGACTGGACAACTGTCCATAGCAATCTCCTAGTCTTTTCCTTTATCATAAGTATAGGGTGTTTCACTGATATTCTCTGTCTCCTTTAAAGATAAGTTGATAACCCTTGGCCTAATTGATAATGGCCGGTGCCAGTAACTGATGTTGTTATTGATCACCATGGTGGCAATCTTGGGACATAACAACCCAGACCCACTACCTCCCTACCTCTTTTAACACCCTAGAACTAGTCCATGCTTTACTTAACCACTTCCACCCCAGTCTTGCAAAGGATTGCTGACTATGTATTTCAGCTTCTTTGAGCATTGTACTGCACACCTTAAAAACCCTTCTTCTACTAAGGTTGCTGCTTCACTCAAAAGGCACTTCTACAGAAAAAGTCAGGCCATGACACACAGAACTATATTTGGTCCCATCTCTACTGACATTAAGCTCACCTTCCAGGCCCTCCTCTGTATAAAGTGACCCTCTTCTCCAGGGATCCTCCACTTCTCTGCTGCTCTGGGGCCTCCCAAGGCATTGGGACATCTACTGCCTCTGACTATAACTTCACCTTAATCTTACATCCTCTTCAGGAACATCTTAATGTACAGGTCGACTCAGGCACTCGCCAATACCACTTCACTGGCTGGCCCAGACTAGACACCTACCAGCTGATCAATGTGGAGTCCCACTTCTGTAATGAATGCAAATCCCTTACCTAGCATACTTCTTCTGGGGAACCACAGCAGCCTCAACTCCTTCCACCTGCCTACTCTTATTCAATCTCAAAGGTTCACAAGAGTGATATTATTTGATACAAACAGGCTCCTCTTACACTGGGAAAACAAAACTCAAGGCACTACTCAACAGACTCACACAGGAAAAGCACCCCTCTTACAGGAGCAGCCCTGGTCTTCACACTGAGCGCATGGGAAAGAGATAAAGGAGCCATTTTACATCACTATAGTGTCCACAATGATTTCTGTCTGTCCTCTTCTGGCATTTTCTGGCTCTGCAGGACTTCTTCCTATCTCTGCCCCCCTGCTAACTGGACAAGAACCTGCATCCTTGTCTACTTCAGCCCCAAGATAGACATTGCCCCTGAGACACTGACGTTCCAATCTCAGTCCAAGCTCATACCTAACAATGTTGGGCCCCCTTCCTGATACCACTGATAATAGGCTTAGAAATAACTTCAGGGATTGGGTCACAGGCATAACCACTGCAGCCCTCACCTACCAGTCAATCTCTCAGGAGTTAACCAATAGCTTAGAAGAAATCTTTAATTCTGTAATAGACCTACAAAAAGAAACAGACTTTTTAGCTGTAGTCTCTCCTCAAAACTGCTGTGCCTTAGATTTACTAATAATGGCAGAAAAATGGGTTACCTGTATCTTTCTCAGGGAAGAGCATTGTTTCTATGTTAACAGATCAGAGGTCATTCATCAGGCTCCAAAAAGTCTCCAAGACAGAGCTACCAAACTCCAGGAGCAATCCCAAACCAGCAGGTTTTGGAATCTCTCCTGGGATAACTGGATGACATGGTTTCCTCTGCTTGGAACCTTGGACCCCATCTCCCTATTGCTGATGTTTGGCTTTTGTCTGTTTAGATGCCTCATAGCCCCTCCAAGACTGGGTTCAGACTCTCACAAGACAGTCAGTGTGTCAATTACTGGTGAGAGTTCACCTAAACTATAACCCTGTAGCTACCAGTTATGCCCTATGAGGCTACACCTATATAAGGGCATCAAAGGGGGGGATGATAAGGAAACAATGCACAAGAAGGCAGGCCTTTGCCCCCCCCCATGTTTTCACCATAAAATGTTCTGTTCAAGCAATGTAACTGTGCTGAAAGATGTTTCTGCCAAATGTATCACAATGTCCTATTCAAGCAATGTAATTGTGCTACAGGATGTTTTTTACTTAAGGTTTCAAGAATGTTCTGTTAACTTCTCAATGAGTATCCTCACCCAGTAGGTGGGCCCAGCCCCCTACCCCGTAGAGCTCTATATAAGATTGCTTCCATTTCTGTTCAGGGCTCAGTGTTCAGAGTACGAACTCCTCTGACCCCTCCGGCATAATAAAAGTTCCCTCCGTCTCTGAGTGCCACTCAATTTCTTCTCCTCCAGAGACCTTTGGATAGCCCTAACATTTGGCTGTAACCCTCGGCTATAACACAGAGCTATAATACTTGGCTGTAAAACTGAGCTGTCACACTTTGCTGTAACAAAATGAAGTGAAAATATATGTTCTCACAAAGGTTTTTACATGAAGTACCACAACAGCATTATGAATGACATAATAGCCAAAAACTGGAAATAATCTTAGTGTTAACTAATGAACAGATACAAAAATGGCATACATTCATATAATGAAATACAATTTAACAATAAAAAAGAATGAATTATTATATTGTCACATACTATACCATGGATGATTATATTAAAAACAAAAAGAAGTCAGATACAAAAAAACACATACTCTATGGTTCCATTTATGTGAAATGTTCGGAATATGGAAATTTGTAGATTTTCAGATTAGGGGTTACCTAGGGCTAGGTGTAGAAATCAGGCATTGACTGCTAACAAGCGCAAGGAAACTTGTTGGGATGACAGAACTATTCTAACACTAGATTGTGGTGATCACTTCACAGCTATATAAACTAGCTTAAAATAAATGAATTGTATACTCACAGTGGGTGGATTTTGTGGAATGTAAAGTTCTACTTCAATAAAACTGTTTAAAAAGCATGGAATCAGAAGTGGGGAGGTGGAAATAAAACAAGTTGGCAATATGTTAATACGATTGAAGCTTGATGATGAGTATTGGGGTTTTATTACACTATTCTGTTTTTAATGTATGTTTGAAAGTCTTCACAATAAAAAATGTTTAAATGATAATGAGAGATACACTTTAAACTGTTTTATAAAGACCCTCTGAGCTGGGCATGATGTGCACAGCTATAATCACAGCACTCTTGGAGGCTGAGGTAGGAGGATGACAAGTTCAGTTCCTAACTGGGCAACTTAGTGAAATCCTGTGTCAAAAATAGAAAATAAAATGGGCTCAGTGTGGAGGCCCTGGGTTCAATCTCCAGCACTGGAAAAAAAGACATACTCCGTTAAGTACTCAATATAATCTAAAATAATTATTAGGCTCACATTTAATTTTCAAGTTATTTCATTAAATGTGGCAATATTCAGCAGAAAACTGACCAAGGAGATGCCCTGATGGATGTATTAGTTAGATGTGTATTTATAGTCTGTGTTCAACATTTTCAATATGCCCAAAACCTCAAAATCCTGGTGTCAAGAAATCATAAAGTAAAACATCTTCAAGGGGTCACCTCTGCTTTTGAAAGGGTCTCACATAATAAAGGGATCTTTTCTTTTTGAATATTTAGAACAGCACATAGGAGAGTCATTCAAAATCCCTCTGGTTTTTTAGGTCAACAGAATCTTTTGGCTGTGTTGATGAGTACCTTCCTTTAATCTGCTGACAGCCAAGTCAAACAAAATACATTAAGAAGCCAGAATCAAGACATGAATCTAGTACATGTCTGGCTTTTAATAAAAATAAAAGATTACTGAAGGAAAATTATTGATTAATTAAATATATGTATCATTAGAAAGTTTTTATTATTCTATGTGGGCTTTTTTTTTTTTTTTTTTTTTTGCCTGTTTGTTTGTCTGTCTTGCAGTACTGGGAATTGAATCCAGGGGGCACTGAGCTATATCCCCACCCCTTTTTTTTTTTTTGGTACCAGGGATCAAACTTGGGTCATTGCACTTGCGCAGCAGGCGGCGAAACCACTGAGCTAAATCCCCGGCCCCCCACCCCTTTTAATTTATTTGTTTGCTTCCTTGTTTGTTTGCTTAGGGACAGTCTTGCTAAGTGGATCAGATTGGAATCAAATTTACAATCCTCCTGCCTCAGCCTCCCTAATGGCAGGGATTATAAGTGTGAATCATCACACCCAGCAAGAGAATTTATAAAACAGACTTTAAGATAGTGCAATATCCAACTGACCATGAGCCAAATGTACCTGAACTCTAGTGGTTAATAACTAGAGAGAGGAACCTATCTGGAAAGTTTGCCATGGAATCATTGCCAGCAAGATAGCACCAATCTGTTGGAAAGAAGAAATGTTAAACACAAGGTAAGAATTTTTGACATGAGAAAAAATAGTAAGTCTTTCTAAAGGACCTGATAAAGAATCTTGCTAGATCTAGAAGCAAAATTTCACTGGAACAAGTACCAAATTTTGTTTACATATTGCATTGCTAATGGAAATAATTTACATAGGCTAGACCATTAAACATGCACACATACACCCCACAGACATACACACAATCTACAAAGCACATATCGTTTGAAATATCACTGCCTTTACTACTTTAAACTCTAACACAGTTACTGAGAGCCATGCATCATCTGTGTCTGACTTCCTAGAAGTTTCTAATCCTGGTAGTTATTATACTGCTAGAGACTGCTGCCAGGTTTGATGGGACTGTCAATAAATTTTATACAGTATATTAAAACTTTCAAAAACAAACAAACAAATAAATAAATATTCCCACGGCAACATCAAGCTTTGGGAAATATAATACTTTTTTTACATTTGGATAAAATTCCAGCCTACTATAGTGTGTAAGCGTCTAGAACCCAGAATGTCTGGACTTCCTACTTGAGCTCATTCAGTATAAGTGGTGACTACTCACAATGACCCAGAAGTCAGTCCTTTAGGTCCACATTTCTGTCCTCAATCTTTCAAGATCCTGAAAACTCAGTGCTTCAAACATTATTTTCTGTGCTAAAAGTAGATAAAATATGGGTAGTTACAACCATGAGCACAGAAAGTTCTCCAGTCCTCTCCTGGAAAATACCTGCTGTTATGCAAAAACAGGTATTTTTCATAATTGTTTAGCACATAGCCTTTTTAAATCAGATAATTCTGGTCTTTCAAACATATGAGCCCTACATGTATAGTTAAGCATTGAAAGAAAATATTCTAGAGTGGCCAAAGTATGTATACTACAACAAAGTTTAGTCATCTTTCATATTAAGAAATCTTTGATACTGAAGAAAATCCTCCCAAAATATTATCTATCATTTCTGGATTCAACTTGCTAACCACTAACTCAAGAAGAACTTTTTCAACAGAGTCAATGGAAAAGCTATCAGGGAGTATAACTTCTCATTATTTAAAAATGGGCACTTGGGGGAAATGTCTTGTGTTAATATAAAAGAAGTAAAAATAGGTATAGAATAACCAAATTACAGTTAGGTGTGAGAAAGCCTAATTATAGAGGTAGCAAATATCTGTAATGTATGACACCCATTCTCTTCCCTTGGCAGACATTGCTGCCTAGCGAGAATTGTCCTGAGCTGGCCACAAAATCCACTTCAAGCCAGGCATGGTGGCATACTTCTGTAATCCTAGTACCTCAGGAGGCTGAAACAGGAAGATTGCAAGTTCAAGGCCAGCTTGGGCAACTTAGCAATACTCTTCTTCAAAATAAATTTTAAAAATAGTGAGGGAGCCACAGATGGGCAATGCATATAGCTCAGTATTCCCTGTGTTCATTTTCCAGCACCCTCACTCACAACACAAATACACACATACATACATGCACGTGCACACAATCAAGTTCAACCAGTGATCATGTAGAATCATCTCCAAAGTGAGAAATTGAGACAATTCTTAGCAGGGTAAGAAGAAAATACAAGATTTTCTATTTCTATTTCCGCAAGTATTTCCTTGTGTATGTAATAAATCACCATATGGTAATTTATAAGTAAATGCATATATATAAATGGAAACTAAAGTAAATAAATCATGTTTTACTGATAGATGTGAGAGATAATAAACCTTGGAGTCCATTGTCTTAAGAAGCTATAACCAATAAATTGAAGTTGTCATAGGAGACAAAATGTAATTGCCATCATCAGTCTAGAATCTCTCTAATACACAGAAGCACCTTTCATTTAAAAATTGTATTTACTTATTTATTTATTTATTCATTTATACTTGATCAAAGTGTTGGCAAGTTGAATTCAGAAACTATACATAGCATTTCAGGAGGATTCCATATGACATATTTCTTTAATATTAAAGATGTTGGAACTTTTTGTAATATATATACTTTGATTCTTCTACAACATTTTCTTTCAAAACTAAATACAAATTTAGTACTCTTAACTTAAAAGGACAGGAATTACTATGCTAATAGTCAATTCTTTTCCCCGTGCTCATGACCAATATACATGTTAAAATTCTGTTTTTCTCCTAATCTTGAACCACATTCATTTGGTGACTACAGCTCTGAAGAGGCATCTTGGAATACATTATTCTTTTTATAATTATATCGTTGATGACACTAGGAAAAAGGATTTTATCAATAGGATTTTATTTACAAGGCATCATCTATTCATATGTGGATCGTGATAGCCATTAGCATTATTCATCAAATATTTCCATCTGTCTACCTTCTAGATTCGACTGTACTTCCTTATCCCCTTATGAGTAGGGCTGCATGGCTGGATCTGGCACTGAATTGTGACCAATGTCACTTTTCTTCTGGACCATTTCATTGTCAGTGCAAGATGTGCCAAGATTCTCCCTTTTTATTCTCTAACCTGGTGACCAGGTTCCCCATCAACCTGCATAAAGAACCCCTATGAGCAAAATCCCTGTACCAACCTGCTTGGATATGTAGTGTGGGTGAAAAATAAGCCAATGTTGTTTAAAGACAGTGAGAGTTGGGGTTTTTAGCAGGGTATAATCTGGACTGTCCCAAATGATACCTGGATGGAGAACCTGAAATTCCCATTTAAAAGCAATAACTTTTTACACAATGTTTTGTTTAGTAAGTTACTACATTTTCAAGAGATCCAACAGCCTTACTATAAAAATCCACAGGAAGTTCTCTCTAACAAATTCCCTGAAGACACAAGTTGACTCTATCCATGTAGTTTTGAAAGGGGAATTTCATCCTTCAAAATTTCAAAGGGGAGTTTTTGGTATCAGGTGACAGGTTGATCTCAGAAGATAAGGAACAGGAAAATATCCTGACCCGCCTTGACTTGGACTTGTCCAATTGTGAGATTTCCTCTCCAGGTGAGAGCTGGTATAGTTTACAAAACCAGAGCAAGCTGTTCTTTAAATTTTCCTTAATCTGATTTAAGGCAAAAGAGAATTAACCACATATAATCAATTCCAAAATGAAATTTATCTAAATTTCATGAGGGATTCATGTCCAAATATATTCTCATACAGTTTTGTTTTTCTATTAAGTGATTACGACATTTTACCCCAGTAGATTCTGAAAGAAGACATCTGCATTAAGCTATTCCTAAAAACCTATTAGGGACTGAACTATGCCCGCCCCCAATTCCTATGTCTAAATCCTAACTCAGTACTTCAGAAAGTACTAAATATGGAGACAGGGTCTTTGTAGAAGTGATTAAATTAAATGAAGTCATTAGGGTGAGCCTTAATCCACATGTCACTGATGTCTTTATAGGAAAAGAAAATTGAGGCACAAACAGGCACAGAGGGAAAAATGATACAAACACAGGGAGAAGATGACTATCTGCAAGCCAAAGAGATACTCCTGGACTAGATGCTTTCCTCAACCCAAGAGGAACCAGTCCTGCTGGCCTCCAGAACTGAGAGACAACACAAATTTCTGTTGGGTAAGACACTCTGTCTGTGGTACTTTGTTACAGTAACCCTAGCCAACTGATACAACACCTACATCAGGCATAGCTAGAAGCACAGTGCAGTGGAATATGAACCAAATTCAGAACTCCCAAGTTGCAACTATGTTGCTAACCAGCTTGTGACTGCAGACATTGCTTAACCTCTGTCTCCTAGTTCCTCCTCTATGAAATTGGTTTTAGATTTTTAAATTTTATTTATTCTTTAATTGACAAATTAAAACTATGTATATATTTGTTATGTGCAATGTTGTCTTGAACTGTGTATTCATTGTGGAATAGCTAACTGAAATAACATATATGTATATGTTATCTCACATACTTACCATTTTGGAAAGGAAGAGAACAGGGGTTTTTTTGTTTTTGGTACCAAGGATCAAACTTGGGACCTTGCACTTGCAAGGCAGGTGGCAGAACCACTGAACTAAATCCCTGGCCCTTTGAGAACTCTTAAAATTTACTCTCTTAGCAACTATCAAGAATATATCATTATGAACTACAGTCACCATGATGTACAATAGATATTTTTAACTTAATCCTTCTATCTAACTGAAATGTATTTTTTGATCAATATCTCCTCAGTCCCCCATTCCCAAACTCTGGTGACCACCATTCTACTCTCTGTTTCTGAGTTTGACTTTTTTAGACTCCACATACAAGTGAATCAGACAGAATTTGTCTTTCACTTAACATCATGTTCTCCCAGTTCATCTACGTTGCCACAAATGGCAGATTTCCTCCTTTTTAAAGACTGGATACTATCTAATTGTGTGTACATATAACTTTTTGACTGTATTCACCTATTGATGAACATATCGATGATGATGAACCATATCTTAACTTATGAATAATGATGTGAATTAAGCAAACATCTCTTCAACATACTGATTTCATTTCCTTTGTGTATATCCCCATTATTGGGATTGCAGGACATATGGTAATTCTAGTTTTAATTTTTTGAGGGCCCCTTCATACTGTTTTCCATAGTGGCTACCTTAACTTACATTCCTACCAACAATATGCAAAAGTTCCCTTTTCTTTACATCCTTTCCAACACTTGTTCACTACAGTCTTTCTGATAATAGCCATTCTAATGGGTTTGAATCAATATCTAACTATGGATTTAATTTGCATTTCACTGATGATTAGTGATTTTGGGGCATTTTTGCATATACCTGTTCACCATTTGTATGCTTTCTTTTGAGCAACTTCTATTCAGGTTCTTTGCCCATTTTTTAATTATGTTATTTATTTTCTTACTATTGAGTTCCTTAAATACTTTGAATATTAACCCCTTACCAGATGTATATCTTGAAATTTTTTTCCCCCATTGTATAGCTTCCCTTCTTCACTCTTCGTTTGTGTTTTTTGCTTTTTTTGGTACTGGGGATTGAACTCAGGACCTTGCGCTTGCAAGGCAGGTGCCAGAACCACTGAGCTAAATCCCCAGCCCCCTCCCTTCTTCGCTCTTAATTGTGTCCTTGGCTGGGCAGAAGCTTTTTAATTCGATGCCATCACATTTGTCTATTTTTGCTTTGGCTGCCTGTGCTTTTGGGTTCATGTCCAAAAAAATCAGTGTTCAGATCAGTGTCATGCAGCTTTCCTCCGTATATTTTCTTCTAGTAGTTTTACAGTTTTAGGTCTTACATTTTAGGTCTTTAATACATTTTGAGTTACCTTAGTCCATTTTCTGGTACTATAACAAAATATCACAGACTGGGTAATTTATAAAGGAAAGAAGTTTACTTTGGCTCACAATTCTGGAGTTGAGAAGTCCAAAACTATGCTGCCATCATCTGCTCTTCTTCTGGTGACAGCCTCATGCTGTGTCATAACATGGAAGAAGAGTGGAAGAGCAAGTGAGTATTGCAGGAAAGCTCACATTTTATAACAGAGCCACTTCTAAGAGAATGAAGCTACTTTACTCCCAGGACAGTGTTAATCCACCTACAAGGGTAGAACCCTTCCTTCAAAGGCCTCACTTCTGAATCAAGCTTCCAACACTGGATTCCTGGGACAAATATTCGACCATTAGCACGGTGTGCAAAAAGGGTCCTACTTCATTCTTCTGCATCTGGATATCCAGTTGTCCTACTGTGAGACCTAACTAACTCCATTTTAAAGTTTGACTCCATCTTAAAATAAGACAGTGATGTGGCCTTGACATAAATTCCACTTCACTGAAGTCAACTATTCCCCTAGTCTCCTTTGTGCCCATAAAATAATGGTAAAATGTCCTTGCTGTGGGACAACAGATAAAAAGACATAGCTCCTAACTCAATCCTCTGTCTGCCCAGAAAACAGATGCTCCCGGGCCCATTATCTATAGAACATTCTGTCAATGTGCTGATTGCTCCTTTTTCCCGTAAACTCTACATGCAGCCACCCCTCAACCCCCCATGCTTGCTAAATATCAACCAATCATGTAACTGCTAAATGGAACATCCCCAAACCTTGCGGTAGCCACAATAAAAACCCTGCTGATTTGGAATTCAGGGCTCTCAATCCTGATCCGCTGCATTGGTGACGATTGAGTGCCCCTGCTCGAGCTTGAATAAACAACCCTCGTGTGTTTACATCGGAATCGGCTCCTTGATGGTCTTTGGGGACTTCACGATCTGGGCACAACACTACTACCTTTAACTGAAGAAACTGTCTTTTCTCTATCATATGTTCCTGGTACCTTTGTTGAAAATCAGTCAACCAGAGATGTGCAGATTATAAAATGTTAATAATTATTGATTTACCTGACCCTAATGTTTGTCAGTTTCTAAAGAGACAGTCATCTGAAAATAATTAAACAGCTGAGTGACATCGTTTGAGGGATCATCTGTTTGTGGATATTTACTGAGTCAACACAGATTGTACTGTTTTATTTTTTTAGTCAAATTGTTTTTGACACTGTTTTACGGTTTTTAACCTTTTATTTCCTCTTTCTAATTATTCTCATTTCCTTTTACAAAACTAGAAACTGGTTGATAACACAACATAGGAGAGCCCAGTTCAAAACAAATTTTACCTCTCACTCCACCCCAAAGTGTTCCTGTCCACTGATTTAATGACATCACCTGACATTTGCTGTCATTTATTTTACTGTCTAAGGTATCTTTATACCTCAAGATTTGTCTTATGAATTTACCAATGTGTCAGGCCACGGCCCTGATAAAAATTGTGTATGCTATTGAAGGCATGATCTGTCTTCCACGGCATTCTTCTCCCATCTGTGGTGTCACTGAAGAGAAATCAAAATGTTCAGGTGTTGGAACAGACAGGAAAAGAGAAAAGTATTCTGAAAAAGGAAAGGTTGAGTTACATTCTGCAAACCACTCTCTACACGACCTAGCAAGAAGGGACACTGTTGGTAGTGGCCAAAGGTCCTGATTCAGGAGATGGACACTTGACTCAGAAGCGGGAGCCAGAGCAGAAGTGAAGCTCCACCCCCCAGCACCAGTGGCAGCAAATAGCACAGCCACTGCAACTCTGACCAAAGAACAGAAAAATACAGTTTCTTACTTTCTTCTGTCAGGGTTGGAAACTGTATGTTTGATATCCATTGTCTGAAAAAGTTTTGGGGATATATGTGGCTAGTATTGATATGAAAGGAAGATTATGTGAATTGAGTGAGCTTGTGAGTTTGCTTTGAAAATGAAAATGGTGAGCTACTTAAGAATGTCTGGTTTTGAGCTGAATGTGGTAGTACACGTACATAATTCGAGCATTATGTGAGGCTGAGCTAGGGGAATCAAAAGTTTAAACCCAGTCTTGGCAATTTATCAACTTAGCAAAACCCTGTCTCAAAATAAAAAATAAAAAGGGCTGGGGATGTAGCGTGAAGGCACTGGGTTCAATCCCCAGTATTGCCTAAGAAAATAAATAATAAATAAATCTGGTTTGTGATGTGTTGATATTTCTGTCTTCTTTTTAATTATATGGAAAACATGACATTTTCAGTGAGGAGTGCCCAAGTAGGAGGGACATTCAGGGAAGAGGGATCAAAACAATCCTGGAAACTCCCCTAATGTTCAAGCAACTTAAAACACATGACCATAGAGAGACAGTGGCTGAGGAATCAAGGAGGCCTTCCTGTGCATCCTGTTTCTTTGTTATCACTACAGCACTTCCTGTCAACCCAACAGTCACTCAGGGTGGAGCTAAAGGAACACGTTCTATTCATGGGAAAATCTAACTTAGCCATGAAACACCAGTATTCAAATCTTTAATGCAGCCAAGCAATATTGAAGTATGAAGTTGCTTTGAAAGTATTTATTACAGTCTAGGCTATTATCCAAGAGGGGGTAATCCATGTTTACCTTGTGTTTAATTGAATATCAATAATAATCCAGCTCTAAATCTGAGATAAGTAAAATAAATACAAACTTATTCCTTGGTGTTTTCTCTTTTTTGGGGGGGGGTGGATTTAAAGGACTTTCAAGGAATAGACTTACTCTAGACCAAACTGTTCCCAACATCTTGAAGGATTCCCTCTGTAGTTCCAAATCATTACCCAGACACATTGGCTTTCATCTTCTTTTTCCTCTCCTATTGTCTTCTTCCCTTGCTGGAAAATGCAGCACTGTCTGCAGAAAGAGTAGGTGAAGCACCTTGAAACCATGCATTCATCCAGATTTCATCCTGACTCACCAATTGGAGGAGGCCTGTCTTCCTGGATTCCGAACACAGCATGAGTGAGGAATAAACCTTTGTTGCAGGAATGTCCCCAGGTTTCAGGACTTACTCAAGTAGAAGATCTACAACATCACCTACTGAGTCCCACCTCATAGCACTTGAGATTTAGAAGTGGAGTGCTCAGGCTGGGCATGGTGGCACACACCTGTAATCCCAGCACTCAGGAGGCTGAGGCAGGAGGATTGCCATGAGTTCCAGGACAGTCTGAGCTACATAGCAAGACTCTGTCTCAAAAAAAGAAGAAGTACTCAAAAAAAGGAAGTACAGAGAGTGGGAGATTCTGCAGGTACCGAAGATCCCAGAGACAGCCAAGTGTGGCCTCCACATCTGCAGGCTGCTGATGCACAGTTAGGGTAAAGATAATTCTTAGGAAAAGTTGAAAGTATTTTGTTGTTTTTATAAATGGGGCCTTTATGAAAAGTGCACATAAAATTTTTCTAGGTAAATGGCTATTCTCACATTAGAAATAGAGTTAGATTGGGTAATGAGGGAGAGGCAGACTAACAGAGAATGCATGAATACATGTATGGCTCACGGTGTAAAACCTTTCCTTTGGAGGGCTGCCTAGTGACAAGTTACACTTCGGCCATGGAAAAACAAGGACTGTGATGTACAGTCCACTCGTGCCATGCAGAATATACTCAAGACTGAGCGAGGCAGTCACTCCAGAGGGAGTGAGACCTAACAGAAGTCAGTACCACGTTCCCCACCCCCCAGCATGGCTCAGGGGGGCCGTTAGCAAAAAACGCTTTTATTTATAACGAGGAACAGTTGAAATATGGAAGGAAATGATGGTGTGACTGGACTTCCTGTAGGACACATGAACAAAGTAATAAAACGCGTGGTGCCTTTATAAACAGAACTGGTAAATTTTGCATAAATGCCTGACATGACCTTTTGTGCTTTTTGGCTAGTTTGCTTACAATAACATTAGCAAAGGTGGCCAAAAGCATTTACTATAAACTGTAATGTTCTCCTATTAATATGAGTGGAATACACATGGAAATCGATGCATACTTTATGTTCAGAGCCACTCAAATGCTACATAAAGGCACACACACATAGAGAAAGAATGCATGTCCTTGTTATCCATTTATTTATAAAAATTTACATTGAGAGAATAATGCACAAGTATATATGGTCTGGAGTGGAAGCAACAGCCTTCATTAACCAGCTATGAAGTGTGAGTGCCCAAATGTGTACATATGATGGAGAACTCACCAAGCTTTGCCCTAACAAATCACATTTTTCCTTAAGAACTGAGAATTTTGTGATATCAAATAATCTTCTCAATACTGTTAAAATTCGAAGACCCCCTCGTGTGTGTGTGTGTGTGTGTGTGTGTGTGTGTGTATGTGTTTGAACTGTTTTAATCCTTACTCATCTCTTAGAGGAAATAATATTCTATGCTCAATTCTCAAAAGTTTTTTTCTTTATATCACTTTAGTCACGTGAATGCTATGAAGGAAAGCCATTTCTTTAAAAAGTTTATTTTACTGCCAAAAGCTTTTCCTATCCTTTATCTGGAATGTGTATCAGGATGCAGCCTCAAGGCCACTGCAGGAGGGGCGGGCAGGCTGGCAGAGAAGCCAGGAAAGGTTTTTAGGAATTCAGGTCTTTCTGAGGAACCACATCAGAATAACGCGAAGAGCTATTTTAGAATACACAGCTCAGGCCTGTCCCGGGATCTGGTTCGCTCCAATTACTTGTGGCTTTGTGTTTCTCTTTCTCTGTGGGTGTGGGAGGGCTGGGGCCAGGTTTGAGCCACCTCCAACCAGGCATCGAGGCCCAGGGTGCAGTCGCGAGTCTTCCAAGCACCATCTTCGCTGATGGCCTTGCCTGGCTCGTTCTACCTTTGCCTCTGCCTTTTGATTTATCGTTAGGTTCTCTCGCTAAGTGGTGTGCATCTCGAGAAGCGCATCTGAATCCTTTTCACAAGGCGCGAATTCTGGGTGGGTAAACAATAATGGGGCAGGTGAAGTCTTCAACAGGGAAATGTTATGGTTCAGCCCTGCTGCGGGGAGGTCAGTTGACACGCATCGGTTACAATCAAACTGTACTTAAATCAGTGTTACTCTGTCCAGGGGCCGCCCCTTCCCTCTAATTGCAAAATAAGATTTCTCATCTCTTAAATCAATTTCCGATAGCAAGAAAACGGGCAAAAGTAGAGAAAGTAGTCACAGGCAAAGAGGTTTCTTCCCAACAGAACATAAACTTATACCACCCACCTAGGATTATTTCTACTAAGGACATTTTAAAAGAAAATGTGGTGTTTTAAATATATATTGCTTTGTTGATAGCCTTCAGTGAGCCACATAAAGAGGCAAATTAGTAAGGATGCCAGGGATAGGCTGTGTAGAAAGCAAAAGAGAACTTGGAGATCAGTAGATCAACTCTCCAGGTACGTAGAAGGGAGATAGACAAAGATCCTGAATATCACCTTTAAAAAGGCTGGATGGAAATACTTTGCTTGTGATTCGTCTGACTGACAGTCCCAGGGTGGACTTTGACTCTGGTGGCCATGCACCTGACAGTAGCTGTGAGCACAATGACTCACACATTAAATTCTACAATAAAATGGAGTTGTTTATGGTACAAATTTATCATTTACTCTTTTTCCTTTACAGATTCATGTTTCAGTTCATTCAGACTAGATTTAAAGGAACTTCTATAGGAGGTAGAAGTTGAAGAGGAGGTTTGATAAAGTCAACAGAAAAAGAAAGGAGGAGGAGAAGGAGGAGGGAGAGAGAGAAACAAATAAACCTGCCAGGAATAGGAAATGAGATTTTAGAAATATGCTGTATGTGGTATAAAATCCAAGACTTTTTAAATGAGGACATTGTTGACAGGAATATTAATGTGATCATTTTATTATACTTCAAATGGATTTAAGTCCTAAAGAAACAGGGTACCTTTCATTTCGGCTGTAAAACATCCAAAGTAGGAGGCACACCACACCTAAATTCCTGAATCAGCGCATTCATGGTCTAAACTTGTTCCCAGTCTCCTGAGCCTTCACTTACTTCCCACAAGGGGTGAACCGCAGAAGGTAGAAAAGGGGGTTGGGGGAACAGAAAAATCTACCAGCTAGTTTCCATAAAATTTTACATTTCACAAATTAAGCAGTTTATGCTGCCAAAAGTTGAAGATTAAAACAAAATTCTCTCCAAAGAAAAGAAGCAGTAAAATACAGTAAAAAGAAATAGAGCAGGAAAAACAAGAAAAGTAGAAGCCATGGGGACATGATGACATCGTTTCTCTCAGAGAATAAAATCTATGGACCCCTGCGCATCTGCTTGCAAGACTTTAACCAGTACTCAGAATGAAAAATGGGGACTCTACATGGAGGATGCTCTGCCCCAAAGTCGGTTTTATGGACCTAATAGCAACTGTAGGTTTTGCAAGCAGCTTGCTTACCACAAATGCTTTATTCACATAGTCAAACTTTGCAAACAACCGAAACGTCCCCTGAAAGTAAGTCTGATAAATGGCAGAATATTAATAGAAAGAATCTGTGATTTATTTTGTACAATTACAAAAAAAAGACTACCTCCTGGGACCCACAGTATCATGGCTGAATCTCACAGACATAATACTAAGTGAAAGAAGTCAAAACAGGAGAACACACCATATGATTCTACTTAGCATCCAAATACAGGTAATGCCAGCTGAACATGGCGGCACATGCCTATAGTCCCAGCTACTTGGGAGGCTGAGGCAGGAGAATCATATGTTCAAGACTAGCCTGGTCAATTTAGGGAGATCCAGCCCCAAATAAAATATTTTAAAAAACACTTGTCTAGCATGCACAAGGCCCTGGGTTCAATCCTCTGTACTTAAAAAAAAAAAAGTAATTAAGTTGATGAAAGTGAGAATGGTCTCATGTGTGGGTTAATGACCAGTGGGGACCCTGAGGCACTGGACATTTTCTGTATTTCTAACCTTCACTCCTGATCCGAAATTCACAGAATTTTATTACATGTAAAATTCACATTTAAGATTTGTGTCTTTAGCTCTACATAAGTTATAGTTTAAAAGCAAGCATGAAATTATTTCAACTCCCTGGTGAGGTTTTCCATCCTGTCATCTATTTTCTTGAACACATTCACTGCAATCATTTTGAAGTCTATCTCTGCTAACACTGATGTGTGAGTCACTCCCAGACCTAGTCTCTCTCGATCCCATTTTTTGAACTACTTAGTTGCTCTGTATCGAGTGCCAGGCATTGTTGTGAAAAACTGCAGTGGCTCTGGGTGATGCCACCTTCTGTGGAAAGGGTGCAACTTCCCTGGCAGCTGGGGGTGGGCGTAGATCACCTCAGTACACTCAGTGCACACAGAGTTGAGGCTGCCCTGCCATCTTTCTAGAATTTGGGTTTCCTCGGTGTGCATCCACACCTAGGTTTTAGCCCTCCAAACAAAGCCCGGGGTGCTTACTAAACCTCCCACTACTTGGCTCCACTTTTCATCTCCTTATCTCAGTGCTGTGAGGCTGCCAAAAGCTCCCACTCTGTTTTCTTCCCATTTCCTGCTACATTTATGCACCTTTAGCTTTGTTCTGCTGGACAGTGGACAAATGTGTCGAGAAAGAAACCGGTGCCGTACGCTGGGTTCACTTCTCTGAATTCTCTTTCTCTAGCCTGGATGATGTGTCCCCAGTTCTCAGCTATCGTGACAGTTCTCGAACTCCAGTGCTCACCTCCTTACCCTTGTGAGGCTGCTGAGTGCTCTGCTGGTTTTGATACCTCCTGCATTCGTCTTCTAACCAACTTTGAAGTCTGCTCAGTGCCAAGAACCAGCAAACACCCCAAGAAATCCAACTGCAGGCAGATTATGGGCTCTTCTCCAGGACCTACTCTTATCCCTATACTCTTTCCTCACATCCAGACTGCCTAATGCCTTCACACAGACGTGTTTGCTTTGGTATCCATCTCTCCTACATTTTCTTGATGGGAACATTAATGTACTACAAGCTATGACCTGTCCAGATGAACTCAGAATCTGTTCGTTAGAGTGCATGTAAAACATGAAAGACACAGTAGTGTTTATAGAAGTTGTTTTTGATGTTGGTATTTCAGGAGTTAATGCAGATGATAGAAGCTGGGAGGAAGAATGGAGCACTGAAGAGAAAGATAATGTCATTAATATCTCATTTTATAAAATTGGTATGTGGTTGTTCTACAAATGATGAGATATGCAATTTACTAATATGCTAAAGCAGCACAGCTCACGGGATCCAAATGCAGCTTCAAGTTAGCTTCCCATTGCTCCTCAAAGATGTACTCAGTGATGTCCACCTTCCCCTGCCCTTGGATTACACATGGGCAGATTTCGGGACATTTCTGCTCACTATCAGTATAAATGCACCCCTGATACTTTCAACTGCAAAGATTCTTAAATCGGGAGTTAACACTCAGTCCTGGATGATGGTTAAAATGTTGAATGGACTTAACATCAGAGGTTGTCTACACCTGTCAGCACCACTGTGTGCTGAGGACGGCAGGAGGGCGCAAGGGAGGAGGCATGACCTTTCTTGGGCTACTCATCCTTCCCAAGCTGGGGTTCTTGCCTCTCCAAGGTTAGAGGAGGGGAAGGAGGGGAAATGGAGCAGGGAAGCTTCCTATTGAACTGGCAATATTCCCACTCTCTGGCCTTGCTGATGCCTAAAAGCATCTGTCTCATGGAGCTTGCAGAGGATTACCTACTGAGTGGCTGTCTGAAACATCTGTCACATGGGTGATGGTATTTTTGGTCCCCCTCTGCCCATTCAACCCTTCCCTAACATCCCCCTTACATCACAAGGACCCTGCTCTCTGCACCCATTACCTCCCAATGCATCCGCTTAGGCAGAGGTTACCCTCCCACGGGCTCCACATCCAGCCCACTGGAAGCACACATGCCCCTCTGGACCCTCCAGTGGAGGGGAGTGCAGGTTTCCTCTGTCATTTAATAGCAGCCTCCTTGGATCCCAGCATCTAAGCTGCTCTCAGCCTAACATGTTTTCCCTCCAAACTTCTTAGGGAAATTAAACACCAGTCCACCCTCCACCCCAAATCTCAGGAGATACATATTGGACATCCCACCCAGTTTGGTCCACCTAAAGCCCAATCAAACTTGTTTTGAGAAGATGAGGCAGGTAATCTCTGGGGGATAAAGATGAGAGTCACAGCAAAATCTTCTTTGAAAAATTGTCCTCACAAAATGCTCTCTTGCCTCCACCTCAGTGTTACTAAATTTCCTAAGTAGTAGTAGGTAAAGAGTTGCCCAAGGGTCCTAAGCTGGGTCTTCACCATATCCTCTGTCAATTTGCATGTGGGAGATTTTTCACATCCATTTGATGGCTATCTTATTGGCACCTCAGTCAAAATGAGTCTTATTTCACATACTGCCATTGGTACGGGCAGTTCCCACTTACAATGGTTTGGCTTTCAATTTTTTCACTTTATGATGAACAATGAGAAAATGATAGGCATTCAGTAGAAACTGTATGTTACAGTTTAGATCTAAAATGTCCCCCCAAATGGCTCATGTGTTCAGAGAATGGGGTTTGGGGCAACAATTGGACCACAAGGGCTCTCTGACTTCATCAGTGGATTGCTCCATTGATGAGATCATAATTTGATGGCATTATTGGTAAGTGATGGAAACAAGCAATGGAGTCTAGTTAAAGGGAATGAATTAAGGGGGCATGACTTGGGGACTATAACTGGTCTTTTGTCCCTTCCCCTCTGGCTTTTTCCAATCCTCTCTGCTTCCCAAAAGCCATGAGGTAAGCTGCTTTCCCTTACTATGTCCTTCCACCCTGATGTTCTTGCCTTGCCACTGGCCTAAAAGCTATAGAACCAGCTGACCATGGACTGAAACTGCTAAAGCCATGAGCCAAAATAAACCTTCCCTCCTTCAAGTTATTACTCTCAGGTATTCTTCCACAGTGACAGAAAGCTGACTACACATTGTCCTTTAAATTTTGAATCTGGATCTTTTCCTGGGCTAGAGATATGCAAGGAGCACAATTCCAGTCAGCCACGAGGCCATGAGGGGAAACAACCAACACTGTAGAGGATGCTGTGTTGCTGAGCCAAGATGTTTGTAGGTTAAGCATATTAAATGTACTTTTTACTTAATTTATGATGGATTTACTAGGATATAATCCAATATAGGTCAAAGAGTATCTATACACTGATTAAAGCTGTAAGGCCAGCATACAGAGCAATCAATGGTCACAAATGCAAATGTATTCAATGACAAGCTGCTAAAGCAAAGGAGAATAATGGGTCAGAAGCAAGATTATTTGACTTAGTCGATTTTTAACCCTTACATGGCTATGGGGGAACATATTCTTTATAACAAAAAGAAAGAGACATAATGCTACCTGCAACTTTCACCAAGCCTTAGTACCAAAGAACAGTCAGGAGTGGGGAGGTTGGCAGGGAACTGAAGCCTGAATGCCTGGTAGGCATTACTCAGCTCGAGTCCACTGTTGCCACAGAGGAATGTAAGCCCACTGTGAATGTTTGATGGTTTTTCAAAAGAAGTAGAGAAATCTATATTTTTAAGTTTATACTCCATCCTTTAAATATTGGATCAAACTTTTTCCCCCATCAATGTGCAAGCCAAACAACACTGCCAGTCCACACCCACTGCCAAGGAGACACTACAATAGAAGCTGAAACCTCGTCTGAGGGCCGAAAGTCAGTCAATATCTTCTTAACTTGATACATGTGCAACTTTTTAGCACAGTATTTAGATCTGTGAAGATAACTAAGAGAATGAAAGGCTTAAAAAAGTGGTTATCTTTAAGGGCAGCTGAAGGACTGTAGTTTTCATTGGTCTATACTATTGTGGTGGGGGTTTTTCCCTTAAATTTGCTTGTAGGACTCTGAGAAAAAATTTACAAATAAACAAGAATGAAAAATCCTACTCCCAAAACCCGACTGATTTGATTTCCCCAGCTGGAACATGTATTTTCATGAAGAAAGAGAAGGAATCAACTTTCTGCAGCACCAAGACCCTAAGAGCAAGTCTACCCACTTCGCAGAAGAGTTAATTCTGCAAGGCTCCCCGCGCCGTGTGCCCAGCGTCCATGCCTGTCCCAGGGCTCCACATGGGCTCGCTCACGATCCTGTGCTTTGCTTGGACCTTGTGTGGTGTGATTCCTGCTAGCTGCCCCAGAAGGACAATGCCAGTATCTGAGCATGCGCAGAGAAAGCGCCCACCCAAGGGCATCCTGAGCAGCCAGCATCCAATGACTAGACGGCATTTTATCTTGAGCTTCCTCCTTCCTCCAGGGCCGCCTCTCATTGACCCAGGGCTGCACATCTGCTCACAAACCCTGCTGTGATGATCACCACCACCGCCTCCACTCCAACTCCTCCAATGCCTTGCTCCCTGGCTTCTCCAACCAGATGACTTGAAGCTCTGAGCAGGAGGCTGTCCTTGGACCTGTCCCCCATCCCTGAAACAAGTCACTTGTCCTTGTACTTCTCTGAACAAAAAGATGAATGAAATAAACTACAGGATTTTTTAAAAATAGCCAACGGTTGTCAAGTAGTTTACCTGGGCATTATTTTAATCTCTATGACCTAGCTACCCACATTATAAGTTGAGGAAACTGAGGCACACACAAGTCAAATAATTTGCTCAAGGCAGAAATTTTATGAGCATCTAAACCTGTGTTTCAACCCAACTCTGACTTCAGAACCTATACTCTTAGGACTCATATTTCAGCATAAATGAATACAAGATGACCTTGCCACAAACAGGCTATAATCATCAAAATCTGATTCCACTGCATTATGGGCATCGCTCCTTTCAGTGAAACGAGTTGAAGTCTATTGACATTTTAATTCAGTATTTTCAAAATACTTTTGCTTTTCCCTTTCTAGCTGTAAATTGTCTAAATGGCATTCTGAACCTCTTATAAATTCAAAGAAAAAATTCCAAAGCTTTTCCGCTAGAGGTCACTCTCCTAACTTTGTGGTCTGGTCTGTTAGCATAGAAGACAGCAGCCATGGCTGTAGACATTAATATGACCAGCAGGTGGCAATAGAATCCCACGGAACCTAAGGTTGCTGGCTTAGCTAATCAGCTTCTCTGACAAAAAGCATCTCAGATCTTATCAGGGCGAACAGACCGTGCTAAACTCATTATTTCCATAGGCGTTTAAATATAAGACTATTTGGCTGTCAAGATAGCCCATCCCAAATTTGGGAAATTTATTTATCTTCCAAGAAAACGAAACAAAATAAGATGTTTTTGTTTGCAGTTACAAGACAACCACGGGGGGAAAACAGGATTGGATGAGGGGAATAACAATTTAGACTAGGGTTTTTTTTCTTAAATTATTTTATTGGTACATTTTAGGTATACAATACGTTTACATTTATCATTGGGTGCTTGTACCTGTACATGATGTATCTTGGTTCTTTTTTTTTCCC
>NW_004624785.1:3579496-3595729 GCF_000247695.1 Heterocephalus glaber | reverse complement strand
AGACCTGCCTGTCTGCAGCGGGGTGATTCGGCATCTTCCACGCGACTCGAAAAATCCCTTTTTGTTTACATATCACTCCCGCTTGATCAACCCAACACCACTTCATGTCAAGAATAATGTCATAGATGGCATCTGTTAGGGTTTGAACAGTCTCAAACTTTCTTCCTCGGCAGTGCTCATGAAAGTCAAAGGAAACGTAAGTGAGATGAGAGTTGTTAAAAAGCAGCACTTGTTTCAGGTAAGCATCATCAATAATTTTCTCTCTTCCTGTCTGGTTTACCAAGTTAATAATAACCTGTTTTTTGTAAATATTCAGTTGTTCTTCGAAATGGGGACAGAAATAGGCAACAGTTTCCTTTTCACTTTTGTCCAGCCAAGATCTTAGATTATATTGATACCCAACCTGGCTCCAAAAGACAGGCACAGAGCCTCATGTCTGAATAAAGGACAGTGTATGATTATGAACATGAATTAACTGCTCAGTCTCCACATAATTTGCAACATTTCCATTTTTATCCACTCCTCTTCGTTTATAGCACATTCCTGCTCTGTGTCTACTCCGGTGTGAAATAAGAGCCACTAAAAATCGTGGGTGAATATCATCTACACAGGTGGACTCCTGAGGGGGTCTCTCTGGGCTGCTTTTCTCATCATCAGATGATTCATTATGATTAACCACAAGCTCTTCAATCTGCACAAAACCTTGGATAAGGGGAATAATCCAAAAGTCCACATCTGGTGTACCAATCTCAGTAAGATCTTGTATCATATATTTATTCCAAAAAAATCGATCATCAACCTTCTGCCAGAGGGGATGGCCATCCTTCTCCCCAGTGCTCTCTGCCTTTGCACCGAATTGGTCAGGTCATAGGTCAAGCTATAGTAAAAGGATTCTGAGTCCATGAACATCTTCAACAACTCCTCAAGTAATCGTCTCTCCAATTTCTCCTTTTCTTTACTTTCCTTAACTTTTTTTTTTTATTTGGAGCAGACACATTGGATTTAATATTTATAAAGGTCTTCAGTAGAAACTTTGAGTCATCAGGAGATGGTATAATCTTCTCCGGTTTGTTAATCCCAAAATGATGCTTCTTACAGAGCTGAGTGAAGTTGAAGCTTCCCAATAACACCTTCTACCAATCCCAAACGAATAGGATTCCAGGCAAGAAGTAGATCAGTAGTGGGTCGGAGCTGGAGGCCGCCGTCGCGGCTGCTGCACCACAGCGCGCGCTCCCCCTGCTGCAGGATGTAGAGGTCCTTGGCTTGGAAGAGCTCCATGCTGGCCCCGCGCGCCGAGGGAGGACGCGGCCCCGGGCCCGGGGGGCGGCAGGAGCCCCGGGAGCGTCTCCTCAGCAGCGGCTGCGGAGCCTGCGCCCCAGAGTGGCCTGGGACGGACCCTGCTGGGAAGCTCGGCCGAAGAGCACCTCGGGCCCCACCCGCCCGGGGAGAACGGGCCCCGCCAGCGGCCCAGGCAGTGAAGGTCTCAGGTCTGATTTTTTAAAGTTCTTTAAATATTCTAGATGGTAGACCTTTGTCTGAGGAACACCTGGTAAAAATTTTTTCCTAATTTCGAGTTGTCCTTTCACCCTGCTGGTGATTTCTCTTGCTGTGTAGAAGCTTTTTAATAAGATGAGATCCCACTTGTTGATTGTTTGTGCTAGTTCACAGGGAACTGAGATTTTATTCATGAAGTCTTTTCCTATGCCTATGTCTTCAAGAGTTCTACCTAACCTCTCTTCCAGCAGGTATAGTATTTCTGTTTTAATATTTAGATCTTTGATCTACTTTGATTTTAGTTTAGTGCATGGTGAAGGATATAGTTTTAATCTTTAGCAAGTTTAAATCCAGTTTTTCCAGCACCATTTATTAAAGAGGCTATCTTTCCTCCACTGAGGGTTTGGCTCCTTTGTCAAAGATGAGGTGGCTGAGTGTGTCTGGAGTTATTTCTGCATCTTCTAATCTGTTCCATTGATCCTCAGGTCTGTTTCTTTGCCAGTACCATGGTGTTTTTATCACAGTAGTTTTGTAATGTAGTTTCAAGTTGGGGATTGTGATATCCCCTACCGTGTCTTTGTTGCCTAGAATTGCTTTTGCTATTCTAGGTCTCTTCTTGTTCCAAATGAACTTTTGGATTATTTTCTCAAGTTCTGTGAAATATACTGTTGGGATTTCAATTGGGATTGCATTGAATCTATATAGCAGTTTTGGAAGTATGGCCATTTTCACTATATTGGTTCTTTCTACCCAGAAGCAAGGGATGTCTTTCCGTTTTCTGATATCCTCTTCTATCTCTTTTTTCAAAGTGTTGTTGTTTTCAGAGTAGAGGTCTTTGATTTCTTTCGTTAGGTTGGTTCCTAGGTGTTTCCTTTTTTTGGATGCTATTGTAAAAGGAGTTGTTTCTCCAGTTCCTCTCTCAGTGAGTCTGTTGTTCGTGTAGAGGAAAGCTGCTGATTTTTGTGTGTTGACCTTGTATCCAGCTACTTTACTGAATTTGGTTATTAAGTCTAGAAGACTTTTGGTGGAGTTCTTGGGGTCTTCTATATAGAGTATCATGTCATCTTCAAATAATGACAATTTAACTGCTTCATTTCCTGTCTTTATTCCTTTTATTTCTTTCTCTTGTCTAACTGCTGTGGCTAATGTTTCCAGAACTATATTGAACAGGAGCGCTTCTATACTATTTCCTTTACATCTAAAGACATATCTTTCAACTCTGGGAAATTCTATTCTGGCCCCCACCCGCTTCAAAATGGGAAAGGAACATAGGACTTTGCACGTGCTAGGCAAGCATTCTATGACTGAGCTACACCCCCAGCCTTGGTCTGTTTTAGGGTTTGGGGTTGTGTTTGTTTGTTTTTGAGACAGGGTCTTGCTAAATTCCCAGCCTGACCTCTAGCTTGCAATATTCAATACAGATCAATAGGCTACAGAGTAGATGAACAGATAAAACTTCATCTATTTTATTTCAAGTTGGAAAAAAAGGACTTATTCACTCCTTTCACATTTTAAAACACCAGAAATAGCTTAAGAAACCAGAAGTAGCTTTGGTATATGGATTCTGAAGGAATATTTGGATTCTGAAGATTAATGAATTCACTAAAAGACACTTAATACTAAAAGTTTTCAAGACAAAATGAAGTACTCATGGATCTCAAATTGAAGAAGATATTTTGGCACTAAGTCAAGGTCTCACCCACTAAATGTTACAAAAACATTGATGATGGAAATTAAGATTTTTAACTTCTGTTTCACAGGCTTTACTTTTTCTTTTCACATTCTTGCCTTACTTAAGTATTCATGAAGGATTTTTTTTTCTTGAATTTGTTCCAACATCAGAGCTTAAATATAGAATCTCGTAGATGAGTAAGCACTTGACCAAGGTTTACTCCTGAATAATCCCACATGCCTATTTCACTTATAACACTGAAGCTGTGAAATGTATTTTTCTATTCCTTCCTTTATTTAATCATAAGGAATATTTAAAGCTGCATTCATTCTTAAAGCTGCTGTTCATTCTTTATAAATATGTCTATTGGGGACTAATGTTGCAAATTACATTAAAAAAAAGGTTTGCCTAGGAAAATGTTTTTACCAGCAGATTTACATATTGCAGGAATTTGTGAAGCATCTATTATCAACATAATGTTAGGCATGGAGAACCAACCAGAATGATTATTAACATAGTCTTCATCCATAAAGAGCATATTATTTTTTTGAGGAGAAATACAGAGGAAGCAGGCAAGGCACAATATAAGGCTATCAGTGATCACATAGCAATAGAAAAAGGTTTTTAAAAGTCAGTTTCCTGTACTTTCCTATATCTGAAAAAGATTCTCATGCTAGAAAGTTTACTGATGAGGTCTGAGGCAGAGTCAGGAATCTGAATTTACAGGAAGCAGGTGTTGACTACTATTAACATAAAGGGAAAAGCTAGTGTGACCAAGGAATGGCTCATTAAAGAAATGAGCGACCAGCTGAACTTAATGGTGTTGAGGCTTTAATCAGTTTTAAGAGGCGGAAGAAGGTTGTATGTTTGCATTTTAAGAAGAGGTGAGCTTAGTGATATATTTGGCTGGGGCACGAGGATAGATTCGTTTTAGAGATGGTAAGAGTTAAAAGTGAAACAAAATCTTGTCGAGTTTTTATTCAGGCCAAGAAAATTTTTACTGCATAGACAGTACAAGGCTATTTGTGCTGAGGAAAGATGTGAGGAAGCCAGCTTTTTAGCACTATTGACCAGACAGAGGCATTTATAATAAATATATAGTGAAAGCCCAAGACCAAGGCCTATTCATTCACAAGTGTGTACTAGGCACCCCAATTTTCTAAAATATCCTTTGCTAAGTGCAAAGAATGCACAGTTGTAGGCACCAACAGCCAGAACTATTATGCTAGTGTCTGTATTTAGACTTTTGTTATTGTTGTTGTTGTTGTTGTTAACAAAAATTTCTTCTTGTAGCCTGACTTAGTTTTGGATCATCCTAACAGCTTTTGGTTCTGTATTTTTGCTAATGTGCTTAGCTATTTGGAGTCACTGCATTTGCAATTAAAATGCTCTACATAACTGTTAGAAAACTACGCTTTAAGTGAGATGAAAAACAATTTTTGTTCTATCCAAAATATACTTAAAAGACAGGCAGAGAGAGAAGGGGAAGAGAGAGAAAAAAAGAAGATTAAAGTCATGTTGATGGGTAGCAAGACCTGGAAATAGAATAATTAAGAAAATCGGCTTAATGTTAATGTGTTTGTCAGAACTAGGAGGAATCAATCAGTATGCATAGTAATAAATACTGAAAAAGATAAAAGTTGAGTAATATGGTTAACCACATCCTGCTTGGAACTATGTCCCTGGGGTGGTACATGCTATGTGTTGTATATTTTACTAAAGAACTTTTGAACTCTTAAGAAAAGGAGGCACCAGACAGCAAATTATTATTCATGAGTTATTGTATCACACATTCCAAGTTGGAAGAATTAGTAACTTTCTCCATTGTCCTTAAATCTCTTTCTGAGAACCCCACCCTAGCCAATAATGGGAAATTTAATTTGAATTGTGATCAGTGCTAAATATCAGAAGGCATTAGAGCCATGTACGTAACAGACATCGCAAAACAGGGCCAATCAGCCTGGATCCAGTTTCTTGTGTTATTTTGTGGCTTACAAAGTATATGTTATAAATAAATAACTATACTCACTACTAAAAAGTTTCTAAGGAGTTGCCAGAATTAATACAGGAATCTTTCCTGTAAATTTGTATTCGAAGCTTCTCTTATAAAATCAGACCTTGGGAAATCTGGCCTGCACTAATTCTTATAGGTAATTGACTACAACTGAGTGTTCCCCATCCCTATTAAAGAGGTATTTTTTTGTAGCATGCCACAGTCCCTAAACTCCCTATGATCTTACCCCTAACACTTTCATCAGTCTGTTGTTTGGCTTTACCGCCTCTTCCATTTAGGCATTTAATGTTTGCACTCCATCCCACTGGCTTCTGGAGAATTGCAGCCATGATACTTTCCTGATAAACCAACTAAACACAAAGTTAAGGGGCTCCAAAATCAGAGCCGTCAAACCATGAGGATTGTTTTTGAAAAACTATACGTTGTTAAAACTCCCTGTAACCAGCAAAAATTGCAGAACTGTACTGGGTGCTTAATGTCTATTTTATAGTATAGAGGGTTTTTTAAAAAAACTTTTAATTAAATGGGGAGAGGAAGACTTTTGGCATGTCAATAGTTTTTCAGAACTGGCAACTATGAAAATCATTACCTGGACTCTTGAGTCAAACACTTTTTTTCTGTTCTAAATTTTCAGCTATGTCAAGAGCCAGAGATTATAGCATCTACAGTTGAACCTCCTTGGACTCCTTTGTCTGAGATCATAAATAAAATTAGCACAGTCAGTGACCTCTCATCTTCTTTGTTAAGGGTATAACAATACTCAAAGGCAGTTGAGGAGAAGCTGCTAACTTTGATCTTCATTGATTGGGCCAAATGAGTACTCATTTGGAATGCGTATAAAAGAAAGCTATACCTGATCTTCACCTCTAGTCACTACTATCCTTCCTCATATTTTAGCAAGGAGTAAAGTTATTGTTTTGTTCATGCCCAGGAAATTCAGTCTCAATAATATGGGCTCGATAATATGTTGTGAGAACCAAGATAAGTTAAAATATACAAAAACATAAATTTAATTTTTTATGTAATAAAGCAATATTAAAGATTTTTTCTTAAAATTAAATTATATTAAATATTTAAAGTAATTTAACAACATCTGAATTTCAGATTATATTAGAACAAGAAAAGAAGAAAAGAGAGGAGGAGAGAAAAATTGAACAATGTATAAAATGCTCATCAAGAATGAACAGGTTGGGCTGGGAATTTAGCTCAGTGGTGTTGCCACCTGCCTCGCAAGCGCAAGGACCCGAGTTTGATCCCCGGTACCAAAATAAAAAAGAATGAACAGGTTTAAAAAAAAAAAAGAAGAATGAACAGGTTTGGACTGGAATTGTAGATCAGTGACACAGTACTTGCCTACCATGTGTGACACCCAGAGTTCAATATCTCAGATGCAGAGAGAGAGAGAGAATCACTTTGGAATATTTATAAAAATTCCCATTGACAACCTGAGACACCACACAAAGACACAAAAAATACATCCTTTAAACTCACCCTGAGGGCTGGGAAGTAGAACTTGAGAGTTTCTGCTCCTTACTCTGACCACATTCCCCATCGAGGTAACACATGGCCTCAGGACCATTCCTAAATATAAGGAGATGGAGGTACAACAGCAGTTAAAGAAAGACATTACCACATAAAGCAGAAATAATGAAATATATTGATTATTATTTCAAAATAACCCTCACAGAAAGAGAATAAAGGATTTTCAGCAATATGCCATGAGAACGGTCATAAAGCAAAACTAAACTATAAGACATGAAAAGTAATAGTTGAAATCAGGAACTCAATGAATGCAAGAGAGAGAGAGAGAGAGAGAGAGAGAGAGAGAGAGAGAGAAATATCTACCCCATTTTATTTGGAAGTCAGGTAACCAAGTATTCTCCTTTGCCCAGAGTGGGAGATTGCCTGGGAGGCAGGACATTTTGTGCTAAAACTATGATGTTTTGGGAAAATTTAGACTTAGTCACCCTATCAAGCAGATAGGGAAGATTTCAGATGACATCGGGAAAGAATACAGATTATAACTTATTTGGAAAGTTATAAATGCTAGAAGCAAAACTCAACATTTACATAATAGATCCAGAAGGAGGAAATATTTTAAGTAATAGTGAGTAATTTTCCACAATTAAAGAAAGCTGAAAGATCTAAGATCAGAATGATTCTAAACTGCCAAAGATGATGACATGTTTATTAATCATCCAAGACAAAGAGAAAATTATAAAAGCATCTACAAAGAGAACAAAATATTTTCAAAGGAAAGGAACAAGTATCAAAACTTCTCAAAAGTAACACTGGACACAAAAAAGACAGTGGGCACATGTTTTAAAAGTATTAAAAAGAAACAAACCTTGCACCTAGAATTTTTTTGAGCTAAACATTCAAGGATATGAAGTATACAATGGAGATACTTTCTGGCGTAAAAGGCTTCAGGAGTTTTGTCACAAAAAAGATCTCTCTGGATTTTTGGTGAAATTATTTCAATGAGGAGAAAAATAAATACAGGTCAGTATTAGAACATACATGGGAACACAGGCACACAAATAACTTAGTAATATCAGTGTGCTCTGTGGCCTAGAAGAAGGAGCAAGCAGGTACTGTATATCTATAATAATTCAGAAGGTAAGCTCAGTATCAAATAGCAAGGACAGAGAGGGTCAAGTGGGAGTAACTGTGGTGATAAGAAATAAAAGAAAACTAGATATTCATAACTTTAAGGAATTAATAGAGAAAATAAACAAGTTTAGTTCTTAATTTTGTGGCAACCATTTGAAAAATAGAAGACTATCATAAATGCCTCCCAATCTATCACACACATGTGCGTGCACGCACACACACACACACACACACACACACATCCATTCAATGAAATACAGAAAAGGAAAATAAATAGAAAATATGAAATAAGACGTTAAAGCCCAAATATGTTGTTCTATTTAATTAATGTAAATAGGTTAAAAACACAAATTAAAAGATCACTAAAATTGGGTTGAAAAGCAAAATGCAACTAACTGTCCACACGAAAAAAAAATTCAGAAAGTTTGAAAATAAAAGGGTCAATGTAGTTACATATTCCCCAATGATGAAACAAAATAATGCCGAGAGTATTTGTAATATGACAAATACAATATTTTTCACCTTGAATTCTAAAAGCGAGCATTAAGAGTAATGATATAATCAAGATACAATCTAATGCCTCAAGGGATACAAAGAAATAACTGGTAAAATTAAAAGGACAGATAAACTGACAATGTACCCATAAATTGTTACAGACACTCTCAGAAATTTACTGATAAAGCATACTAATAATAAGCTACACGTTCTTTAAGAAACATGATTAACAAACACAAATAAATAGGTAAATAATCAACAAAAAATGAGTATTCTTTTGAAGTACACATGGAACATGAACAAAAATTTCCCAGAAACACTTTCAGTTGGCTTTTGGCTACATCTCACTGACTGGAATTATATCTAATAGGGCCTATCTGGCTGTGAAAAATCATGTATATCAACCTGTATTAAGATGTAGGCAAAAGAAGATAGATGCTGGGAATAGTTTTGGGTTGGCCAATCTTCAGTGTCTGCCACACTTAAGATATGTGATTGTTGTACCTTTACTTGAATACCTCTCTCTCAATTTAATAAAGTCCCCAAAAGTCTTATACATGTTAGAGTTTGAATGGACTTACTGGATTTTCTTCAATTTCACCTTCCAGTTCTATTGAAATTTTTGTTCCAACATGCGTAATTTTAGTTTCTAATAGTCCCTTTTTGGTACTATTTTTCCAAGTATTTTGTTTTATGTATTATCTTGGTTCATTTGAACTGCTATACAGAACATTACAAAATGGACAACTTATAGAGAATAGACATTAGCTTGTCACAGTTCTGATGGCAGGGAAGTCCAAGATCAAGGTACCAGCATCTTCTTGCTTCATTTTCACGTGTCAAGACAGCCAGAGAGGGCCAACTCCCTTTGCCAAGCCTTTCATAATGGCATTGATCTATTCAAGGACACCCAGGCCTCATGACCTAAGCACCTCCCAACACTGCTGCATCGGGGATTAAGTTTCCAGCACATGAATTTTGGGGTCACCTTCAAGTAATACTTTCTTGAAATCAATTAATCTTAGATGTCTTCTGTTTCTTCAATTCTTTTCCCTTCTCTGGTACTACTTTCATGTGTGTATGTCGTGGTCTAGCTCTTTTGAGTCACTTTATAAATTCCTCATACATCTACGAATCCTTTATAGTACCTTTGTTTCTAAGAATGAAAGACCTGATGGATCACTTTATGAAACTCCTATGATTTTCTCCTATTACATAAGTATGCCTGGCTCCTGTAAGCCTTTTTCCGAGGAAAGCCTTCATTTGTTGGAGGCCCAGGTTATCCGGCCTGCTGAACTTCATTAGAAGCCAAGGAGTAAAGCCCAATATTCACCTTGGACAATATGTTGCGAAATTGTTTTATGTTTTCCAGAATCAGGCTTTTCTCTTTGCTTTTCTATGGTGACAGTAAGTGTAGGAGGAACGCTAGAGGTGGACTAGCCCAGCTGTTCTCTGTTCTTAGCTTCCTTCCTGCTCCGCTCTGATTTGTGCACGCTGGCTCCAACTGCAATGCTGCTCCCCTGTGCTGCAGTTAGAAGACCAGCTTGCCCTTTATCCCACAGGTAATAACAAATGCAGTGCTATTGCACTTTGACCCCAGAATTTTTTTTAATCTGTTGTAGAATCGCCTTACTCTCTCCACTCCTGCAGAATTTATGTAACTTTTTAGTTTTCCGTAGTGTCATTCCAGTGGAGTCTCAGAAGGAAGGTCAGGCAAATGCATGTGTTCCGTCCATGACCTTGAACCGGAGACCTCCAAGGCATCTTCTGCAGTGCTATACTTAAATCATACAGGCATGTTCTTTAACTGCATACTGACAGCTGTAACATCCACCAGGGAATCCTACTGACAGCTGATTTACAAAACAAATAAGACTGCATTTAGAAGTGTATGTGCATTGCTAGATGCTTTTGTAGACAATGTAATGTGGGCGGATTTGTCTTCAATAGCATAATTAGAACAGCATGAAATAGTGCTATTTAATGTCTAGATGGAAGAAAACTTTACAGATAAGAAAAGAGTCCTTAATCACCAGACTTTCTGAGAGCAACATTGTGCTGAGCACTTGGGAAGCTGAGGCAGGTGGATCTCCACATGTTTGAGACCAGCATGAGTTGTGTAGTGAAACCCTGTCTCAGAGAGAGAGAGAGAGAGAGAGAGAGAGAGAGAGAGAGAGAGAGAGACCAGCCCAAGAAACCAAATGCATGAGAGTAAAGAAATACAGATTAAGAGCAACAGACATGATATGATATAAATGCTAAAAGCCGTAAGTGGAATTTTAACTTATACAAACAGAAGTGTAAAAGAGGCCTTAATAGGTCAACCCCACCCTGAGTTAGTGCTTATTTGTAGTATTGCATCTAGTTGTGAGAGCCACAATTTAGGAGAAAAATTATACAGTGGTGTGGCCAGTGAGATGATCACACATAGAATGAAAGAAGTGAAGAAATTAAAACTGCTCATGTTGAGCAGGCAACATGACTATAGATATAGATATAGACCATATAGAACTATATACTATGTAGTCTATAGTACAGTATATGCTATCTACTATATACCACATATTATACTATATATAATATATATATATAATATATATATATTTTAGACAGACTCTATGTACTTCAAACTTGTCTTGAACTCACTATGTAGCCCAGGGCACCAGCCTCAAACTCAAAATGATTCTCCTGCCTCTGGCTCCCAAGTGCTGGGATTCCAGATGTGTACCACCATGCCCAGCTTGATGATTTTTTAAAGTTCATTTCTTGAAAGGTTACACTAGCATAGTGGTGCATTCCTGTAGTCTCAGCACTGAGGAGACTGAGGCAGGAGGATCGCTGTAAGTTCAAGGCCAGCTACATAGTGGGCTACATGGTGAATTCTGGGTGACATAGTAAATTCAAGGCCAGCCTAAATCAAATAGTGAAAACCTATCTCAAAAACCAAAAAACAAAAAGAAAAGAAAAAAAAAGATTACACTGTAAAAGAGGAGTTAAACTCTCACAGTGTGGCTTTGGAATACAGAATTGAGACAGATAAATGAAAGTTATATGGGAGTGAATTCTGGCTCAATTTGAGATAGAACTTAATAATAAACAGTTAAAATAAAGTGGATTCCAGGAGAAGTACTGACTTTCTTACCACTGGCATCATAAAAGCAGGAAGCAAATGACCACTTGTAACCAAATGACCACATAGTAGCTAAACATTGGTACATAATCAACTTCTTTTCAACTTTGAGAGTGTATGAGATACGATGGTGGGGAAGGAAATACAGTGGCTGGTAACTTCACAATAAACTTCACAAAATTATCTGGATCTGGTGTTGTAGTTTCAAAGACCTGGGGATACATTAAGGAGGGTCGCTGTCAGAACCCCCGCTGGCCCACCTGTTTCCTTATCCGGGCTCAGCACACACTCGTCACCCTCAGTTCTCTCCCTTTCCTCCTCTCTCGAATCCGACCTCTTGTACATTCCAGTCTCCTTCCCTGCTTTGTTTAGCACTTGTCATCAAAAAACAAAATAAAAAGAATCCTCTATTTCATTTATTGCCTGTCTTGCAATGGAAGACTCAACTTCAAAAGATGCCACTTCTCCCTAATTATGTATAAATTTAGTAAGGCTGCAATAAAAATAGGAACAGATATTTATGATAGTAGATAAGTCCATTTTAAATGTTCATATGGAAAAAAACCCTTGAGAAACAGTAGCCAGAAAATATGCAAAATAGAAGAACAATAAGGTGGAACCAACCATACCATATAATAAGGTACAGACTATAAAAGCCACAATTACTAAAATAGTATTATTACACTATTACATTAATAGACAAACCAAGGGAATAAAGAGAAAATCATATGGAATTTAGCCTTTGGGAAAGATATTATTTCAGGTATTTAGTTAGAGTGATGAAAAGCTAACACAGTAATAAAAAACTATAGGCTTGATATGTGAACAGACAAATTTATATACAGTCCTGGTCATCCCTTCTTAAAACATTAAGGCCTCTCTATACATGTTAAAGATGGACTATAACCTTCAACTCAGTAATGTGTTATCTTTAAATTATTTTCTGCTATATAATTTAATATCCATTATTTTATTAATGGAATTTGGGTTGTTTTCAATTATGTAAATAATGCATCCATGAGTTAATTCAAAGATTACTGGAAGCTGCACAAACTCCTAATCACTTGACCAAGGGTATGCCAGCAGGATAATAAAAGACAAGACAAGATCTTAATGCATAAATGGGGTCTTGGGATGGCCAAAGCTCTTATCAGGCTAAGACACTGTCTCCTGGAGCTGGCCATTATTTACTGAACATGTAGCTTCTGAAAGAGGTGAGGGGCAATGCAGGGAACAGTGAAGTGGAGAGTCCTGACATGACCAGGGTCCTAGCAACAAGGGAACAAAACATTTCCGCAAGAACAGCTCATAGATTAATGGGAAATTTGTTTCTTCCTTTGGATTAATGTTTTCCTCTATAGGAGTTTTCTGTACAAGTCATGCTGTCCTTAGCTGCACTATTGTCTTGCCATCCAAGACATCACAGCATCATGGATCATTAAGACCTCTGCTGTAACCAGTGGTGTGGCCAGTTGTTCCTTTTCCATACACCAACTGTTGGCTCTTCAGGCAAGCCATTGTGGGCCAGTAGGTAGCCTCAGAGTTTTAATGTGAAGAGCCAATTTATAAATCTGTAGCTTGCTCAGAGTGGTCTCTATCAAAAGATAATACTTTTCTGACTACATTCTATCTTTAACATTTGTGTATGTGTGTATACGCACAATACACACATAGATATAATAACATGTGCACATACTAGAATACACAGGCATAAAAATGGATAAATTTCAAAAAAAGTTTGAATAAAATCACCAAACATTACCTTAATGAAATATTGAAAATCATATTATTCCATTATTACATAAAGTTCAAAATATTGCAAAATAAAAAATAAACTGTTAAGGCACACACACATATGTTTTACACATATGTAATAAACATGTGGGGGAGCAAAGGAATAATAAATACACATTTAAGCCTTTTGCATAAAGTAATGTACATGAGTCTTTGGAGGGGAACAGGGGTGAAATGTTATGCTTTGGGTCTAGATGCCCCCCCCACCCCCAAAGCCTCATGTGGCTTGATCACTAGGCTTGATCTAATGTGAAGCTGGAATTGATTCATGATGCAATGCTAGGCTCAAGGTCACTAGGATAAGGGTGTGAATGCTGCCCACCCTAAGTAGTCTGAATAAGATAAAAGAGGCAGAGCCGCTGTTAACCTTCCCTCTTGTTACCTTTTGCTGCCTTGTGCATGCCATGCTGTTCCTCCTCTCTCATGCCCATTTGTCATTCCTGCCTTGGAGTCGACTGATTATGGACTGAAACTTCTACAAACTGTAAGCCAAATAAACTTCCCCTTTGAGTGTCTGGAAAAGAATAAATAAATAAATAAATAAATACACATTTAATATGCGAGCTATTAGTATAAGGGGAGAGTTTGGGATGGAGGAAAGGATTTGGAAAGAACACAAAAACAGTAAGTGGGTGGCAGGATAGATTGACAAAGACCTAGAGTGCTATTCTTAAAAGGATCTAGCTTTAGCTGTCATGGTGATACATGCCCATAATCCCAGCATTGCGTAAGGCTGAAGCAAGAGGATCACAAATTGGAGCCCAGATTAGGCAATTTAGTGATTTAGTGAGACTCTGTCTCAAAAGAGAAAATAAGAAGGACTGGGGATATAGCTCAATGTGAAGGCCCTGGGTTCAACCTCCAATACCAAAAAAAAAAAAAGGAAAGAAAAGCCTAGTTTTCTGGGAACCTGGATTTTGGGAGGGTTCCCACCATTGCCTGGTAAGAATGACTCATTGTGTCTAAACTGCAAAAATACTGTGGTTGATGTTGAATGCCTGCTCTCGTTCTGGAAGTCTGGAACTTTTCTGTACCAAGTACAGCACATCTGGTTGAGTAGCCCCAGTAAAAACCCTGGCCACTCGGTCCCTAAAGAGCTTCTTGGGTAGCAATATTTCTTCTTCTTTTTTTTTTTGGTACCAGGGATCGAACTCAGGAACTTTCGTTTTCGAGGCAGGTGGCAGAACCACTAAGCTAAATCCCCGGCCCACTTGGACAGTAATATTTCATATGTGTTTTCACAATTCAGTGTTGGAGGAGTTGAGTGCAATCTGAATGACACCTCTGGGAGAAGAATTCTGGAATACTGCACCTGGATTTCTCCAGACCTTGTTCTCTGAACCTGTTTTTTTAACACTTTGTATCTGTTCACTGTCATAAGCCAGAGCTCTGAAAATCCCTGTAGGCTGAGTCCTGTGATTCCTCCAGGTGAATGTTTGGGCTATACAAGTGTTCACTTAAAATCTGTAAGCCTTTCATATATCTTAAACATTTTACTTATGCATTAATCAAAAGGAAAAATGAATAGGAATTACCTAAATAAAGCTGGGCTGTACCTGCATAGAAAGCTTTCCTGTAAAAGGAAAAAGCAGCCAGGTGCAGTGGTCCATGGCTACAATCTCAGCACTTAGGCGGATGAGGCAGGAGGATTGCCATGAGTTTGAGGTCAGCCTGGGCTACACAGTGAGTGAGTTCAAGACCACCCTGAACCATATAGTGAGAGCCTGTCTCAAAAAAAGGCAATCTCTGCTGTCCCTGGACTTCTGCCTTCACCCCTACTGAGCATCTGCACTTCTTATCATGGCTAAATACAGCAGCTGGGGACAAGGACAAGGCCCTGCTTGATAAAGTAGGATTCTCATGAAACACAGTAGGAGCTTTACAAGGTGAGGTCTCGGCCTGCAGGGACCAAATGAAGCAGCTGTCTGTGCTCTCACTGATCTCATCTCACTTTCAGCCACATCAACATTAGTGCTCACGGTGACATGGAAGAGAAGCAAATCAATAAATGTGCCTCTGGTCAGGCTTTTGAGCTGATCAGAGAGCTGCCAACTGCATCTTCAGAAGTCCTTCAAACTTTACCTGTCTCTGGAGGAGATCCAGAAGAAACTGGAGGCTTCGGAGAGGACAAAGTCTCAGGAGGCCCAGGTGCTGAAGCAATTGGCAGAGAGGAGGAAGCACAAGTAAGAAGTCCTGCAGAAGCCATCAGAGGAGATGGCAACTTCAGCAACACAGCAGAGGAAAAGCCGATCCTGAAAATGGACTGAATTCAGGCAAGTTATGAGGCCAATCTGACAGCTACTATTGAACATCTGCAGTGAAGGGAAGTGTGCCTGACAGGAGCACAGGAATGGGAATTCCAAGCTGAAGCAACTGAGGGAATGGCACACTCTCACTATTAATACATCTCCTGCCTATATTATAATGGATCGTGGCTCATGAGATATCAGCAGAGGAAATGTACGTTTAAAAGAACAAAATAAATGTTTTTTTCTTTGCATGTGTGTATGCACGTGTGCACTGAGGATTGAACCCAGGGTCTTGTGCATGCCAAACATATGCTGTACTACTGAGCTACAGCCCCAGTCCCTGGACTAAAATCATTTTTAAAAACCAATACAATTAGACAGCCATGTCTGCCCACGCCCTGCCGAGGTCCCCAGTCGCGCGAAACACACGCCAATCAGCCCGCTGCACACACGAAGGTCTGTGCACGCCCTACCGAGGTCCTGAGTCGCGCGGAAGACACCGAATCACCCCGCTGCAGAAGACACCGAATCACCCCGCTGCAGACAGGCAGCCGCCTAGTTCCACACTACAAAGACGCAGAGGACAGCAGACCACCAGACCAAGGTACTGAGTCCCGCTATTCCCAGCCCAGAGGTAGGGGCTTCTGAGCCATCGTCCCACTGCTCCTGGTCCAGAGGAAGGGGCTTCCCGGTCACCATCCCTCCCTCTGCTCCCAGCCCAGAGGAAAGAGCTTTTGGGCCACCTTCTGTCCCGCTGCTCCTGGCCCAGAGG
>NW_004624785.1:3534659-3574091 GCF_000247695.1 Heterocephalus glaber | reverse complement strand
CAAGATGCACTATATAAAGGTACAATTCCCAATGAGAAATGTAATTGTGTTGTATACCTACAATGTACCAATAAAAGAATTTAATACAAAAAAAATACAATTTATTTGCATAATATTTTCTTGATGCTTAAAAAAATACCTTGGATCTTATTTTGTAATTACTTAGGTTTTTGTTAACACATGTATGACCTGTAGTAGGCCTTAGAAGGTGTGTTTTTTTCACTGAAATGAATTTTCTAGCTGTTCTTTTTTTTTTTTTTTAGTACTGGGGATTGAACTCGGGACCTTGTGCTTTCGAGGCCTCTAGCTGTTCTTTCTGAAGCTCGCCATGTTTACCTTCAGTCCAATATAAATAAGGTCCATAGATAGTGTATGGGGCTAAAACCCCACTGTTTTCTAATGGCTTAGCTTTGCAATCTTCAACCTTGACTAAACCATACTTATTTACAACTTGCAACTGTTAAGAACCCTTATGAACCTCCACATTTGTTCATGCATGATCTACTCACTGCCTAGAAATGACAAAACCAGGCTAAAAATAGCTACTGATCATATCACTTACTTCTGCCTCTACTTGATTACGTGCTGCAGATGTCCTTTGGCTTCAGAAAGGGTTGGGTGCAAAGGCAAATTTGAAATCAATCTGGGTAGAACCAAAGAATCAAACATTTTAAAGTACTGAACACAAATCCAAATGGTTCAAGCAGTTGTAAAATCATTCTTCATAAAGTGGGGGTAATTCTCTAATGAAGTTCTTTTGATGGCATGAATTAATGTGTCAGGTGGCTTATTTGTGGATGCCATGATTAATGATGTTTATTTTAAACTCTTACCAATAGTACAAGTACATGAGGCTACTGAATATTTTCCTACTTGGAAACTCTGAGCTAATTGTTGCATTAAAACACACATAAAAAGAAAATAAGAAACACTGGATTCAGGCTGGACTGTCTTCACTAGTGTGAAGCAGTCCTGTTTATTTTTTTAAAATCACTCCATTAACTAAAGGGGCTAGGCTGGGCCTTTCTGCTACTGAGAGCATTAGCAGACATCCACCATAAGTACCTATTGTAGTTTTGAAGTAATTTCTCGCTCTCAACTCCTGAAGGTTGCTGCCTGCACATTTGCTCATTAGTGTAATTTTCCTGTATGTTATTAGGAGCAAGCTGTGATTACTAAATTTCTGTGAAGAAAAAGAAGCAGTGTAGCAATATCTAAAATCAAACTAAAGAGCATCACATTCAAGGAATTGAAATAGTGAGCAGAGGAATAAGAGGGAATGGTACAACTGGAGTACTCATAGGTAGTCTTGGTTGTGGTCTCCACGACATGGCTATCTTGATTTTCCCCACTCCCTCCCTTCTTCCCTATGCTGTTCCTACTCTGGGTAATTTTTTTTATGGTGCACATTTTAAGGCACATTATGGTGCCTTAAGATCTGAGGCACATTTTCCCCTGTGTGGAGAGCCCTTTCTTCTATTTCCATTTATTGAAAAGACTATGCTTCCCCCATTGCATTACCTTAGCACTTTTGTAGACAATGAATTAAATACATATTCATAGTTATCTACAAGTGTGGGATATTTTGTTTAAATTTGTCTTAGATATTCTAAATAATTTTCATTTTCATATAAACTTTAGAATCAGTCCATCTGTTTTCCAGAACAGGGCCCAGAAAATCTCTGCTTTAGCCACTGGAAACTCTTTCAGCTGGTTCCTTTGTCTCTTTGACATACCCGCATCGTGGTGTGTATGTGTTTAGCACTCGCTTTTGTTCTAATTTAACTGATATATTCTGTGCCCCAACCCTAGAATCAGACACTTCTTCAAGCAGCCCCAGATTCTTTTACTGGAAAATAATCTTAGAAACTACAAAATCTTGGCATTAGATGTACTTGTCAGATGTACTGGGGTGTCATTACATCTAAATTGTATTAAGGAAATTGTGTGTGTGTGTGTATGCGTGCACGTGTGTGTAAACTTATCCAAGTATATGCATATATTTATAAATATTTCTGTATACAACCATCTATAATTATGTTAACCTGAACAAGAGTTCATAGGTTATCTCCAACTGTAATCCATTATTTCATTACATGGATCATTTCAGTCTTTTCCCTTGGAGAATTCCTACTCCAACAGTGAGAAATCTGGTTCCTACCATCCATTTACTTAAATTTTCAAAGTAGTATATATATATGTATATATGTGTGTGTGTGTGTGTGTGTGTGTGTGCATTACTTTGGACATTTTTTTTTCACTTTCAGAGAGTTCATTTTGTTATTTTTATACTCTCCATTTTCCTCCATTATTTTCATGACATTCTCTAAACCCATGTAATTGTTTGTAATCACTGTTATAATTACATCTATCATTTCTGGACCTGCTTCTATTTATTTATATTTCTCCTGGATATATGTCACTCTGCAGCAAAGGGATGACTCAGTATGCCTTGTATGCTCAAACCTCGCACATTCCAGAGAAAGGTCTGGCCCTTGACAGGATCCTGGAAAATGTCCACAAGCCCTTGGAATACCCTGCCTGCTAAGAGAGGCAGTATTTACGTAGGGTCTTGGGCCAACCTGAAAAGTTTGTGTAACACTGTGATTTATGGTGGCTGACTTACAGTCATGCTTTTGGTTGTTGAGGGCTGAAGGCTGAGTATCTAAGCCACTGGACACTATGCCTACGGGACAACCACCACCACCAGCACCACCACTATCCCTGCAAAACAAAACAAAACAAAACCCTGAACCTCAAGGCTGCAGTAAGCTTGCCTATTTAGCAATATTTTGTGCTTATTGTTGCCACTGGGAAAAGTAAATGCTATCCACATGATTCTGATGGGAAAGTACCACTGGGAAAGTGCCTGGACTTTCCTGGGCTCTCTTCTTCATCCGTTCCATTTGTCAAATTTACTTTGTGTATGTTTTCATTGTAACTGTGAGTATAGAAGCTTTTCTGAATTCTATGAGACTTCCTGGCTAATCACAGAAACACTGGGTGGTTTGGGAGACCTCCATCAACAGTCACATGTTCCTTTTCATATTTGTTTTGTAATTTGTTATCTATTGAATGCTAGTCATTCTGCATGTTATTAAAAAGGTGTGTGGATTTTGTAGTCTTCCTTTAAAGAATGTGGAAGAGTTACTTGCTTTGTTAGGGTGAGTCTAGCTGCTCCTGGTTTGACTCCAGGTGTTTAGCCAGATTTCTCTGTTGTTCTAACCAGAACTCATAGGTATCTCCTAGCTCTGGGAACTATTCACCTTTCAGTTCCCTGGTACTTTTCTTTGCCACTTTGTGGTGTTTCATGTTCTGGGTGTGCTGCTTTGTACAGTAGTGCTCCCTTACCCCTGTTACACCTTCCATGGTTGCAGTTGCCTGCAGATAAGTACAGCCTGAAAATATTAAATAGAAAATTGCAGAAATAAGTAACTCATACATTGTAAATTTCGCCCCATTCTGAGCAGCATGATAAACTCTTGTGCCACCCAAATCTTCTCTTTATAGTCACACTATATACATGACCAAGCCTACCAGCCCATCATGTTAGTCATTTAACAGCTGTCTCTGCTATCAGACAGACAAGCACAGTATCACCGTGTTTGTGTTAAGTAACCCTTATTGTACTTAACCATGTCCCCAAAGTGCTGGAAATTTGGATATGCCAAAGAGAAGCTATAAAGTGCTTCCTTTATGGAAAAAAGTGAAAATTCTTGACTTTATAAGGAAAGGCAAAATTTGTATGCTGAGATCTACAGTAAAAATGAATCTTCATAAAATTATAAAGGAAAATAATTGGTGCTAGTTTTACTGTTGCATCTTTTTTTTTTTAACTGTTGCATCTTAAACTGCAAAAGTTACAGAGTGTTTAAGTGCTTAAGTATAGATGAAAGACTCCCTTTACAATCAAATTTGTAGTAAACCAGAAAAAAAAATACTTCCCCTAAATGATGTTTACATTCTAATCCCTGGAACCTGAGACTATTATACAACAAAAGAGTGAAATTACTTTTTATGTAAAAGTGTGATTAGATTAAAACTCTTGAGATGGGAAATTCTCCTGGGTTATCTTTGTGGGCCTGGTATAATCATACAAGTGCTTACAGATGGAAGAGAGGCAGGAGAATGTGAGAGGATGAGGTGTGAGGGAGATTGGGAGAGTGGAACTGACCTGTCCTTGCTGGCTTGGAAGATAGAGGAAAAAGGCCACTAGGCCAAAAATGCAGGCAGCCTCTCGAAGCTGGAAAAGGGCAAAAAAATGGGTTCTTCCCTGAGCCTACAGCAGGGAGAAACAACTTGATTTTAGCACAGTGCAACTGATTTTCTCTCCTGATCTGCAGGACTGTAAAATAACAAATTTGGTGGTAATTTCTTAGAGCAGCAGTGAAAAATGAATACACCAATTTTCCCTGGGAATTTCTTTGCATGATTTCCTTACAACCTTGGATGAAGGGATAGTCCTTCAGAGATTTGTGTTACTGCTTCTATGCAGTTGCCTATGGGCACTATTATTTCCAGAACACTTAAAACTATATCAAGGGTTTAAGGTAATGTAATTTTGAGGTGCAAATCCATGTGGAGGCTGGGTTTTATTCCATCATTCAGCATTTTACCCCCTTCTTGCACTGTTTGCCCAAAGAAATTTTTCTCATAGTTCCCTGACGTGAAGGTGGAAGTGTGTCAATTTCTGTTTCACCCTAATCCTGGGTTGTAGCCCTTCAAAGGCCCAGCTTGATGTGGAGACTCTCAAATTAGACTTCATGACTTGGAAGGCTCCAGGTTTGACTTCTGCCCCTTTCCCCCCTGGCAGTTGTCAGACCCCAAAGTTCAAGTTTGTCTGGAATGAAAAATGCTTTCAACTTAAAAGCAATTTCAGGATTCTGTTTACTTCTCTGAGAGTTCTCACTTTTTTTTTTTTTTTTAGATTTTGTCCTGCTTTTAGTGCTTTCAATTTTTTTTAGATTTTTTCCCTTTTAGCCAACATTTTTTATTGTTTTCAGTAGTGGGGATGGTCTAAACAACCTCATCTATCATTTTCAGGAAATCTATCAAACATTTTGTTTTCTAGATTTGTCAAGGGCACTCCCTGAGCTTTCTGCTGGTTCGGCCTGGTTCTGCAGTCTTTTGTTTTTGGTAGCTGCCACTCATGATGCGTTCTTTTCCCATTTGTTCATTTGTTAAATTACATAGTCTTATTTGCAATGGACTTTAATTTGTCAGGCTTCTCTGATAGTCAGGTTGAAGTTGTTTTTTTCCCAGGGAATTTGTACTCACTTTGTCAGTTGCCTGGAAGCATGCCAACCCACTACCAATTTAAAATAATTTCTTTGTTTGAGGTTTTCAACATCACCTAGGTATTATGAATTGAACCACAAATTGCATAAGGTCTGACTTGTGGTTACAAATACTCAGGGGAAGTTCTTCCCTTTCTTCTCTCAGTTCCAATGCTGAGACAGACAAATCTCTTGCTACTCTTTCCTAGCCACCCTCTTCCTCACCCATGGGCAAGTTTTTATGCCTCCCCCATTTTACACGTCAGCCATTTTACTGAAATATTGTCATTTAGTTCTGTGCAAGGTTCTCTTCTAAGACTCCATAAATTGGTCACCTTTTGTCCCCTGTGCTTATCCTTTGTGGCTTCTAGGATCAAAGCCTGGGGACATCAGGGACTGGTAGAGGCTCCCAGTGTTCTGCCATTCTAAAGCTCCCTTATTTCTTTGCATTCCTGATGCTACTTTTTTGATCTCCAGGGAATGCTTTTACTTTCTGTCTAACTCAGTGATGCATTTTAAAAAAGAAATGTAAGGATTTATGCTGGTGTTGGTAAGTTATACAAAATAAAAATATTAATGGAGCCTCCTCTGCCATTCTTCCAGTAGAGCACCATTTTAGAGTGTTAGCTGTCCCTGGAGTTAAAGGGCAATAAGGGACTCTGGCTGTGGTTCTTAAACTGTATCAGGTGTCCTGACCTCCAGGAATCCCTCTCTGATGCCATGAATAATGTGAGTTTCCATTTTACCGCCATTTTATACCTAGAATGCTAATTCTTTCAACGTGTACACTCAATTCTCTTTATAAGTCTTTTTTACTATTCCATTTTTCTCTATAAATCTTTTATGTGAAATAAGATGAAATGATAAGGTAAATGCCTTTTAACAACTACTGTCTATTTTTTCTTTATTTTTTTGTAGTGCTGGCAACCAAACGCAGGCCTTACTCCTAGGTAAGAGCTCTACCACTGAGCTCTAGCCCCAATAATTACTTTTTAAAACTTTATGTCATTCCCTACTCTCTTCCTATTACAAGCAGAACAAAACAATAAAACACAATCTTAACCCTGAGGTTCTCAAACCCTCTGGGTTTAAGGTACTCTTTAGCATCTCTTTTTTTGGGTTGGTCCCCCATGCTAAAATAAATACAGTCCCATCAATAAGTGGTTAGGTCCTAGTGGGGCGTGGTAGAGTATGCCTGTAATATCAGCACTCTGAGGCTGAGGCAGGAGGATTGCCAAGAGTTCGAGGACAACCTGGGCCACGTAGTGAGTTCAAGGCCAGCCTGAACTGCATAGCGAGACCCTGTCTTAAAAAAAAAAAGTTGTTAGGTCCAAACAATTGAAAAAGTTCTTATATCCTAGCAATTTAGTAACTGTTTAAAAAAATAATAATACACATAAATAGAAAAAAATGTTTAATCCTTCCTTAAACACAATCACTTAAACAAGGACCTCCTGTGCCTGTCCAGTACTTCATATTCTTTCATACCTTGAAATCATTTAGAAAACTACATCCTTATTTCTGGCTCCACCTTGACTATCACTTGGTACTTCCCTTCTGTTCCAACTATCAGGAACTCAACTTCAAAAATGTGACCACACAGAAAGGAATGTAGTATGATCGATCCAATTTTAAAATTGTGGGCATTCATGCCTTTTTACAACAGCCCATCCTACACTCTGGGATGTATTTTTATTTTTTCCTTCCTTTTTACTGAGCCCAAACTCATTCTGCAGAGTCCATTTTTACCTTACTCTTCTGCTTTTTTCCCCTTCCTTTAATAACTGTGAAACAAAATTTAAAAAGAAAATAAAAAACCAAAACAAAAAAATTGTGAATTCCCACTAGGTATAGTCTCACAAGCCTGTAATCCCAGCTACAGAGAAGGCTGAGGTGAGAGGATAGCACGTTTGTGAATAGCCTGAGAAACTTAGTGGAATCCTGTCTCAAAATAAAAATTTTAAGTGCCTGGAGATGTAGCTCAGTGGTAGAGCACTTGTCCAGTGTGCATGAGGCCCTTGGTTTGACCTCTGGTACCACAAAAATTTAAAATACAATTGTGAATTTCCTGGAGTTAGTAGCTCCTCTGGTGTGGGAAGTACTGGTGCATCTCCCTGGATATCTTCTATGTTCGTTCTATGGTGCCCTTTCAATCTGCTGTGCCCCAGGACACCGTGCTGTAGGAACTGTGTCTTTCACTCCTTATTCTCTTTTAACTTTTATTTTCTTTCCGTCTTCTCTTTGAAAAATCCTCTTGAAAAGAGTTGTTCAGCAAGCATTCTTTCTTTCCACTGCAACCTGATTTCTGCCCCACCATTCCACTGAAATTGTTTTCAAGCTGCCAATGAAATCTTTTTACTAAATCTAATCTAGGAGTCTAGACACCAACCTATCTAATGTTAAGGTCACAGTTGGTGCTTTTACTGCCATCTCACATTTTCCTTGGAAAAATTTGGTTCTCTGGGCCTTTCTCTCATCTTTCTTGATACTTTTCCTTTTTTATATCATTATTGTTATGTCTTATTTACCTTTTCATTTCCAGAAGAACAGATGGAAAAAAACATGAAAATGAGAAGTCAAAGGAAAATTCTAGAAGAAAAGCCTTAGAAACATAAAACATCCAGGAGGAATGGAATGTATCATTGATTCACTAAAAGTTTAAATAAATCCAATCAGTGGATAATTGCCATGCAACCAACTGATCTAATCTTTTAACGGATGAACATCATTATTCTAAGCCTCTTATTTGCCTGCAAAATTTTGGGCCAAGCTAACCTAACAGCAAGAAAATTCTAGTGGCTCACCCACCTGCTACTCTACTGCAGCTCAGGCTATATGTGGACCATGTGAGAGCCTTCGACCAGCTCTTCCCTATGTCAGGTCAAGAAAGTGCAATCCTCTCTCAGCCCAGAAAGAAGTGAAAATCCATTTTCCTTGTATGAAATTTCACTTCAGCATCACGCTGGCTTAATAACTTTGCCAACATCGGAGGTGAATTTTTACATGCTCACCCACAGTAGAGAGATACTGCTTCATTTCAAACTAGAATTGTGAATTTACCTCTGTAAACAAAAATAATAACCCCTCCCATGAAGAACAACTTACTCGCAAACACAAATCCAAATGTTCCCCCCCACCAAAAGAAAAATGTTAGCAACTTCCCCCACTGCTCCCACTGCTTTTAGCTTGCAAGCTTCAACTATGTTGGATTCCCAGTCTCAAAGTGTTATGCACCAGCTGTATTAGTTTGAAAGGGCTGAAATAACAGAGTACTATAGACTAAGTGGCTTAAAGGACAGAATTTTATCTTCTCATAATTCTAGGAGCCTTGAATACAAGATTGAGGTTTCTTCTGAGGCTTCTCACTGTGGCTTGCAGGTGGCTTTCTCCCCATCTTCCCAGGGTCTTCACTCCTCTTCTGATAAGGATACAGTCAGATTGGACTAGGGCCTATTTTAATGACCTCATTTTAATTTAATCATCCTTGTAAATACCCTAACTCCAAATATGGTCACAATTTGAGATAGCAGGGGTTCAGACATCACATAAATTTTGGGGAGACACATTCAGGTCACACTTGCACTTAAAACTAGTAAGAAAAGCACCTTGAAACCTTCAGATTTAGATTTAAATATCTATAAAATTATTATTATTGTCATTGTGTGTGTGTGTGTTTGTGTGTGTGTGTGTGTGTTGGAGATTGAACCTAGGGCCTTGCACATGTTAGGCAAGTGCTCTACCACTGAGCTGCATCTCCACCCCTAAAATCAGATCTCTTGGAAACAGTCTTACTAAAAGTCTTACAGGCTTTAAATTTAGCAAAAGGATGTCAGTTTAAAAGCTAATAGGTGTCGCCAGGGATATAGCTCAGTGGCACTGAGCCTGCCTGGCAAGCACAAGGTCCTGAGTTTAATTCTTGTTACTAAATAAATAAATAAATTAAATAAAAGCTAACAGGTGTCAGAGATGTTTGCAGTTTGTTCAGTGGAGCCTCAGAGAAAAGAACACTGAAGCTTGGGTAATTGTCAGGGGGAAGGACATAAAAGTTCTAATCACTGAAAGTTCCTTTTTTACCTTTTAGTAATTCAAAGTTACCTTAAATTATTGGTCTCTCAGAGACCTTGATATGAAAGGCTTTATTCTAAATAGATAGTAGAACATAGGGGAATTCCAGTCACTTGAAAGTGATACATCATGTAGTAATTAATACATTTGCATTTGGAGGGGTACTGCTGTGGTCTGAGTACGGTTTGTCCCCACCCAATCTTGTATTGATGCCTAATCTCCAAGGTAACAGTATGTAGAGGTGTTGGGATCTTGAGGTGGGATTAATGCTACTCTAGCAGAAGTGAGTTCTCACTATTGTAGGACTGGGCTGGTTACCTCCAGAGCCTGGCATCTCCTTCTATCTCCCTCACACAGGTACTCTGAAATCTGTGCTTACTTTCTCTGTTTGCTTCTCCACTGTGAGTTGAACCACCATAAGACCTTCTGGAAGAGCTGAGGAGCTGGCGGATGCCATGCCTTTGAACTTCCAGAACTGTGAGCTAAATAAACTTATTTTCATTATAACATCCTCAGCCTCAGGTATAGGTGTGGCCACTTAATTATGAGGGGACATTCTGAGGAATGGGTTGTTAGAAGTGTACTTACTTACATAAGTATGGTTAGGACCTCACGAGGCAATACAATCTTATGGGTCCACTGTCACACATGCAGTCTATCACTGACTGAAACAATGGGGTGAACGAGTGCACTTTGCTATATAGCAAGACACAAAACAAAGACACGTACATAGCAGTCTCTGATCTACTCTGGATGTTTGAGTTATCAAACATAAGGAGCACAATGATCACAAGATATTGTAACCCAGGAAGACCTTATTTGGACGATCACCTTAATGCCCCCTATAATTATGCCCTCAAGTTATATATTTATAGATGAAAGACTGAGTCTAAGGAAATAAGGAAATGACTTTTGGGCATTATACCCTCTTTCTCCTATAGCAACAAAATAATTTGGTCTCTTATTTGATGATCTGAAACACACCAAAGTTTGAATGGTCAGCAAAACCTGCAGTATTTTATAATAGCAGCATGAAACTTTATGGTGTGTAAAATATCCCTTTCTCACAAGCAAACTGTAGTAGTATTCATTTTGAAAACCTGGGGAAAACTGTGCTTTTCAGGTGGGCAAATAACTTGGGTAGAGAGCATTATACATTAGAAGTAAGGAAAGATTCACTGTGAAGGAGAAAGACATGAATCTGCTGATTTATCCCTGGGTGACAAAAGTTAAATCAATATTCAAAGGGGGTTGTAGCTCAATGCTTGCACAGCATGAGCAAGACCCTGGGTTCCATCTCTGGCTCCATCACTTAAATTAAAATAAAAAATACTTACATAGCTCAAAATGTTTGATGATTTTTCTTGACTATTACCAATTATGGTGTGTGTTATTGTACCTTTAGCCATTTGAAGAACCACCTCTTTAGTGGACAACAAAACATAAGAACCCCTGAGCTACACCTTCAATCCTTTTTATTGTTTTGAGATGTGGTTTTTTTTGTTTTTTGAGACAGGGTCTTGCTATGTAGTCCTGGCTGGCCTTGAACTCACTGCAATCCTCATGCCTCAGCCTCCCAAGTCCTGGGTTTACAGGTGTGCACCACCAAGCCCACCTGAGGTGGGGTCTTTCTAAATCACTAAGTTAATCTAGTAATCCCCTCTAGCTAGACTTGTGCTAATATGGTAGCTACAGGCCTATATTTAAGCATAAATCAGCTAAGTAAAACAAAGTTAAAAATGACTTTCCTGAGTTACATCAGCCATATTTCAAGTGCACAGTAGCTGCACGGGGCTACAATTACTGTGTTGTGCAACATAGATCTAGAACATTTTAATGATCCCAGAAAGTTCTATGGTGAGCACAGCTCTATAGATTATTTTTGACTGACCTTTTGGCTGAATTAGATCCCATGAGTTCTCAGGAATGATTTAGTTTTAGGGCTCAGGCCAATGATAATCACATTAGAGAATGTTGTAACTCTAGGATATGTGTTGTAATTTACAATTTGTAGTATCTTTTCTAGTGACTTGGCATAGTCCTGCTCACTATTTTCCACACCAATCTTCAGAAAATGAAGCAGCGGCCTTCCATTTCTTGGTGTTGGCCCACCTGATCCTAGCCGGGTCAATTAAATGCCTTCATTTTCCCTTAGGAATTTGGAACTCAGAAGGAGAGGCTTTCATTTGGGTCCTCTGTGTATCTAAAACTATAAAACCAGGAGTATTAGTCATATCTCATGACATAAGCAGAGATTATGCTGCTTCTTATGTGTTCTCTATTTTGTCTCAGGTCTCTCCCTTGAGTGCATTCCTGCCACTGGGTCACATGAGAAAAACCTGCATTTTAAGCGAGTTCTTTTTGCTTAAACTAGCTCAAATTGGGTATGTTGCAATTAGAATCTTAACATAAAACACAGATATATCTAATATAGATAGATGAGTATTGATGTTTGTTACTGGACCGATGTATATAAACTTTGTTTATTGGGCCCCTGGACTTTATCTTTCTCTAACCTTTCTGGACTTTCCCCCTGGCCTTACCTCTTCACCTGAGGGGTGTAGTTAGGCTGTCCTCTCCTTTTATTCCCTCTTGCTCTAATAAAGGTATGCCATCTTTCTGGGTGTGGAAATTTTATTAAATCAAATTGTAGGGCTGAGAATGTAGCTCAGTGGTGATGTGCCTGCCTGGCAAGTGAAAGGTCCTGGTGGGGGTGTGGGAACCAGAGTGATCCAAATTGTTTTAACATGTTAACTGACTTTACTGTAGTTTATTGTATTTTAATTGCTCAAGCCCAATGAATTCAGTCAGCACTGGTCCTCTGTGTAATTGAATAATCTTCCACAGTTCGCAGTGGTCAATTTGTTTCTTCTAGGGATTGAACCTAGGGCTTTCCCACCAAACTGCAAACTCCAGCCCTTTTTCATTTTTTATTTCGAGATGGGGTCTTGCTCAACTGCTAAGTTTCTAAGGCTAGGCTCAAACTTGCCATCCTCTGCTTCAGCCTCCCAGAGTGCTGGGATTACAGGCATGCAACATGCCCAGTTCCAGTGGTGAATTTTGATTGTAAAAACCTGGTTTGAATACACATGAGTGCAGTACTGAAGTCCCAGTAAGTTACTTGGACGAAGTGGTTAGGAGACCTCTTGCAGGGTCAGCTATGAAAAGGAACATGAGCTATAAACACCACACTGGCTGAGAGGCGTCACATACAAATGTCCCAGGTAGGAAAATGCTGTTATCCAGTAGCAGAGAAGAGGCTAGGGTGAAAGGGTGACAGGAGCGAAGGCAAAGTGGTATGAACTGCAGAAGGTAAAACGTTACCACACAATCTGAAAGGTAATGGGGAAGTAAAGGATTTAAGCAAGGAAATGACCTGTTCTGATGTGTTTCTTTTTTTAATCACTCTAGCTACTACAATCTGCAGAGTGAATTTCAGGAAGATAAACAAGGGAACTGTGAGGAGGCTACTATGGGTGTTGGCAAAAGATAATCATAGCTAGGCCTATGAGGAACCCAGGTAAACATCCAGATCTCAGCTTTATTGACTCAGTTACAACCAGCTCTCAGGAACCAATCAAATTCGTAAGTGATTCCAGCAGTCGTCCAGAGTAAAGATTCTGTCATCTTTTCCTCTTTCTTGTGAGTGAATTTTAGAGAACTAATTGTTGAAAAATGACTTTCAACAAGAGGACAGCAGTGTTTGGGGGTTCAATGACACTTCTAAATCTTAAACTGCAAGTAGACGTTAGTCCTAGAACTAGCACTGGTTATTTTACATTGCACCAAACGAGAGAGAAGACATTTTGTAAGCAACCTGTCTTATAGTGTAAGAAATAATGTAGTCACCTTGTTATTCCGGAGAATCCAGGGAGAAACTCCTCTAGAATAACTCTCTTCCATTAAAGATGGGTTCCCTCTCACCCACCCCAACAGCGTGCGGCCTGGGACCCTTTCCCGCCTTGCACTGCCGTGCAAGCATTGTTTGGGCCACCCCAGACCTGGCGGGCACGCAGCGTGCATTTCCTGCACGCAGAGGCCGCGCGCCAGCTTCCTTCCCGGGATCCGCAGATTTTGTTACAATGTTTCCTCCCTGGACTCTCTGTTACTAGATGACTAGTAACTTTTCTTTGGGCTGTTAACATTTAGTCTACTGTCCACTAAAGTTCTCAAAAGCAACTAAACGCAGTCGCTCTTGCACAAGCCAGTCGTCAGGGAAACAACAGAAATAAACACACTACTGTTTCCTTAATTGGCCGCTTCCCGGGCACATGTAGGTTTTTCTTTCAGCGAAACTACGGCAAAGCCTGCCAAGAGGGACCATCAGTCTGCTGCACCCCTCCGTGCCGAGGCGCTCGCTCCCGCGTCCGGGGGCGCGGGGCAGGGGTCGCGAGCCAAGCTGAGCCAGCCTCCGAGCAGCGACGCTCTGGCCGGCGCTCGCTCGATGGTTCTCACGCGGGAGCGGGGTCCGCACGGTCCAGTCGCTAGGTGGCGCGCTGGCTGGCGCCGCCGACTCCGAGATACGCGGCCCGATCGTGTCCGCCATATTGGATGCCGCAGCCGCCGCTGCCAGCGCTTCCTCTTCTGTCTTCGCGGTGCGCTGCTGGTTCCTGTGGCCCAAGCGGCGGGGAGGTGAAACAGGAGCCTGTGAGAGGAAGAGAAAAAAGGGGGTGGAGAGCATAGGGTTCGGGGCCTGAGGGTGGGGGACCGAGACCGAGCGGGGCGGAGAAGAGAAGGCGCCGCGCCAGCCCCTCCCCCGCCCGCCGCCGACCCGCCCCAGCAGACTGTCCCCAGTCCCGGGCTTCGTCCGCCCAGCAGCCATGCCCGGGCCTCACAGCCCCTGAGGGTGCCCTCGCCCGCCAGTGCCTCTCTTCGGCATCCGCCCCTGGTCGCAGCAGCTGCTCTCCCGCCGGCGCCCGCGTCTCGTTCTCTCCACCCAGTACAGCTGCCGCCGCCTCTTCCGCCGCCGGGCTCGGGCCTCCGCGCAGACAACATGGAGGCCGTGAAAACCTTCAACAGCGAGGTTGGTACCGGGGCCTGGCTCCCTCTCTTGCGCGCATCACCCCTGCCCCCGGGACGAGGCCCGCGCGCCGAGGGTGGGTGCAGGCGTCCCCGGGTGGGGCTGCTGGCCTAGCCGTGCTGTGGGGGAGGGGAGATCGCTCCGCGCCCCTCCCCCGGGGCCGGGGAGGGCGGGGGAGGCCCGCGGGGCGGAGGGAGTTTCCGCGGCTCGGCGCCCTATGGACGGCCGCGGGTCGGAGGCGAGCAGCTCTTGGGCCCTCCCACCGAGGCTCCGGCGGGTCTCTCGGGTCGGTACCTCCCAGGCCTGGCCCGCCCACCTCCTTCCTTAGCCTCGGGGGTTTAACGGTCCCTAGACTGGACGTCCCTAGGCAGACCAAGAGGACGTCCTCTGATGGGAGCGGTGCTGGCGGTGGGTGACTAGAAGCTACGGGGTGGTGATCTGTGGTCACATCACATGTAGTGTTTATAACTGCGATACTGTTGACTAGGTAACTTATCAGCTAGGGACTTAGGCTAATTGGGTGGTTGGTAGGGATGCAAGGTTATTTTGTAATTTTTTTTCTGTTTTACTGTCTCAGTCATCACGACATGCACAAATGCAGTGGTAGGGAGCAATCAGTGCCTTCAGGAAAGATGCTGGGGAAATCATTTCCTACGGGTTCCTTCAAGGGTCAAATGTAACGAGATTTTTTTTTTTTTTAAAGAACGTGCTTTTGTTAATTGAACTTACTGATCTCAAGGAAAGCAAGTCTTTAAAATGTATTGACTTTCTTTTTAAGCGGTGATCTTACAGGACTTTAACGCAGACATACACAGCAAGTACACGAACACAAGCAGCATTGTTATCCTTATATGTATGTCTTAGAAATACCTAAATATGGTAGCTAAATTAGGGAAATTTTTAATGAACTTTTGATTTGGGAATGCTAATACTTAATTCAGTAGTATAATTGTTAATATCTTACATTGATCTCTTAAATACCACACTAAAGGCTCTGATAACCCAAATAAGGACAGTACTTTCATATTTTATCTTTTTTTTTTTTCCTTTTAGGATTAAGCTTAAAAGTGGCTAAAAGTTAGATAACATGAACTGGACTTACCATTTTAGACTAGTTAGTGGCAACATAAGTTTTTTTGTGAGGGATTCTGTTTTTCAGTACTAGAATTTTTTTTTAAAACACCTTTTTGATAAAATAGTTATAGCAATAGATTTGGGAATGTTTTTTTAGGATATAGCTGATAATTTGGGGCACATGTTTTCTTTTGTAAAATTTGGTTTCCCAGCCATTACTCTTTAGAACTTAGAATATAGAATAAAATCAGTGATATTACATGTTCAACTTGCTGTGAACAGTTTTTACAATTGGGGGGGCAGGAATTATAGCTTTTTATTTGCTACATGGAGTGCTACAGCACTAAAGTTAAGGTTCCACAGCATTACTTGATTTAACCCTTTTCCATTTTGATGTGCGTCTCTGTTTAGGAGGAACATAATGTGTCCCCCCTCTTTAACCCCCATCAGGTTTTAACAGGAGCCCTCAAGTGGTTAGTGCACTATGGTTGGTCACAATGAAGCGCAGTGGAGAATAAAAGTTTTTCCTGTTTCTACTGATTAGGGGTAAGAGGGCTTAACTTTTACATGCTTGTCTGGGTGTGCCACCTCTTCTCATCTAGTCTTCACAGGAATTTTGAGATTTCTTGTACACCCGTTTTTGTGTATGTAGCACTCCTCTTTCTCCCGTAAGGATTTTGAAGAATTAAAAAGTCTTTATTCTTTCGTATTTACTAATATTTTCTAACTTCATCATGTTTTAAAGTGAAGTTAGCTTCAAATAGCAGTATGGAATCAGTTGAGGAAGGGAAATACATTTGAGGAAGATTCAGAAAAATGCTTTTCGTTTAAACAAATAAAATATATCACCTTGTTAATTAAAATTTTTTATTATAACATTCTGAATAGTGTTGATGTAATAAATGTGATATTGCAAATAGGCATATACTGCGAAGTTCAGTAACTTGTATTTCATTAAATTGTGTTGTAAAGCATAAAAATAAAAGACTGACTTATAGGATTAGAAAAAAAAATTTTGGAATGCTTTACCTCAGTGAGTTTGGCTTTTAAAAGCATTTATTCTTGGTCTCAATTGTCCAAAACTTTGCTAAATTAAGGTGTCTTTAGAACATCTATAAGGCATTGAAGTTTAACTCTTAAGAATTATTAATATTTGTCCATAGGTATTTTTATTCTTTAAAGTGTGAAATGCTTAGTTTTTATGACTTTCTAATTTTAGGTTTTCCAAGACAGAACTCCTCTACTCCCATTTTTTAATTTAGCAGGGAACATTGACCTGAAAATATGCACATGCCAAGAGATATTTAAGCCAATAGATTTTTTAAAATATGCAAAATGTGATTTTCAGTCTGTGAAAACTACTGACCTTTTATAGGATATGTATGAGTCATTGTTACAATACCTCCCCCTCCATCCTAATTTCTCCGAGGGGTTCTCTGGCCTCTCATTCTTGTGTTAAGTATTATGTTAGATCCGCCTGCTGCGCAAGCGCAAGGACCCGAATTCGATCCCCGGTACCAAAAAAAAAAAATTAGAGGATCCTCTGATTGTGCAGGAATGATATGTATGGTAAGATCCTCTCATTGAATAGTAATTGAATGGGATCTAGGCCTTTACTTTTTTCTCCTCTAGGACACATTCCTAGGAATCACATTCCTTCTCTTTTTTCTTTAAATTTTGAGGCAGAGTCTTGCTAAATTCCCCAGGCTGAGCTTAAACTTGTTCTCTAGCCTCAGCCTCCTATAGTGCTGGGATTTACAGGCATGTGCCACTATGCCAGGTTCCAAGAGTTGATTTTTAACTGCCCACCTTGCTAATTTGTGTGGAAGCTGATTTCCATTCAAGCATCGTCACTGTGTTGAAAGTGTTAATTGCATGATCATCATTGTCTTCTGAAATGTTGGAAAGCTTATCCAGATTGGAACATGCAGTGCTTGACCTGGACAGTTAACCATAGAGTTATGATTACTGTACGAGGTATTGTAGTTATTGCTGCTCTGATATGTAGGGTAGCATTTTCTTCTAATTATTTAGAGTTCTCACCTAGTGAAAATGATCTCATACTGGAGTGCTTAAATATGTGGACCACTTAGCATGGAGTTGATTGCTGGAATGCAGTATATTCTGTACTTAAGGATGACCAACTCTGAAGGTCATTCTGGTAGGGTCTCCCTTCCTCCACCTAACCTTGCCTCTTTTTTTCTTTTTCTTGACAAAGGGGAAGGGGGGTGGAAATACCTGACCTTTAAACAATTTCTACTTATTTAGAGAAGGCATTTTGAAACATAAGAATTCTTGAAGTAATCCTGTATATGAAAAATGTAAGCCTGTTAGCAATAATTATGCTTAGTCAAAGTAACAAAAAGTGATTATTGTGTATTGGCTTCTTTTAATTTTTAAGGATTTAAAATACAGTGCCAGTATTGTTTTCACATTTCAAATAATTAATAAGTCTTCAACATAACCATATATCAATTAGTGATCAGTTTTTAAAGGTTCTTGTATAGTTATTTGCATCTAGTTTTTCCATGGCCCATTTCTTTTGCTCTCCTGAATAGACTGAGTAGGAAAACGTAGGATTGGATCTGTAGGTTTGAGATGTGTTAGAAAATTTAATTTTTGGATTTACTGTGGCTCATAAATTCTGAAAGGATTCTGTTACTTCTTATCATTCTTAGTTTCTGGTGGTTGTCTTTAGTATCCCTGGTTAGTCATACAGTTTTTTAAACTGTTCTAGGAAACAAACTTGCCAGTCTCCTTTTTTTTTTTGTACTGGGGATCGAACTTAGGACCTTGTGCTTGGGAGGCAGGCGAGACACCACTGAGCTAAATCCCTGGACCCCAGACTCACCTTTTTTTTTTTTTGGTACCGAGGATGGAACTTGGGACCTTGCACTTGCGAGGCAGGTGGCGGAACCACTGAGCTAAATCCTCAGCCCCCAGACTCACTGTTAATAGCCAGTAAATTTTGCAGTCCTCAAAGCAAAATCACATTCCATTTAACTTCATTTCCACAGTGGACATTTTGTCAAATTATAGGACTTTTTGTAACCTTTCCTCTAAAATCTAGTAATAGTTATGGATTGGTAGAGAAAAGTGGAAAATAAAGAGGATAATAAAAGTATAAAATTTTTTAGTTTGTATATTTTACCTTTGTGGTTCTGAGAAGGGAATTTATGTGAAGTAGCCATAAAAACGGTATTTTTCTTTGGTTTTTATGATCCAAGGAATCTCTTTTTCTTTTCTGCTTTTTAGTGGGAGTTCTGGTTCCTTCAGGTCATATTTTTGTTCCTGTCTCCTTGAAAATTTTTTAAAGATACAGCATACTTAGTATTGTGAAAGAAGGAATCCTTCACTAACTCCTCCCTGCCCCAGGAGCTTAGGTAGGGGCTTCTTAAACCTTGGCACTATTGGTGTTTTAGGCTGGATAACTATTTGCTGTATAGAGTGGTATTGCACAGTGTAGGATGGTTAGCTGCATCCCTGGCTTGTACCCACCAGATAACACTAGCACCTTCCCCATTTGTGACAATCACAAATACCCTAGGCATTACCAAAAGCCCCTTGGAGAGCAAAGTGATCGTGGGTGATTTGGGTCCCATGTTAAACCCTAACCCTAATCTTAATTGTGCTTTTTTTCGAGTGATTACTGTAATTTTAAGTGTATGGTAATAGTGTTTATTCCCAGACTATAAATTCTATGGGAATAGGAATCATATATCTTCATTGCTTAATATCCTTGGTACTTAGTGTATATGTCAAATGAGGATTTTTTGAATCCTTGTTTCTTAAATAGATGGCATACTAGTTAACTAAATGACCTTGGCCAAAGTAGTTACCATTTCTGAACATTTAGTTTTAAAATACATGACTAGTTTGATTTCATATTTAGGTTCCATGTTAGTAGGAAGATTCTTTGACTAATTCAATACAAAGTTAATTTTTTAAGAACTTAATATGCCTAAGCACTACTTTAAAGGTTATTTTTATATCATTGTAGGAGTATAGGTGGAAAACTTCAAATTAGAACTCTGATCTGCATATAATTTTCGTTTAACTGTGGGGTGGAGAGGAGAAGTGAGGACTTACTCATTGAAGATACCTGTTAAATCTGTCCAAAGTTTTATGTTTACATAGTAATTATGCTCTATTTTCAAATCCATTTTTGCTTCATTGTTTAAAATGATTACATAGTAAAAGGTTTTTTTCTTACCCACATTAAAAATATTTAGACCATCCGGCAGTTGAGATTGGCATAATGATTTTGAAACTCTGTACAATTTGAGAGTGTTACAGTCTTAATCATTCAAGATTAAATATAAAACTTCTTTGGCAAGATTTAAATCCACATATATAGCATTCAGTTATTCTAGATTAGTATAGAGTTTGCTTCTTTTCTAGAAGGGTATAAGTAGCTTAGAATTAGTAATGATACTACCACTTATGTATGTAATTTCAGATACCTCTTTCTATGGCCAGTTTTGCTGTTATTTTGGACAACCTCTTAACTCAAAAGGGTATGAGAATGTAATCAACCTTGAACAAGGGTTGAGCTCCTGAATTCTTAAGTGAGCTCATTTTATCTGGTTTTGTTTTCTCAACATCTTTCTCTACTCCTCTCTCTCAGGATTGTGCATCTACTCCTGCTTGTACAGACTGCTTTTCCAGCAGCATGGACACAAGAAGCATAGTAAGATGATTATAACTCACATAAGGCAGGCCCTTTGAAAACTGTTAGGTTTAAATTGGTAGTGAAATGATGTGTTGATTATATGAGTAGTACTTTGGAAGCAGAATGGAGTTTGTCAGAACATATGAGTAATCTTAGAACATGTAGGGAGTATGTTGAATTTCTGAGGAATTTTGGAATTTCTTGCCAAAAGGAGTGGGGAGTTGTTAGGCTTAACAGTGAGCATAAGTCATATGTAAACTGTTTGTTATGAGACAATTATGAGCATTTGGTTATTGTTTTTACAAAATTTGTTTTAAAAATCTGCAATGTACATTCTGCTCCATATAATTTTATTGTATTTTTTAAAAAAGAAATGTAACATTTAATATGAGCAAATTGAACACCTCTTAATTTGATATTTGGAAATAACATCCATCTTATGTTTTGAGGAAGTTTTTCAGACTATAAGATGGCAAATTGACAGGTTATAGGAATGGAGAGACAGACTAAATCAAATTTTAGATTTTCTAATTATAGAGGAGCAGATTGTGGTAGAGATACTTTGGTTATGGGAAGTAAATGCTGGTGAGAAATGTTTCTGAAGCCTGTGATTTCTTATATGAATTAATTTTATCTCAAATTTGATGGCAAACAGTGCATTTACTCTGATTTTGATTTTATTCATTTATCTTTGTAATTGTTTTATGAGAATTTCTGATAAAACCATATTTTATACTCAGGAAAGACTATTTAAATGTATTACAGATCCTACCATAGGTTAAGAAATACCTCAGGAATTTTGACATTACCTCTTTTAGTGAAAAGGAGAAATAGGTGTATTCTAAAGATAGTTATGAGTATTGTTCATGTTTTTACAAAATTTGTTTTTAAAATGGTTCAACTTAATTTTTTTCTTTCTGGTATGGGGATTGAATTTGGCCTCTCACTTGGCTAGTAAGCATTATACCACTGAGCCACACCCCCGTCCAACTTAATGTAATTTATATAAGTTGACTTGAAAGAACTAGGATTTCATTCTTTCATTGAATTATTTGTTTAAATTTTTGCAAGGCATTTTTCCGTCTTTACAGTACAAACTAGAAAAGCAAAAACATTACTACCTTGGAACTTGTTTTTGTGATCCTTTTCCTTTTGCCTCATCAGCATTGTGTCTGGTGAGCTTGCTGCAGAGCTGGTGAGGCAGGGGAGGCATACTGACTTCAGGGTTGCTTGTTTAATACAGACTGGTTGATAGCAGTTCTTTCTGCCTGACCATTCTTAGTACTTCAGCTCTCAGAGCTATCTCGCTCATCTGCTACTCAAAATAGAAATGAGTAGGCAGGTATGTTTAAACAAGGATCTGATCCACAATGGGAAGATAACACTAGTACCATTACATTTTATTCCGTACCAAATTTTGTCACTTAAATCCATATGATAGTTTAAATCTTTACCGTTTCTTAAACATACCTTTAAGGATTTTTTTTTTAGCAATATTATAGTCTCCCTGTGTACTTTTGAGTGGTAACCAAAATTCTGTGAAGTTAGAAGAGTAAGTTAATGTTTTTATTTTTAAAACTTTTCCTCGATTTAAGTACATGAAAAAAAGGTGTCTATTTTCTGAATTTGGTCTGATTCCTTTGGGCTTATTTTGGTCCTTTATGAAGAAAGGACAAAACAGTTTGGGTCTTATACTTTTATAGGTAGAACTTGGGAAATAACTTACATATCACTATATAGTGATACTTGGTCACAGCATCTCACAAGTTGACCAGATTGTACTTGGTGGTTTTAAAAAATTTAATGTTTTAACACTATAAATTTTTATGAAAAATTGCTGTTTGAATTTATCAGGATATTTGAAATATATGGGTAAAGGTCCTATGGAGTAAAAGGGTTTGCTTTGGTGCTAGGGGTTGAATCCAGGTCCTTGGACATGGCATTTATACACTCTACCACTGAGCTATACTATAACCCCAGCCATGGAATAAATGAATTTTTTTTTAATCTTTCTTTCTCTCAGATGAATCTTAAATAAGTTTTTACAAACTAAAGCATCTGATACCACAGATGTCTAGTTTATTTAACACCTATTTACTATGCTGGAAAAATATTTTGGATTTTTGAAGCGCTTTTAATTCACCAACATTTGTTTAAAAGGAATGAGTATAATACAGCCATCCCTGGGTGTTTGAGGAGAATTGTTCCAGGACAACACCCTGCCCTCACTTGTAGATACCCAAATCCTTAGATATTCAAGTTCCTTATATAAAATTCCATGCTAGTCTCAAAATCCTTCCATATACTTTAAATCAATTTTAGATTTCTTAATGATACCTAACACTACAAATGCCATGTAAATAAGTAGTATTCTGTATCATTTAAGGAATAATGATAAGAGAGTACATATTCATTGCAAACACAATTTTTTTCTTGAATATTTTTGAATTGTGGTTGGTTGAATTCATGGATGCAGAACTCACAGATAAGGAGGGCTATCTATGTGGTGTTTTATGTAGTACTTCCGCTTTTTTCCCACATCAGCGTGTTCCATTAAATCTTCAGGATAACTTTGTAAGAAAGATTGGATAGGTACTATCCTACTTCACAAACAAGGAAATTAAGACCCACTATTGTTTGTGATTTTACCAAAGAAATAGTTTTATAGATATTAGAGCAGGGAGTCGAAAGACTCAGTTCTCAGTCTCTGGTGCAGATATTTTTCTTACTTTTCTGGGTAAAGGAGAACCATCACTTAATTTTTCTTCTTTTTACTTTCATCATGTCCAAATATGTTAAATATTTTTTCATTTTTTTCAAACCTTATAATGTCACAGAAATTACAGAAGAAAGAAGTTTTGTATGCATTTTATCCAGATTTCTCTACCTCATGTTAACTCTCTTTGCTTTCTCATTCTCTTTCTCCACATACACATGAAGACACTTTTTTTTTCTGAATCTTATGAGATACATTTCAACTCCTGGTGCACTTTACCCCTAAATAGCTGTGTACATTTTCTTTAAAAAATATATTCTTTTATTTAACCATAGAAATCAAATTTGAGAGAATAATATTGATATTATGTTGTGTGAAGATTTTTTTCAAATTTAATTAATTGTAACAGTACTGTCCTTAAATCTGTTTTGTTTTGTTTTTTGAGACATGTTCTTACTATGTAGTTCAGGCTGGTCTTGAACTCACCATGTAGCTCAGGCCTGCCTCAAACTCACAGCAATCCTCCTGCCTCGGCCTCTTGAGTGCTGGGATTACAGGCATACGCCACCACACCCAGCTGTTAATAAATCTTATATCACACTTTAACATTCATTTGTGTTCTTAGGTCTGGAACAGTTTGTTACTCTTTAATAACGTTTGAGGTATCTGATGAAAGTAGGCCAGTTTTTAGAATTCCTTCAGTATTAATTTGAATGCTGTTTATTCATGATTAGGTTTAGGTCATGCATTTTTGGCAGGAATACTCTAAAAGTGATATGTCTTTTTCATTGTACAATATCAGGAAATATTTAATGTCCATTTAGCCCATTAATAGGGATGTTAACTTTTATCTACTGTGAACTCTTGGATTCTTTTTTAGTAATTTTTTGGATACTTCTATTCTCAGTTTTAACCAATCAGAGCTCCTTTAAATTGGCTCCTATGTCCTTTTGATGAATACTGATTACTCTTTGAATATTCCCTTATTTTCTTGTCTAGTAAGGTATTCCAACTTAGTCCTGATTGGTTATTTATCCAAAAAATCTAATTTCTTCTCTTATCAATAGAAGCTATAAAATTTTATACACATACATATTTATCTTTATTTGTCTAAAAAAGCCATGAGTTCATAATGAGCTGTCCAATTCCAGTCCGGCAGCATAGGGTTCATTCTAGCCTTGCCGTTGTCCAAATCTATAATTCCTTTCTCTACAGCAAGAAGCCTAGCTTCTGTTATCTGTCATAAATTATTTGCTCAGTCCTACACAGAAAGTATTTCCAAAATTGCTAAAGCATATGTCTAAAAACAAATCTTGACTAGAATCTGATATTTGTTTATAATTTATTTTTGTTTAGTAGTTAAACTACTGTGTATAAAGATTATGTGAGGGTTTTTTTCTTCCTTTTAGGTGGTTGTGCTCTTCATTTGAAATATTAGTTTTAGCTTTTTTTTTTTGTATTGCATTTTGATTTTTTTCTGTTTCATCCTTTGTGTGTGTGTGTGTGTGAGTTACTAAAGATACATTAGCTTTAACCTTTTTTCTAGCTTCAATATCATAATCACTGATGCTTTAGTAAAAAGCAAAACAGGTTAATATTCTTCAAGTCAATAATATTTCAAAATTCAGAGGGTTAGATGTGGAGAAGGACTTAGGTGAAGGATCAGCTTTTAGTGCAGATTGTATTGGTAAGATGAGAGAAAATGGATAGAGAATATTTCATTCATTCCCTTGGGAATGGAATCTTCATTACAGGGGTCAGCAAACTTTTTCTATATGTAGTAATATTTGGGCTGACAAAATGTATTTGGCTTAAGTAACTAGGTGAATATAATGATATATGTTACCTGTTGGCAACATAGACAACTCTGGGTGAGCAAGAAGGTTGAGCAGATAGTGTTGGACATTAGGGTGAATGGGAGATGATTTACCCCATATCAAGAATAAAAGAAAGGTCCTCACTAGAATGATTAAAATCACCTGTACCTCAACCAACCAAAGACCATAATTGTTATTGCTTTGTTGAATATAGTAGTTTTGTACCTGTTTAGTATTTGGTGTCTGGAACATCAAGGTGGATATATGAGTCAGGCATCTGGAGAGAAGAGGTTAGAAGTGAAGCTTTACAGGAAGGCACAATTAAAGTAGGCTTAGAGCAAACTCTTTTAGAATCTTCCTCAAGTTGGGTGGTTGGTTAGGTGGTTTCTTTCATCCTGTCCACTCCTCTCCTTGATGTTTTCATCCTCTCATATTGGGTTTGAGAGTATAAAGATATTTAAAAGTGACTTCATGAGAAATGCTTGATTTTAAATTCTACTTGCACAACCAGTTGTTCTTGTGTATGATTAAATCTTTAGTAAGTTGAATGGTGAGTGAAGAAAATTAAGGATTTAAATTTTATTTGAGGATTTATTAGAATTTCTTAACATTAGGCCTACTCATCATTTAGCACTTTCTTGCTTTCTTAGTCATGTAGTTCTTTACCTTAACTACATAGTAACCAATTTATTGTGAACATGAAATTGTGAATTTAATGACTATATCATTAGATGTAATTTTTTTATATCTATGTTTATTTGAATACTTCTAACTATACCGTTGTGGGAGATTTGTTATGAAGAAGCTTTATAAATGATTTTTTTTCTATTTAATATTTTAGCCATTTCAGTATTAGTACTTTTTACCAAATTAAAAACAAGAGAATGTAACATTCGTATCATCTTGTTTTGATGTTGACAAAGGATGGGAAGAGTTGAAATTAAAGAAAGGTGGATTTTTTGAATCATAGGGAAAATTTAAGCTGAAGGAGCTATTTTCATATATGTGCATGTGTGTACGTATTTGTTGCATGTTTTGTTTTCTGTTATGGGGAATAATTTCTCTTTGATTTTAGAATATGGCAGCTAAAGACTATCATAGTCATGTTATGCATTTGTAGCTACAGACATAACCAAAGTTTATGGTTTTGTAATTGAGTTCCTTGTTAATTTCTGTGTTTAAACTTAATTTCTAAAACTTAAAAGTTTTCGACCTGAAAGCCTTATGTCATTTTGCAGACGAGGAATCAGGACTCAGAAGTAATGAAACTTGTTCAGAATCAAAGTTATTAGAGACACATAGTGACCAAATTAGAGTGAATTTATATCCTTTGTACCTCAGTTCCCTGTTTTATTTTGTTTTTCGGTGAATTTTTCAAAATGTGATTTTGGTAGTGTTTATATTTGTTGGGGGTAGATAGAGGTGGAGTGGGAATTGGTTCTTAGTAGATGGTTATATCATTTCATGCTAACTCTGGGGCAGAATAAGGAATACTGTGCTGCTACTTTTCTGCTCATAAAATAAGGTGCCATGGGAAAAAATGTGCCTTCCTTGGCAAGGAAATGTGCACAATAACACCTAGTTAGTAGTTTTCCAGCATCTCATCCTCTACAGAAAACTTAAAAAGCATCTGAGCCTGTGTATAAAGCTCTTGGAGGAGAGGAGGGCAGTTACACTTATCATTGTGTACCTTTGGCATATTTCTAGTTTTTACTTTTTACTAATGGTGACTTCTTTGTATCTGCAGTACTTGCCTTGAGAGTTTTGAAAACTACAGTCATACCTTGGTGTAGAATTTGGAACTTGATGTGTTTTGACATGCAAATTTTGTCTCAGTACTCATCATTTGCTTGGTACTTGATATGCAGTTTACCTGTCAGTATTATTACCTTGTGACTCACTGTCCTTTCCAGCCAAAATATTTGTTTGGTACTCATTGATTTTGGTACTCGTCACATCTCCTGAAACCAATTAATGATGAGTACCAAGGTACCACTGTATTGTTTGGAATGCTGTCAGTGTTTTAAAGCAGCAGTCCCCAGTCTTTCTGGCACCAGGGACAGTTTTGTGGAAGACAGTTTTTCCATAAATGGGGGTAAGGGGTGGTTTCAGGATGATTCGTGCACATTAAGATTATCGTGCACTTTATTTCCATTATTATTACATTGTAATGTATAATGAAATAATTAAAAGTTGTCATAATGCAGAATCAGTAGGAGCCCTGAACTTGTTTTCTTACAACTAGATGGTCCCATCTGAGGATAGTGGGGGACGGTGATACCCAAAGTGTGTTATGTCCAATCTGTTCCATTATCTTGTTTTGGTTATTGTCACTGTGGAAAACTTGGTTTCACAAAGATAAGATGTTGGAAATGGAAGCAAGGTTTTGAGTGCTTTTGTGGCTACCTTAGGCTATTCCACCTTGACTTTAATCCCCAGTGTAGGGAGATTTGAAGTAGTCTCAAACACACATTTAGGCCACCATCATTTGTAATCTCAATCAGTTGATGCTCTTCTAGCATAGAGAAAGTTGAGTCACTTGGCTTATTTACAGAGGTGTTGTGGATCCATTACTTCCCAGTCAGGGCTCTTTTTTTTTGTGATTGGGAAGTATTGCTCAAATTTGTGAAAGCTGAGATAAGTGATCATCCACCAGCTGGGAGAAAGAGAGCCCTGTTTTAGTCTCTTTTAAAATCTCTGGTAATGTTTAAAACATGTCGAAAATCCCATTGTTTACTTGTTGCCCCATAATTTCAGTTTAGCTTTGAATGCAGCTACTTTATTAGCCAACTAAAACACAGTTGTCATTCTCAGCTGAAGTAACAGATTGTGTTCAATGAGCAGATATCTCTGGAGCAGTTCTTGTAACTCAAAAACTGGCCAGTGATCTGCCTTTCGAAAGCCATCTCACTTCTGTGTAATATTTGGGGCCATCTCTTGACAGAATTGCACAGACATGAATTAAGGCCATACACTTTGGTAATTTTAACCACATCCTGCAGAAATGTTTCTCAGGTAATATTTTTTGGCTAGCTAGCATTTTGCTTATGAATGATACAATGCATAGACTCGCATTCACAAGTGGTCTCTAACCCAAGTAGGGAAACCAGAAAGCCATCTAATCATGGCATCCAGTGTGTCCTTGTATATACCAATATAAAATGACCAATTTGGTTTTCTTGCTATATAATCATTCAAAAACTTGAACAGTTCTGCAGCAGTGGTGTTGGTTGGCAGCGAAAGTACACATACTTTACCATATCCACATGTACATCCTCCTGAAAAACACTGCACGAAAACAAGCATTGTTCCCTTGTCAATATGATAGACTTGTCAGCTTGGTTTTTGTGACATGGTGACTCATTAATCCTCTCAACAGTTGTGCCTCAGTATCCTCCGCTATTTCAACAATCCATTTGTTATGATGCTAGCCAAAAGAGGAACACATACCACCTCTTAAACTGCAGCTTCACCTAAGATGTCCTTAGCGGATGGCAAGATCAGGTGTTTACCAATACTAAAGAGTGTGTGAGCTTTAGTAATGTGGTTAGCTACTAAGAATGATGTTCTCAGTGCACACACATTTGGTGAAATGGTAGCCTTCAGTAATTGGTTCTGTTCTTTGTGTACATGTATTTTTCTTTTGGAAGATTCCAAAGGCTTGTCTTTTAATGCGGGGTACTATATTTGGTCTCCAAGTGGCAAAGCAGTTTTGAAGATTTCATGACAACGTTGGATAGTGGTTGCCACATATTTTACACAGCTGGCTTGGAGAATGTGAATCTCTTGTGACATAATTTAAGTAGTATGCTTAGTATTTTTTTTTTCTCTCAGTACCAGGGATCGAACTTGGGACTTTGCACTTGTGAGGCAGATGCGTGCCACTGTGCTACATCCTGACCCTCCTAGTATTTGCTTTTAAGTGCAGGTTTCTTTTTTTTTTGGCAGTCTTAGAGTCTTGTACAAGTCTCATCATTGGGTCTGTCTCCCTTTTTTCAAAGAAGCTCTCCAGTGATTTTTTTTTTTTTTTTTTTTTTTAGGTTTTGGCTAAAGTTAGCTTGTGGCCTTTCCAAAACTGTGACTGAGACAAGTGGGCAGTGAGGGAATGAGGTGCAGATGGAAGTGATAAATGCAATGTGGGCAGGCCATGCACGGACTAAAATATGTCAGGTTCTGACTTAAAGCCTGCACCAGATTCAGCTGTACAAATGAAGTACATCAACTCACTTGGCACTATATAGTAAAGCCTGCCACTAGATGTAGCTTAGTTGTCACTTGCCAGTCATCAATGATAGGGGCTTTTTTTCCCTTCTGGGATCAGGAATTGAACTCAGGACCTTGAGCTTGCCAGGCAGGTGCAGCACTGCTGAGCTAAATCCCCAGCCCTATTGATAGGGTTTTGATAAGAGTCTGTGAGCAATTGACTTATGGTCTCTGTGCAGTCAAATCTCTTTGCTAATATTAGTCAGAAGATGCAGCTGCTCTTCAGCACTAGCATCCCTCCCTCAGCTCCACCTCAGATCATCTGGCATTGGATTTCCAAAAGGAGCACTCAATCTGGAACCTTCAATCCATCATGTACACAGTTCACAGGTTTGAGCTCCTGTGAGAGTCCAATACAGCTGCTGATCTGACAGAATCAGAGCTCAGGTGCTAAGGCAGGCTACAGGGCCAGCTATAAATACAAATGAACCTTGACTTGCTTGCTTATCACCTCCTTTGCTGTGGCCTAGTTGGAGACCTTTGTTTTAAAGCATGAAAAGTCTACTAAATTCATAAGGTTATAGTCAAAGAAAGATGTGACAGATAACAACTAGCCACAAGGAAGAGGATGGTGGTTTCATCGTTTATAAAGTGGGATTAGACAAGATGTCTTTTAGGAACTCTTAAAAATTAATCCTATGAATAAGTCTTTCAACTTTTTCTTAGCTTCAGTTTACTCATTAAAAAGTTTAGATAATAACACTATCTGTGACCATCTCTCAGACTTGATTTGAATATTCAGTTTATTTGAATACTTAAAAACTGAATAATTTTGTAAAATATTTGGAGTGCTAAGGGGTACTAGCTTTAGTGTTTTTAGTTTTCTATAAAAATGTTTCTGTAGGAATGTTAAGTGTAAAAAATAGCTGCAACTTGGGAATACATAGTGTTATGGATAATGGTTGTTGCCATGAAAAATATCTTCATACTATAGCATACTTTAATAGTGGTTAAATTATGAGTTAAAAGAATATGCTAGGTTATATTCTGCATATTTTCCAGAGATGGAGAAATAGTTGAACAAGATAGTAACAAAATACAGTCTCTAATGTATGTTGGACTAATTATTAGCCATAATTAACAAGAATTTATTTAGGGGGTTTGCATTTGTTTGGTTTTGTTTTTTTTTCAGACAGCCTCACAGTTTCATTGTTTTGCGACAGGCTTTTAAGAAAACCAGGCTTAAACAGTAATAATAATTTTTCACTAGGATGTATAAAATGTCTTTCATAGCTATACACAGGTAAATATGTTTAGAGTATTCATATATAGATACATATGGAAGATTCTGGAATGTGATTATTAGCCTTTTCACAATAGTTATTTCTAAAGTGAGCAATAGATATATGGGGTGCAGTGAATGAGAGCTTCTAATAGTTTCAGGTTTTTACACTGAGCATTTATTGCCATATTACTTTTGTAATACTTTCTCCAAGTCCAAAACAGCATGAATCTTAGCTTTTGGGAGAAGGGTGGAATCAGTCTATTTTAATATTAATTAATGTTTTTAGAGAAAGGGACCTTCCTTGTTCAGAATTTGAAGCCCTTAAGCCTTATTGAGGATTGCATAAAATTTATTTTTAAGTAGGATTTATCTGGTCATTATTTGATCAGTAGACTCTTAAGAGTTATCGTTCATCTTTTGATTAAGGCCTACTTTGTTACTAAATTGAGGCTATTGGATAATAGGTCTCCATAGTCCTTTACTCTGTTGGGTTGCTTACTGTAGCTGTGTATGTTTACATGGTTGCTAGCTGGTGAACTTCTTTGTTTTGTTTATGGAGACTAGATCACATCTGAACACCTAGGTGGCCAGAAAAACTGAATTAGAGACATGGTTCTATGACTTACTCAACTTGGTTCTCTAACAGTTTGAATTTGTCACTTACTTGAAGTTCATACATGTGTAAATGAGAACATTATCAATCTTAGCCATGTTGAGGGTAAAGTAACTCAACAGTTGTGATAGTGCTTAATAATTAACAGAGTCTCTTAGATCTAAAAAGTAACACTACTATCTTTCTCTTTTGCCATGCAGGTGGTTGTCTTTTTTAAGTATTTGTATTGGTTGTTTTCATTTCTGAAATGATTTTACTCTATACAGCCCTACAAGTAAGTAGGCTCTTGTTTTACTTATTCTTCTTCTGATATTTAATTTTTAGTATTTATTCCTTATCCTTTTAACTGGTATCTCTTTAGGTATGACTTGCAGTTTTTATTTTCTGTGCTAGGATTCAGTCCCATATCTTGTATGTAATTTTGTTTGTTTTGAGTCAGGGTTTCACTGTGTAGTTCAGGCTGACCTTGAACTCATTCTGTAGCCTAGGCTGACCTTGAATTTAGCCTCCCAAGTTCTGGGATTACAGGTGTGTGCCATTGTGCCTGGCTTCTGAGTATTTTTTGTGTATGTACTTGAATTTATATTGCTGTCACCCCAAATCTAAACTTATCTTTCTTTCACTGATGACTTACTTTTAAATGTCTGTTTATGTTAGTACTAAAATCATGTTCCCAAGTATCCAGACTCAAAAGCTTGGTATTTCTAGATGCCTTTTTGGGGAGGGGGTCACCGGGGATCAAATTCGGGACCTTGTGTTTGTGAGGCAGGCAGTGGAACCACTGAGCTAAATCCCTGGCCCTAGATGCTTCTCTTTAATCCATACCTCACCAGTCATAAAATCCAGTGATTTATTTTAAAAATGAAGCATCCTTCCTGTCCTTTAAAATTCTCAGTATTAGTACTTTTGCTAATGTTCACATTATTTCTCCTTTGATTTGTTAAATCATATTATTGGTTTTTAATTTACTATATTCTTTCTTTAGTTCCTATATATTTCAAGGTTACTAGATTGTTTCTTAGATTAATCTCTTCAAACAACAGTTTTATCTGGAATCACTTAATACTTTTCAAATTCTTTCAGATTCCTTGTTCTTCATCTGTAGGGTTTTGAGCTTATATATAAAGTTTTGTGGGTTTTTTTTTTTTTTGGTTGGTTTTTTGAGACAGGGTTTCACTGTGTAGTTCAGGCTGGCCTCAAACTCACAGTGATCCTCCTGCCCTCAGCCTCCTTGTGAATTACAGGAGAATGCCACCATGCCCACCTAAAGCTTTTTATAAGACAGTATAAGACTATAAATGTTGTAGTCTGTATAAATTGGCTTATATATATTGCATGTACATGATGTTATGAAATGTGAATGTTTACTATATGGGAAGCTATGCACTGTATATTCCAGTCCTGGTGTCTTACTGCTTTTGAAACACTAGTGATTTTCAAGTAGGAAAGCACGGTGTTCTGTTCAGATTCTAATGTATACCCACTGGGATACTTCTACTGTGCATTTTTGTAATCATTGTAAAAATTTTTGATGGGTGTGTTATAAATATAAATTAGTGTGGAAGTAGAATTGTAGCTGTAATAGGAATGCTCTTTTCCCATTTAGTCCATTTCACTTTCATTTACTTTATTAAATCTTTTTTCTTTTCTTCCTCCTCCTCTCCTCCTCCCCCTCTTCCCCCTCCTCCTTTTCCTCCCGCCTCTTTCCTCCTTTTTCCTCCCGCCTCTTTCCTCCTTTTTCCTCTTCCCTGTTTTTCCTTCTTTATTCTCCTTATTCTTTTTTTTTTTTTTTTTTTGACAGTATTGGGGATTTAGCTGGGGAGCTATACATCCTCAGCCCTCTTTTATTTTGAGACAGGGTTTTGCTAAGTTGCCCAGGTGGGCCTGAACTTGTGATCTGCTTCCTCACCATCCCAAAGTACTGCGATAACAGATGTGTGCCACCATGCCCGGCTTTTCATAAAATCTTGTTTCTTACTGGATATATATTTTATGTATAGTCTAGATAACCTCCTTCCTTCAGTAGTGCTTTTATTTTGGCACTGAATTTATGTCATTTGCTCCTGTTTTTATGAGGCAAAGTCTGCATCCTCCCAGAATCTCAAATTTTTAAATTAGATGAATACTGGGGTGTTAGAGAATAACAAAAGATGTTTATTTACTAATGGTTGAGTTTAATATGCACACTCAAATAAGTGTCTGCAGTTACCTGTGATTGCATATTAGACACCTTTGGAATTATCAGTAAAATGCCAGCAAATAATGGTAAGTCAGTTACTCAGAATCTACAGTAATAAAAGTGTGTATAAGATTTTTTTCCTTCCACCTCGAGAAGATTGTTAGATATTTGCAGGGAGGGTGTGTGTTTTGTTTTCTAAAGGGCTTAATATTGTCCCTGTCTTCATTAGCTAGTCTATGACTGTTGGCTTGATTTCACCTAAATCATCATTAAGCTTTAAATTTACTAATCAATTGAATTTGGTTTTGTACACCCTAATTTTTTACTTTATTTGATTTTAACCTTGATAAAACTTATTAATTCAAACTTAAAAATTGTATATAAAAGATGACTTTTATTATACAGTACTACGAATTATATTGGGCATTATTTCGTCCTGCTACATTGAACTTTATATCCATGATTAGTACCATAGTGTTATAAAGACAAGATTGAAAAGCTATATAAAGTGAAATTCTGGGGGAAGAAGTTTATATTGTTATCCATTGTTTTGACGTTGCATATATACAAGTAAAGTTGATCTGCGTTCAAGTAAATTTAATGAGAAAGTTGGGTAATTTTGGTAGCTTATCTTTGGTTATTTCATTACCTTTAGAACCTATGCAAACCTAGTGTGTAATTGTGGAGGATATGAAAACATTCTTTATTGGCTGCTATTTATTGAAGATTTATAGTGTATAAGGTCAGAATTTTCCAAAGTGGATGGGTGAAAGGAGGGTGGGGGCAGAAATCTCCGTGCATGCTCATGCATGCATACACCATTGATGACTAATTTGATTTTATGTATGGAAGTGATTCCATTTTTCTCTCCTTGTGATAACAACAGGGAGAGAAACCTCAGTTTGGTGCCAGTATGTCTTTTGCATAGCTGAATATTTGCTAATCTCCTTTAAAAAAAGATTACACTGTAGACTTCGCCTTTGGCAAGCAATATTATTCAGAGAATATTTTCTTTTCCTTGTAATTAATTTTAATACTACCTTCTACTGATACCTATATACTAATGTCTTTCAAAAAATACATAGATAGGCTTTTTTAACCACAATCTACAATAAATTGTTTGTATCATAATGCAGTAGTTACATATGTAAATACAATAGGAAGAGAAGTGTCATCCAGGATTGGAAAGTACACTTTATTATTTTCTATTTGTTCTGTTCTTTTTTATTTTAACTGGGTGAGGGTTATCCTGAAAAAGTTTTATATAATGGGTTGGCTAAATTATGGTTTGAAAATCATCTAGATGGAAAGAATACATGAAATAGAAAAAAAAATGTGGTAGGGCCCTTTTTAATTTTAAGAAAATTACCTGTGCTTAATAAATTATATGCAGTTTTTGTTTGTTTGTTTGTTTTTTGTTTTTTGGAGACAGGGTTTCACTGTGTAGCCCAGGCTGGCCTTAAACCCTCAGTGATCCTCCTGCATTGCCCTCCCAAGGGCTGGGATTATAGGCATGGCACTACTACGCTCCCAAGCATAAATTCAGCAGAGATGAGCTCCCTGGTGCTTAGCTCCTGCTGTCATCCTTCCATTGGGGGCTTTTTTTTTTGCACACAGAGTCTCACTTTGTAGTTCAGCCTGGCCTCAAACTCATGGCGACCCTCCTGACTCAGCCACCTGAGTGCTGGGATTACAGGCGTGTGCCACCGTGCCTGGCCTAGCTCTTATATTTATAAAGTTACAATTATTGCATATGTATTTGTGATTTAACATAATAGACATTTGTTACTCCTCCATTAATAATGGTTGCCTCACTAACTACATCTTACTATACCTTACTGAATCTCTTTCTCTTCAAGTAGGCTATATTTTTAAAAAATTATCATATATAATGTTGTATAAATAATCATGATAGCCTTTCACTACAGTAAGTCACTAGTAAAAATTATGTGGCTCTTTTTCTCCATACTACCTCGTTTCAGATTTTGTATTTTTCAGTTTTAAAATGTCCATTTGGTTCTTTTTTCTGTTTGTTTGTTTTTTTCCTAAAAGTCTTATTTTTGCATTATTTTAGGAGTGTTTCCATTTACCTTATGGGGCACACTTACTACTTTTTTAAGGTTTTTAAATCCAGTGTTGTCGTCATTTTGGGATTGGCCTTTTTTTAAGTCTTGCTTTACCCTGTGGACTAATTTCTCTGGGGTGGGTTGTGTGTGTGTGTGTGTGTGTGTGCATGCGCACGTGTGTGTGTGTGTTTTGGAATGTTAAGTAAGTTTTACTTGCACACTGGACATATTCAGTATGTTGTCAGGCTTTATTTAAATCCACTGAAGAATGTTTGTTTGTGTTAGGGAAAGGACTTGGTTAATACCAGGATGCAGGTTGTATCTTGCCTTTTTGCTGTGGTTCCAGCCTATATTCAATTTTGAAAGCATTTGTTCTACCCTTTAGTTATGTCCAGCATATGTTCCACTTCATGAGTTACTCTAGGAATTGGGTAATGGTTGACATGAATTTTAGTTCATATAGCGTTAGTGTTTGTCTGCTGCATGCAAAAAATTCCGGGATGAGCTCAGGATCTAAGTTAGTTTACACACAATATTGGGGCATCTTCTCTCTCCTGGATTCCCATATACTCTAGATCACAGGGCTCTCTTTTCTCTTTTTCCTGGCCAAAAAAGTTAATTTTCTCTCCAGGCTGAGCATTCAAAATGAAGTGGTATGAGAGAAGGAAATAGAAACCTCATCCCTATTTCTTTGGATGATAGTGGCTGCATTTCTTTGTTCTTCTGGACTTCTTTTGGGGGTTTTAGATGCTAGTGTGGCAACAGGGACTGCCTTCAAACCATTGCCAGGGCCAGGAGAGAAACAGAAGAGGAACTTTCTAGTTCCTGACAAAAGAGAGTATTCCTTTTACCTGGGAATACTCTTTCGTTTTTGCCTCGTGTTGGCTGCAGTGTACTGTGATTCTTCTAGCTCTGAGATCAAAGCTGAGCATACTTTGCTGGAGCTATGAAATTTACCTCCCTCTACCCAGTCCCCTATGCTTTCACTGGTTGGTGGTTAGGTTTGACATCAGCCTCCACTTTGCCAGTTGTTTTTAAGTCCTCAGGTACAGTAGTTGTCTTTTGTGTTCAGTCTGGGGTTGTCAGTTGTCATTTGAGGCGGGTTTGTAGTTGACTTATTCCATCCATCTTGGCTTATACTGTAGACCACCTGTATTCCAAGGATTTGAAAAGGATGTGTAAATGTATGTGTTGAATTAAGGACCTATACAAATACATTTTTGTGGCTTAAATGTAGTTCTTTAAATAACATTTTTATTTGGGTGGAGCAGAGTTGATTACAAGTTTTAAATTATAATGCACTTTTTGGGTTTTTTGTTTTTGTTTTTGTTTTTTTTGGTACCGGAGATCGAACTCAGGTCCTTGCACTTGCGCAGCAGGCGGCGATATAATGCAGTTTTAAATTAATCTAGATTCTAAAATAGTTTCCTTTTAAACAGTACTCAAAACTAATGTTCTTACACATTTGGTATGCTTAAAAATAAGGTATTCTGCTTAATGTAATATAAAATGTTACTCATTAAAATGCAAATAGCCCATAGGAAAGGATAATTAGTTATAAAGCATATAAACAGTTGGTAGCACTTTAACCTATAACACTTGTTAGCACTTTAAAACAATGCTAGAGATTGAACCTAGTAAGCACATGGTATACTACTACTGAGCTACATCTGTAGTCCCTTTTGTTAACACCTTTAAAAAATTCAATTCTAGCCTGGGAGGATTTCTAGCTCTTGTTAGTGCCTTTTAAAAAATGTAATTCTGGCTTCATTTTTATTTATTTTTAAGCCCCTCCCCTCCCCTCTTCCCTTTCTTCCCCTTCTGTTTTGTTTTCTTTTGAGACAGGGTCTCCGTATATAGCCCTGGGTGGCCTTGAACTCTTGGCAGTCCTCTTGCCTCAGCCTCCTCAGTGCTGGGATTACAGGCATGAGTCATCACATCTTGCAAAATTTATTTTTTTCAACCGTTCTTCTGGCTGGCCACCCTGATATTTAGGTGTTGACTATTGGGCTCCTGGGAAGACACTTTTCCTGGCTTAGGAACAGCCACCTTCTCTGTATGTCCTTACACAGAAAAGAAAGGGGGGAGAGTGTACAAGAGTGAGATAGATACATTCTGTCAGTTATCTTTTCTTAAAAGGACACTAAGCATGTTGGACCAGGGCTGTCTGCCCTTATGACCTTAATTACCTCTAAGGAGGCCCCATTTCCAAACATAGTCACATTGGGGATTGGAGTTTTAATATAAGAACTTTGGAGAGAAGAAATGAACCACAGAGGGCCAATATTGGCAGGTGGAGTTACAACAAAACTGATACTAAAATGTAAGTACTGTATTTTTCCAAGTAACAGGCATGTAATTTTTTAAAGTACAAAGGAGATTTTATTGAAAACTCTTGATTCTAAGCCTGTTCTTCACCCCTGCTCCCAATATTTTAATTCTAAACACTTTAATTATTCTACTGGCACTGATACTTTTATACGGCTATTACTTGAACTTTAGACATTATTTACTACCTTGCTGTAATAGTAGAGAACCATTAGTTTCCTTCTGCTGCTCCTCCCCTCTTTAATACCTTGCTTTTGAATGGTAAAACTCTGGAATTCTTCATGACACATTGTTTCCCACCTTCACTATATGGTATCTTCTTTTTTTGTGTGCTATGGCTCTTCATTTTCTTCTTGTTCTATCATTTACCAACCCTTTTATCCCATTTCCATTTTCTGGAAGTTTATGACATCTTTTACCTGCTGATTCTTCTCCCCACTGTACTTTTATATTGTGAGTTTTTATACCCCCCCCCTTTTTTTCTTTAAAAGACCTTTATTATTATCTTAACCAGGAGGAAGAAAAGAGAAAGCTTGGTGTCTTGGATTGAATGTGTCAAAATTGTGTTGTTTGTAGGAATGAAGTTTTTGTTTTCTTTGGATGTTTAAAGAATCCTGATCTGTACTCAAAGCCTTAAAGAATCATGTAGAGAAAGATATACAGTGGACCCTTGACTTACAAACTCGATTAGCTCTCAAAGGCTGGTTGTAACTCAAGTTGGTTGTAAGTCAGTACGGCTGATATCTGGATGTTTACCTGGGTATCTGCTATAGGTAACTAGAGGCAGATGAATCTTCCATTAACCCGATTAACTTCAGTTGTTCTTATGTCAGCCTGGTCCAGTATAGTAATCTACTGTACTGGATTACTCTCAAGTTATTTTAGCTTTACACTTCCCCTTAATTCCATTGGTCAGAGGGCCAACAACCTCAAAGGCATAGACTAACCTGCACGTGAGCAAGATGTTGATATTTCTCTGGAATAAAACCTCTAATAAGCTCTTTGTTGGGCTCTTGCAAGGTCCTAGTGAAATTCATTTAATATTGCTCAAATTGGGAAAGGCACCAAAATTCAATTTTTGCTTGAAGTAGTAAACATGAAATAACATGTTGTTAAATTTGGGCTGAGGAGATTCAATATGTAAATAGGACGCGAAAATGCCCACCAGGATGTGAGAGTCCATTGTTTATCAAAAAAAAAAAAGTGTATCTTTAGGATTGATAATGTTGCTCAAATTCAGTGGCTGACTCGCTTTTATTAATAAGTTCAGTTGAAACACAGTTGCCCATTCATATGCAAGTTATCTGTTAGTGTTCTGCTACAAAGAACAGAGCTTAGGGCTTGTTATAGAAATAGTATGGTGCTCTTTAGCCTTTTGTCTTTATAGCAAACCTGAGGCAGCCTATGTGTGAAGAAAAGAAATTTATTAAGCTGCAGTTTTGGAAGTTCAAGGGTATGTTGCCTGCATGGGCTTAGAAGTTTTTGTTTTTCGAGACAGGATCTCACTCTGTAGCCCAGGCCTACCTCAGGCTCCGGAGTGCTAGGATTACAGTCATGTACCACCATGTTTGGCACTGCATGATCTTAGTTCTGATGAGGATCCTCTTGGCTTGAGTGACAGTTTTAGGAGCATTTGTAGGAGCGAGTAGTCACATGATGAGGCATGAAGCCAGAAAGCTGAGTAGGTGAGTAGGGCCAGGCCCGGGTTTTCTTAGCAACCACTTTGGGAGGACTACCAAGATGTATGAAGAAATACTGTACCTTATTTTTTTCTGAGGGCAGCATCCCCAGTGACCTCACTGGGTCAAATCAAGGGACCAGCCTTGTAGTATGTGAAACTTTGCAAGAGACAAACTATATCCAAATAATAACAGAGTTTAAGATCTTTACTATCTCACACATTATTGAAAAAGTTTGCTCACCCGTGGACTAATTGATAAATACTGGTCTTTAAAAGACTTTGGTAAAGTTTTTTGATGGAATAGTCACAGCTAAGAATTCTGAAATCTTAATTAAAGTCATTAGAAATTTATTTGACTGGAAGAAATTTTCAGATTTAAAAACACATTTGTGGCAGAGAAGCTCAGCTGGTCCCAGTACCTGGAAGGAAGCTCCCCC
>NW_004624785.1:3490816-3531353 GCF_000247695.1 Heterocephalus glaber | reverse complement strand
ATATTGTGTAACAGGAAGAAAAGGTCTAAAAGAGCAGGGGAATTGGGAGGAGTAGGGGAAGGGAAAAAAGGGAAAGGAAAAAATATGAAAAGAGGAAAAAAAATGGAAACAAGGTCTTTGCAAATAGGGAAGAAGGTTGGAGGGGGTGAAGGGAGGGCAAGGGAAGGGGAAAAAAATAAGAACCAAGATACTCATGTAAAGGTACAAGATCCCAATGATGAATGTAACTGTTTTATACCCAAAATGTACCAATAAATTTAATGGGAAAAAACCAAAACAAAACAAAACACATTTGCCATGGTGATACCTGCGAAGTGATAGTATAGAAATTTAAAAATTTATAAGATTAAGGGTGGAGATTTAGCTCAGTGCTAGAGTGCTGGCCTAGCATGGGCAAGGCCTTGGGTTCAATCCTCAACACTTCTAATAAATGAATGAATAAGTGCACGCATCCTGTAATCCCTGCACTCTGGAAGACTGAAGCAAGAGAACTGCCAGTTTGAGCCAGGCTTAGGCAATTTAGAGACACTGCCCCCCAAAAGGAGGAGGGGCTCCTCAGTGCAAAGGCCCTGGGTACAAACTACAAAAAAAAAAAAAAATTTACAGATTTAAGCAGGACTCTTCAGTGTATAAGGAAGGGGAGAGGAAACAAAAAATGGATATAAAGTGAAATTTTTTATTTTGTATTTTTCTATGGAAAATATACCTTGATGGCCAAATGAAGGGGCTGGTCAGGAATAGGACTTTCTTTCATTCACTGAAGTTAGAGGGATATAGTTTGTGTAACTAAGGGCTTTGTCACCTGAGATTAGGTAACATTAGCACATGGTATGCTAGGGGAATAGGTTTAGGTTTGGGAAGTAGAGTTAAGTCTGAACAATAGTGCAGGAAGTTCCAAGGAGCCTAGAAAAACTAGAGTAGTTTTTGGTGTTTTTTTTGACATACATTAATCCGTTTATTAAAGGCTAGGGCTGTCTCAAATAGAGCTTCTGTTGGTCTTTCAATTCCTTTAGTCTTCTGATAGCAAACTTGACTGTGAGTGCAGGAGTGGTGATGGTGTTAAGTCCAGGTGCTGGTCACTCTTTTCATGCAGGAATCACCCTGCCTGATCCCTGCAGCCCGTCTTTTCATCTTGGCCTTGCCACAGACCAAGTTGTGCTTGATGTGCTGGCTGATTTCAATTCATTTATTTTCCAGAGAGAGGCACATAGCAGGTCCCATATTTGCTGACAGTTCTATTTGGATGTTGGTTTGACCTAGGCCCAGTCCCAGAGAGAAACTACAGTGGTTCTTCCTGAGGAGGAAGTTAGTGGAGCAAACTAACTGGAATCAGCAGCCACTTGGAAAACACACAGCAGGGAGCCAGACCCCAAGAAGTACAGGAGTGGGATTAAAACCTATGCAGGAAACTGGGTAGCTGTGACAAGCATAGAGATAAGCAAAGGAAAAGAAAGTCCCAGATGATCCTTCTCTGGCATTTTCCAGTGTGAAACCATGACATATTTTCTGTCCTGATTCAGATTTTAAGACTATAGACAGAATTACATTCCCACTGGTTTTTGGCTGGTTGACATTATTTGATATTAGAATAGAAGTTTGAATGAAGCTGGTAATTCTAACAGCAAAGCAATATTATAGCAGTTGGATAATGATTATTAAATGCTTGCTGTGTAGCTGTGTATTAGGCATAGTTATATCTTGTAGATCTAAAGGTAGGTTGAATTGTACATAGAAATCTTTTAAGAGTCTCTAATTGGCTGGCAGCATTCCATCACTATATTTTTTGTTAAAGAATTGAACACTACAGTGACATTTGTAAAATTCTTAGCAAATGGTCTTTGATAGATGTCCTACAGGATTGAGTGTGATGCTTAGGATTAAGCAACAATAGACTATGTAGGACACACAAAAGATTAGAAGGGAAACTGGATGATGACGAACTGTCTTTTAAGTGATGTGCTAGGTTCATATCAGTTCAGTAAGTGTTAAGCACATTTGTATTACAGGTCAATCAAAAAGAACTTTGAGGGCTGGGGATTTAGCACAGTGCCACCACGCCTGCCTTGCAAGTAAGTGCAAGGTCCTGAGTTCGATCCCCAGTACCAGGGGAAAAAAAAAGAACTTTGAATTAATTACCTTAGGAAAATTAAACAGAGAAATTATTCTTGTATACCATAAAACTAGTTAAATATAGCAGACAAATTAGTGCCAGTAGACATTTGAGATGATTAAAGATCAGCAAGATCTGTAGAGCACAAGACAAGAAGTGGGAAACATGTTAAATCATCCATCTTTGGTATTAAGTAAGCATGTTAGAACTAGCAGAATCACTATCTTGTTCCTGAATTCAAGGAAAATATATTTTGAGAATTATTGGGTAAGGTACTTTGGGAGTAAATTTATTTTTTTAACAGATTAGTAAAAGGCAGTGTTTTAGGAAATTTTTGTCAACTTTTTTTTTTTCTGTCCATATAGTTCTTTATTTGATATCTTTGAGTCATTTATTGTTATGGTTTAGATCTAAAATGGTCTCCAAAGCCGCCTATGTGACTGGATTATGGATGTTCATAGCTGACCTGCTGTTACCAGGCGGGTCTGGTCGGAAGAGCTGTTGATCTTTATATTAAATTTCAATAAAGGCAGTTGGTTAAGGAGTAGATGAACTTACCTATATCAGTTTCTTGATCAGATGTAATAAGGAAATGGGATTTTAGAGGATCTAGAGAAATGGTTAGTTGGAAGTGTTTATATGACGTGGGCTTTGAAATGTATGGTATTAGTATTTTTCTGAGTAGTACCTGAAATATTTACGCTAGGTGCGTTTTGTAAAGGAGGGCTGATGAAGGCTGACTTTTCAGACTGCTGAAAATATTCTTGAAGTCATTATTCTCCCATCTCCTTAAAAAAGCAAGCAATAGTTTGTTATATGAGACTGTGGACTAGAGCTTAATTGAAATTGAAGCCATTACCTTACAAAATGAAAGAAATAAAACAATCTGATGTTTCTTCATTACTCTAGTATAAAATTTTCTTTCAAGTGGCTGAGTGAATAATGTTTGCTGGAGCCTTTACTATTATTTATTTAAATGAAGAATGCATACCAAAGGAAAAGATTATAATAATGGTTAACTTTTGTGGAGTGACTTTATTGTGCTCTAAAAGCTTTATATATATTCATTTCACAGTTTTTCTGTGAAATGAATATTCTTTCTGACTTGTAAATTGAAAACCAAAGATTAGAGGTTTAGCAGCTTTTAATAAATTAACACAGTTGGAATTCAAAGTGAAAAGTTATGCATTGCTGTGTCTTATATGTATTTAATTCATTCTTACATATTCTTAATCTCTACCAAGCACTAAGGATACACTTTGAAAACAAGGAAAAACATAAAATATGAACAACAAAGAGGATTTTTGTTCTTAGAGCTTATTCTCTATAGAAGATGGCAGGAGTGGATCTCAAATGGGGTCCTCTTAAGAAATTCTGGGAAATTAACCTTTGTTTTTGTGGCTTGCTATAAGGCATAGAATGTATTGTTACTCTTTGCACCTGAGTAGACTGGCATACAAGTAGATTTTCTAAGACAGGAATAGAGGCCACTAGTCTATTACAATTCTAGGTGAGTTTGACAGAGGTCTTACATTTAAGAGTTAAAGATCTTAACCAAAGAACTTAGCTTAAAAGTTCGTTGACAGTATCCAGTGGGACCTAATCGTAGTCAAAATCATGAACAGATGGGTCTCTAGGAAATGAAAGAGGAAGAACGTTTGTACTTCTTACTAGAATTGATTGCAGCTTGTACAACATTAGGTGTACAGTTAACCTCTTGAATTGCATTAAAGAAATTCATTAAAGGAATTTATGTCCTTTGTCTATCTGCTTCGTAACAGGGAAGTCTTTCTTCATTAGGATGCTTTAAGCCACATTAGCTAATAGGGAGAGCATGGTGGAAACTGTTCAGAATAGAGGGAATAAGCCTCATTTTAAGGACCCTGTGGTGGGGAACTGAAAACAAAACATGATTGAACCAGGAGCAGGGAGGGAGCTGTGAGCATGATGGAAGATGAAGCTGGAAATGGAGACAGTAGGACCAGGCAAGGCCTTATATATACAGGTTATTTTACAGGTTTATCCAAGAAATTATTGACCATTTTAAGGGGTCATGGGAGTGGATTTGAATGTCATTCACCTGATCGGATTAGGTTTTGTAAATGTAACCATGAATTAGATGAGGAAAATATGCCACATTCATTAGGTGTTCTCTCGGTGAAAAATGAGATAATTTGGACTGCAATCATTGAGTTGGTGACTAGAGGAAGAAGAGGAGACACATAAGGGAAAACTGAGTAGATTCCGTAGATATGAGGAGTAAATATGAAGACCAAAGTCTGTTTGGTAGTTTATGCAGTATTTTAATGATCAAACTTATTTTCTAGACTTTTAAATATCTTATACCATTATTTTTACAAATCTTAGCTATTTGCCTATTGAGTAATTTCTCCACTATCTGTAATTGTTTCCTCAATAAGCACTATTATTATTCTTTGCTTGTATGGGAAATTTCAAAAGAAATATTTCTTGGAGAAAGGGTTGTTGTTAAACATTAGATTATTTTATTTTATTTTTTGGTTTTTTGAGACAAGGTCTCACTATATAGTTCAGGCTAGCCTTGAATTCATTAATGTAGCCCAGGGTGGCCTCTAACTCAAGGCAATCCTCATGCCTCAGCCTCCTGAGTGCTGGGATTACAGCCGTGTGCCACCTTGCCCTCAAATTTTGAAACAATTTTGTTGAGGTAATTCAGCAGTTTTTAGTATATTCACGAAGTTGTTGAAATCATCACAACTAACTTTAGAATAGTTTCTTCACCTCAAAAAGAAACACTGTTAGTAGTAATTCCTCATTTTTCTTTGTAGCATAATGTTTCCAAGGTTCATTAGAGTTGTAGTATTTATCACTATCGTATTCCTTTTTATAGTGCAAGATGTAGTGCATTTTGTTTATGCTTTCCTCAGTCGATAGATATTTGGGTTGTTTCTGCTTTGTAATTAAATGAAATTTAAATGAATTCAAATGAGTAATGCTGTAGTGACCACTCATGTACAAGTTTTTTAATGTGAATATTTGTTTTTGGCTTTTTTGGTTATATACTTATGATTAGGATTGGCTAGGTCATACGGTAATTTTTTTTTTAAATAAACTCTCAAACTTTTAAAAAGTTGAAAAATTTTACATTCCTATCAACAGTGTATGAGAGCTCCAATTTTTCAACATCCCTACTAACACTTGTTATCTTGTTGATGATAAGTGAGCGAGTGTAAAATGATAACTCATTGTAATTTTGATCCATTTTCCCGTGGCTGATGATGTTGAGCTTTTTAAAAGAAAAGCAGCCCTTTGACTTCAGAATATAAAAAATGGAAATTTTGGTAATTTCGTGTAATTTCTTAGAGATAATTAGTTTTGCTGTATTTATATTCTGTTCTTTTTTCATCAGTTGTATTCCTTGAATGACTATAAGCCACCAATTTCTAAAGCGAAAATGACCCAGATTACAAAGGCAGCCATCAAAGCTATTAAGGTGAGTAATAAATTTTACTCCTAATTTCAAAAGAAAATACTACTATAATATTTTGAAGGGAGAATAGTTTTTATAGCTTATATAATTACTCCAGCTTTACAGTATTAATACATCTTTAGTGTGGAAAAGAAAAAAACCTACCACTTGCAAACCAAATAAATATTTAACATTTTGGTAAATATTCTTTCATAAACTTTGAAGTACACATTTTTCCTTAACCTTTCTTAGGCAGGTGATAAATACTGGTTATATCCACATCATGAAGAATGTGTTAAACACTATCATTTGTCATACTGACTTTACAAAATTTTAAATACAATTTGATAAAAAGCTTTGAAATAAAAATTGATACCTTATGTTTTTTAACTTATTGATGCTATAGAGATTTGAAAATGGGTCATTATGGGAAGTAATTGAGCCTTGTTGTACATAAAATGCTTGAACTGTTTGTAGAGACCACAGACATGTAACCATTGCTCTGTTATGTTAGGCTTTGAACCTATTTTGACTCATCCATTGGTCTGAAAAATTTCAGGAAAAGGTTGGACCCTCTGAGGAAATACACATATGCACAAAATTTTACATAAAGTATTTTGGCTAAAAGACCTTGAAGCTCAACCACATACACCTTCCTAAGTTCTTGTTCCCAGAGTTAGCACTTCTTGCTTTAGTAAGGCTCTTAAAAGTAGGAATGAATGAGTTCTTATTTCTAATATTAATATATGACTACTAAAATATCAGGGTTTTTTTCATGGTATATGATATGCTCAATATAGAATAAGTTTAGCCTCTTGTACTTTATACTAGTCTCCATTATGATCTGATCTTTCATGATCCTGAATATGCAAACATATTACTATTTAGTACTTAATGCATTTTATGTAACTGTTGAGCAGAATACCTTTTTAATTAAAAGGCTTAATGAAGTATAGGTGCTAACATTTTCTGTTTTCAGGTGTCAAAAGGGTGTAAGAAATTAAATAATGTGTTAGAATATGAATTGAAGTTTCAGTTGAGTAACTTAATTTTTATGATACACTGTACTGTTTTGATTTATTATTGCTGTTTTTAATTTTTAAAAATTCAATTCTAAAACATGATGAGCATTAAATATTCTTCCCTTAGATTCACTAATTATTAACTTTTTGTCATCCTTGCTTTATTTCTTTCTACACATTCATAGACTCGCACGCTCTTCATGTTTTTGGCTGATTATTGGAGAGCTCCAGACCTCATTCATAATAGCACTTAATCCATATACATTCAAATTTAAATTTCATAACAACATTGTCCCAAGAAACCATAGTATATTGGTCATGTATAAGAAATTGCACTTTGATGAAATACTATCATCTAATATACAGTACAGTTCATAACTTATTTTATTGAATCTTTTAAATTTTTAATTAAAAATTTTATTAACACATTTATAGTTCATAATGATTACATTCATTGTGGGGAGTTGGTACATGTACATAACACAACTTCTTTTACTTTCCCTCTTTTTCTCCCACTTCCCCTTCTGCCTCTTAGTTCCTATCCAATTTGCAAAAGATCTCCCATGTTTCCTGTTATCTTTAGTTCTGTGTATCTTTTAGTTGTCTCTTCTAAGGCAGTTTCCCTGATAAAGCATAATTCATTAGAAGTACAATTCACGTTCTTTAAACAGGAATGTGCTAACCACAGCATACCATTGAGGTATTAATATTTATGAAACATAAATTCTAGAAAGTTACTTATTTTGAGGTTTATGTTTTAAGTATTATGTTCTAAGAAACTTAAATCTTCTAAGTTTTTTCATGACTGATAGCATATCATTACTGATTTTTAACCCATATGCTCACTTTTGCTGAATTTTGTGCGGTCCATTAGGGCATTGTACTTTTCTGCATCTTATATATCTTCAGTTCATTTTTTAAGACAAGCAGGAGATAATGAAATTAAAAACAACACTGTTGCATACATTTGCTGATGCTGTTTGTGGATAAAGTTATTTGACTTTTCTAATACTACCCTTGTGATACACGTGCATATCACAAGTATTTTATGTCAGTACAACAATTTGTCAAAGTATGGTTTCATAAAGACTTTGAGAATTCTTTTATAAGTATCTATGTTGAAGTAATACACTTAGGATATACCGATCATTTAGCTACATAAAAGAACTACTTATATAATTCGATATCACAGCTGGTTGCTTGTAAATGTGAGTACTGTGAATGTTTATCATGAGAAATTTGATTAAATTTAATTGTCTTGATGGACCTTTGAAACTATGTTTAACTTGTAGTTGGTAGGAAATTCTAAGCTACCCAAACTGATTTTAAAATTATACTTTTTTTCTCTTTCAGTTCTATAAACATGTGGTACAGAGTGTTGAGAAATTCATTCAGAAAGTAAGTATATACTATCTAATATATAGGCTAAATGTAGTAAATTGTATATTAATGCCTGTGCTCTCCTTTAAATCAAATACCTAAGGTTATATTGTTTTGTCAGACTGTTGAAAAAATGATTCCAGTTATTTTATTTTCTAATTAAGAATAAAAGAAAATAAGTACCTTTTCAGTAATTTCAAAAGCAGATTTCAAATAGGTGTTTTTGTTAAATTTGGAATTATGAATATGATGCTTTGTGTAGCCGTCAATGAAATTCTCTTGTCATTTTAAGCTGCATCTTTAGAAAATAGCTATTTATATGAGATATGTATAAAATGTTTATCGGCTTGTTTTTCTCTTGTTTCATTTGGTCTTATCCATTAGTATATTACATCTTAATGCATAGACTTGCAGTTCCATTTTCAGGGTAAGCAGAGGAGGTAAACTTGAAAACAGCCGTATTACATACATTTAGTAATGTTTCTGTAACCAGAGTGAAGTGACTGGATTATGGTTCTTTGGATTCTTGTTTGTGATTAGCACTGTATCAATGCCAGTTTGTGGTAGGAACCCGTAAGACTTATACCTTATAAAATGATACAACAGGAACTCTGTACTTTCCTGATTTGTGCTAAGGTTTATATTCTGCCCATGTTCATATACCATATATAAGCGCAGAGCTTGGTTGAGAATCAGAAGTACATATATGGCATTAAATATTCAGCAGGGTTGCGGTATGTTACAAAAATAACTAGGAGAAAGGAATCTAATAAGATTACTGGGTCTCACTAAGCTAGGTGGCCTTGGATAACTCAATTAGCTGTATTTGATTCAGTTTTTTTTTTTTAAGTCTTTTCTCAATATCTAAAGTATTAGTTAAACATACTTTGGCATTAAGTAGTTTGGATAACTTGATGGTAAGACATAAGTAAAATAACAGGTATACTCTCTGTTTAGGTAAATTAAACTATGAAAAGTTAAAGTTAGTAATTGAAAAGATGTGTCAGTCTAAAGCCATGAAGTTGTTATGTTTTGTTTTGTTTTTTAAGTTTCTTAAGTTTCTTCTGTCTACCGCAGTGTTTCTTAAGCTTTATTATGTGTAGAAATTGCATAGGGATGTTGTTACAGTGCACATTCTAATTCACCGAGTGTGGAGAAGGACCTGAGATTTTGCATTTCTAAAAGTTCATAAGTGGTACCTTTGATGTTCCTTCAGAAATCACAGTTTGAGTAATAGGGATTTAAAGAATAAGTATGAGTTTATGTATTAATGTTTTTTTGACTGATTTGATTTGGGGTGAAGGTAATTTGAGAATGATTTCAGAATCTTAGGGAGACCTGGAGTAAGCAGAGTTATTCTATTCTGAGATAATTGTATGTCATTTCGAAGAAGCAAGTCTGTGTATGGGGAATAATTGAATTGCTTTTCCCAACCTGTTTAAATCAGAGATTTATATAATGTTAAATTGTGTGTGTATATTTTCAATTAAGCTTTCAGTAAAGTACAGTAATTATAGAATCATATGTAATTGAATAAATTAAGACTAGCTCATAACACAGATTCCACATACCCTTCACTCATTTTCCTCTGATGATTGCATCTTGGACAGATTAACACATTCACAAAGGGGCTGTAATTCATGTCTTGCTGCCGTGCAGCTCTGATTTGGATTCAATCATTCCTGCTGGCTTGAACCTCTGGTGGTACATACATGACTGTCCCATCAGACAGCTTCTACCCTTTCTAAGGGGGTCTTTGATTACAGTAATGCAAAGAAAAGTAATTGATTTAGCAGACCATGTGTCATCATATTATAATACCTTAAGGAAAACATTAAAATGGTATAAAAAAATTATAGTACATCTAATTTGTAGTACAGCAGTTGTACATACATATTATATACACTGGCAAGTATACTTGTAAGATTTCCATGTTAAAATTTAGAGAAATTAATTATAGGTAACTTAGTGATTATAAATGTCTTTTAATTTAATGAAATAAATTTATAGATTATTATACCAGTTTTTAAATAGGTATGAATAGTATTTATTTGTATTTGGGCAGTAATTATTCACATTCAAGCAACTAACTAGATTTGGTCTATTCATAGTTTTTAATAATTTTATAGCAAAAAGACTGATAAAAGTGATTAGAAGTGTTTTGTACCACCAGTGGTACGAACTTCTCAGTGGGAAAGTCGTTCATGTACCGCCAGTAGTTCAAGTCAGTGGGGATGTAATTGTGCCTAACCTAATCCAGAAATTTAAAATGCTCCAAAATCCTAAAAGTTAATGAACACAAACATGATGCAACAAATGGAAAATTGTACACATAACCTCATGTGATAGTTTGCAGTCCAGAGTGCAGGCATACCAAAAATACTATAGAAAATTACCTTTAGGCCATGAATATAAGGTGCATAGGAAACATAAATGAATTTAGTGTTTAGATTTAGTTCTATCCCTACACTATCGTATTATGTATATGTACTTTAAAATCTGAGAAAATCCAAAAACGTCCAATATCCCAGACACTTCTTGTCCCAAGCATTTTGGAGAAGAGATAGTTGACTACTCTGTAACTACTAGTACAATATTGCTGTCAGGACATTTATACAGTCACTTAATTGACAAGTCAACCTTTTTAACTTTACTAGTTTTCTATGAACTCATTTCTGTTTGTATATTTAGTTCTGTGCAGTCTAATAACATTAGTGGATTTGCACAACCACTACCATAGTCAAGATGCAGAACAGTTTCTACACTACATGGCTCTATTGTACTTCCCTTTTATTTATAGTCACTCTGAACTGTACCTCCCCTCGTCTCTAGTACCTAGCAGCTACTAATCTCTACATTTGCATTTCAGTATTGTTACATAAGTGGAATCATGAAAGATGTAGCTTTTGGAGCTGGACATTGCTCAGCATAATTCCTCTCAGTTCTAGCCAAGTAATTGCATATATCAAGTAGTTACTTCCCTTTTATTTCTGGGTAGTATTCTATGATATAGATACACTGTTTAACCATTCACCTGTTATAGGTCATTGGGGTTATTTCCAGCTTTTGGCTTATGAATAAAGTCCTAGGAACATCTATATACAAGCTTTTTAGTGAATGTTAGTTTTCATTTCTCTGGGATAGTAAATCATGTTTTCATTTTAAAAGGAATTGCCAAACTATTTTCCAGAACTGCAGTACCATTTTATATTCCCTTCACACAAATTATGTAGGTAAGGGAAAAGTAGGGCTGCATCTTGATAATATGTATGATTCCTTCTTGTAGTTATGAAAGATTTACTGATAGAGTAATGAATAATGGTGATAAATGAAAAATTAGCAATGAAAATGTCTTCCTACAGGCCCGGAAAAACTGAAAGAATACCTCTGGCCTTTGTGAAAGTCTGTATTCTGTTTATGTCTTACCTTTATGAGGCCAAAGCAAGGACTTCAAAATACAGATAATTAAGAAACTTTATAAGTTTTAAAACTATTATTTGGTCAGCTCTCCTAGTCACTGTATTTATATTATAAATAAGCAGCTTATCTTACTTACCTTGAATTATAAAGAAAATAAATTATATTTGGAGTAGAGGCCTCATACTTTGCTGAGTTTTCTACCATCTGTAGCTAACCATTCTGTTATTTGCCATTTTGACATGCAAAATCTAAATCTTTAGGTCCACTTCTAAAATATATCCATGTGAAATATTTTGCCTTTTGGCAAGAATATTGCAAATGAATCTGTCTACAAAATTCAGAATAGGATTGAATGTAATTCTTCAGAGCTGTTGTTTATTTTGTTCTAACTGGATGCTCTGTTTTAGTCAAATATGTATCATGGCACTGTGGCTACTTTTAGATACTTTAATGTCATCAAAACATTTTATTTTCCTAGGCTCTTATAATGCCCTGTAGGTGAACTACTGTTGACTTAATTTAAAAGTTTTTGCCTATGATTAACCTTCTAATCTTTTTAAAATTAATTTTATTGGCATACTTTTGACATCCGTAATGATCCATATTCATTATAGGGAATTTGTACCTGTACATAATATATCTTAATTTTTTTTCCCATTCCCCTGCCATCCTTTCAATCTTTCTTCCCCTCACCAATTACAGAACTTTGCTTCTATTGTTTTCCTTCCATTCTTCTTTTTTTTTTGGTACTGGGGATCGAACTTGACCTTGCCACTTGCAAAGCAGGCGGTGGAACCACTGAGCTAAATCCCCAGCCTCATTATTATTATTTTTTTTAATCCCTGTTTTCTACACACACCCCCCCGCCCCCTTGTTCCCCTTCTTATACTGCCTTGTTAAATTGGTGAGAGCCCGGAATATCATCTGTTTATTGTCATTTTTATGTAACAAACATTTATTCAGTGAATAATTATGAAAGCATGATGCTAAACACCTAGGCATTACCATAAAGAAAGTTTTTGGTTGTCTAGAAACTTGGTCTCTTAGTTTTATGCACATGATATTTAGGTGGTTGATACTTTACAGTGGGTGTATTTTTTTTTTCTTTTTTGTCTTTTTTTTTAGTACCGGGGATCGAACTCAGGTCCTTGCACTTGCACAGCAGGCGGCGAAACCACTGACCTAAATTCCCGGCCTTGGTGTATTCTTTTAAACAAAAGCTGTTGTTCATCTTTTGGTATAGTTCTTTTTCTGCTCTTTGACATTTTCCCAGAGGAAGGGTACAGTCAATATTGAAAGATGGTTGTTTTTGATGTTTGGTTATATATGTATACACTTTGATGAAGGGTGCAGTATTCTATGGTGATGGGTACTCTTACCTTTGGGATGGAACATACAGGATTTAGGCACTTGGGTACAAATAGTTTGAAAGGCGTAAACTTGCAAGTGTTCACTTTCCGTTATATACTTTTACTAAAATTTCTTTGCCCTGCAGTATTTTAGATCAGTTCTAAGTCTCATGCTCTTTACATTTGCATTTCAAATATATCTTGACCTTTTCAGTCATGTTGAGCCATTTCAATAAGAGAAACTTTTGCAGTCATGTTTTTTAAGAAATCAAGGGTTTTTTATATAATTATTTTTGTCATGAAATACATACATGCATAGACAAAAAAGTACAGGAAGCAACATTTGTAGCTAACTTTTTACCAAGAAAAGACCTGTACAACTGCCCTTCATTTCAAGAAATAGAACTTTAGGGCTGGGGATTTAGCTCAGTGGTTTTGCTGCGTGCTGTGCAACCGCAAGGACCCGAGTTCGATCCCCAGTACCAAAAAAAAAAAAGAAGGAAAGAAATAGAACTTTGACCAGTACACATCCCTTTCATATGCCTTACCAAGTAACCATAGTCAGACTTATGTTAGTCATGTCCTTGCTTGGCAATAAAATTTTACTAAAATAAGTATGAGGTCTTTCATTATTTACAAGTATTAGTTTCTGAAAGCAATCCCACATAGATAAGCCCTTATGTATTTAATACAGTGTATTAGCCCTATATGAATGGAAACAAAATTTTAACATTTCTAGACAAATATGGCTGTTAATTTCCAAACCATACAAACTCCACACAGTAAACTGGGATACTTTTACCAAAGTTGACAGCCTGGCTAAAGTTTCCAAAAACTCAAATTTTATGTGCATATATAAAGATCAATGACAGCAGTATGTTATGGATCAATAGCATCTACAGCTTTTCCAGGTTCTGCTGTCATCTGAACAAAATTCAGTGTCAATCTAGCATACTCCCATTTAAAAACAAAACCAAACCAGGATTAATACCCCCCCCCCATTAAAGCTAAGTTGAGTTGCTTTAGTGGTACCTGGCACCAGTTTTTTAAAAAGATTTGCTTAGTCATTACCTGGAAAAGAGAATAATTCTGGAATAAAATCTTTTAAAGTAGCTTGATAATGCACAGTTGCCACTATATATCATAATGCAGGTACAAGGTATTTTACATTCATAGAGGTATGATACAGTACTGTTCTTCATATAAATATCAATTCTTTAAGCAGTTTAATTTTTAATTTCACATGGTGGAATTCTATACTATGTATTCTCTGTTTACAGTTCTTTTATTCAATGTGGTATGTTTAGGATTCATCCGTGCTAGGTATTGCACTGTCTGTCACTGTTGTTGTGTATGTTCCCATTCTGTGAATAAACTTCACATTGTCCATTCTCCTATTTACAGTATTGGGAGGGTTTTGGATGTTGAATTTCTGAACAAAAATACTAGCACCTGGTGCAGCATGCATTTCTGTAGGAACAGAATTTTGCTGCATTATAGAATATGCCTTTCTTCAAGTTGGCTGTATACAGTAATACTAAGTTTCATAATGTCTGTGTTCTCATTTACACTATGACTAGCAATGTATGGATTTGTGTTGTTCCCCGTCTTTGCCATCATTTGGTGTTATTAAATTTTTTTAATCCAGTGAGTCTTAGCTACAGATTATTTTCAAGAGACATTAGTAAGCCATTTTCACTGAGGAATTAAATTCCAAACAATCTTAAAACTTGCTTTAAGAATCTTGAGGACTAGGGGCCGGGGATTTAGCTCAGTGGTTCCGCCGCCTGCCTCTCAAGCACAAGGTCCCAAGTTCGATTCCCGGAACCAAAAAAAAAAGAATCTTGAGGACTCATCAGAATGAATTTCTGTAATCAAGAAGCAAAACGTATTCTAAGACTTAAAAACATAAAGCTTTCTACTTTCTTTAGACTGAGTATTACTATATTTAGTTTAACCTCAGATATTTTACTAAGTTATATATTAAATTTGAGGGTTTTTTTTTTTTTTCTCTAAGTCATCTTCCTTCTCCCATTGTGTTTCAGTGACACATTAGGGAAGAACAGTCGTCACCTTTTATGTCTTGCTTCTTGAATATGAAGAAGAGAGGGGTTAGTGATTCCCCATTACCCTCTTTCACTGTAGGTGTTGTGGAAACGTATACTGCCATCTTAGAATTGCTGAAGTTCTATGCTTTTCAGAAAATTTGAATTATCACAGGTTTTGAAAATAGCAAAAGAATTTAGTTTGCCATCTGAAAGAAAATATCACTTGATCTTTCCTCCTATTTTTTAGTAATATCTTGGAACTAAGTAGTGTAGTTAACTTACTTCCTTAAGAAATGCTATGTAGGGGCCGGGGATTTAGCTCAGTGGTTTCGCCGCCTGCTGCGCAAGCGCAAGGGCCCGAGATTGATCCCCGGTACCAAAAAAAAAAAAGAGATGCTACGTAGATTGGCTCAGAATTAGCAGTAAAGATCATACAGGCTCAGTTAAGAGTGTTATATATGTTCTGGTTGAACCTTTAGTAAACTAATACTGGATGTCCATAAAGTCTGGAACATAGGAATTTTTGTGACATTGAAACTTTTTTTTTTTTTTTTGGCTACTGGGGATTGAACTCGGCACCTTGCCCTTGTGAGGCAGGCACAGTGCTACTGAGTTAAATCCCTGGCCCTTGGCATTGAAACTGTTAGGTAAATTATCCTGTTTCCAGGCTTTATAGATACCCCATACCTTGAGTTCACTGTGTAGATAATAGTTATTACTTTACATAAAGTGTTAATAATCAGTTTGTGTGACTGCTAAGGAAAGTATATAAAGCTTCCCATAATTTCTTAGAATTCCTTAACTGACAAGATCTTTTAACTATGTATTTTATAATTAAAAATAATCTAGCCTGGTCAGCATTACATTATCAGCTAATAACTGGTTTGCTGTTTACAAAACTCACTTGGGAGAAATGAAAAATTTAGTATGATACAGCTTTTTAGAAATTATTCAAAGAGTACAGTGAAAGTATATCATGCCACTAGAGTCTTATTAGAAATTCTAGTTTTCAGTATGCTAGAACTTCAAGATAAAATTGAAAAAAATCGTATTTCTTGGTTTTAATACTTCTCTATAGTTTCTACTTGGTGACGTAACAAAGTTTATCAGGTTTTGAGTTATTTAAAACATTAAATCATGCTTCAATTTTTTTTGCCGTCTTAGGTAGAAAAATGTCTGTTAGTACAAGAATTATTTATTTTGTTTTTTTGAGACAGGATCTTGCTGTGTAGTTCAGGCTAGCCTAGAACTGTCAGTGATCCTCCTGTCTCAGCCTCCCAAGTGCTGGGATTACTCATGTGCTCCCATGCCTAGCTTAGTGCAAGAAATTTTAACCCCACAACATGTGTATTTTGTATTTTTGAAGATACTGTGGAAGCAGAAATATTTTCCTCCCTTAGACCTTACTGTTTACCACTATAAGTGTTAGTACAGTTTTGAAGCTTTAGAATGTTTATACTTGTCCATATCAGCAAATTTACTGTAGTGGGGCCAGGGATTTAGCTCAGTGGTTCCACCGCCTACCTTGCAAGCGCAAGGACCTGAGTTCAATCTCCAGTACCAGAAAAAACAAAAACCAAAACAAAACAAAAAAAATTTTACTCTAGTGTATACTCATGATTCTTCTCTGTTGAAATCAGAATTTTTTTTACAAATCAAATTAAAAACTACATTATATACCTTGCTTATCCCTTAATATTAATTTTAAAATTTCTCATCAATTTATAAATTCTATTTAGCCTTACTATCAATATAATCATTTGTATAGAATAATACATTATGTATAAGACTGTTCTCTGCCTTTAGGAAAATTAAAATGCCAGTCAGTCAATCAATACATAATTATTAAGGACTTACATATGTTTGTAGCACTGGAGAATATATATTTCCTAACAAAAAAAGATGCCTTGGTTTTCATTAAGTTCAAAAAGTTATATTTACTGAAATGTATTATTAGCCTAGTCAGGTAAATAATGTTGTAGTAGTCAAAAGAAGATAGCCTTGGGTGGGTATGTGAATTGAAGGAAAATACACCAGTGTTTTTGGAATGTGTGGGGAAATTAACTATTTCAAACTTTTGAAAAACAACAATTTTATAAATGGAGAAAGTTTTGATCCTTTAGCTTAACCTCAGATTTTAATGTCCAAACACCAACATTTTTTCCCTGTTATGAAGTATTTCAGACACCTTGGAATAGATTATTTTGAGTTGGTGTTAAATTTTGACTTAGTAAAAGACTCTTAAGAGGAAGTCCTTTAAAGTGATTTCAGCGAAAACATATAAAGTACCATCTCTTTTTTTGTGTGTGTGTGCAACTTGAAATCATTGTCTTGACTGAAAATACCATGTAGAAACTTCAGTGTGTGTGTTACAGGAAATTAGAGGATTCTTTTCTCATTGATATCTATCTTTTTAAGAAGTCTCTGAACAATATAGTTTTGTTTATGTATTATACATGATTTCTAGAAAATAACTTTGGGTGAACTATTTGACCTGACTATATCCAAAAGTAGAACGTGCTTTGGAGCTGTAATTTTATTTTAATCAACATGGTTCAGAAGCAGTTTTTTTTATAGAGGCAAAATAGAAGCAGTAAGCTTGATAGTAAAAGGATGCTTCATTGTACTTACATAATTACATAGGCAAGAAAGCTTGTAAGAAAGGAGGGGACATTTATATCCCACAGAAACATTGACCCAGGACTATAGCTAAAAATTGTTTACATAAGATGGATTCCCAGAATTCTAATGATAATGATTTGTCTAGTCTATTTCTGTAGTACTGTATTTCAGAAAAAATTTGAAACTGTTCAGTGTAAATAGAATGTTATAATTTGCCAATTGGTATTTGTTCGAGCTTTGCTATGTGCTCCAAATGAAATCTAATGCATATTGGCAGGATATTTTCTGGAGTTCTTCTTCCATCTATGTAGCTTTTCCAAATCATTCAGTTTTTATTATTATAACAAAACTTTATTAGGTTTTTGTTATTGAAGCCAGCTGTGCATAACTGTTTTGAAACTTGGATGACTGGCATTTGAGTACAAAGATTTTTTTCTTTTTTTGGTACTGGTGATCGAACTTGGGACCTTGCGCTTGCAAGGCAGGGGGTGGAACCACTCAACTAAATCCCCGGCCCAGGCATTTGAACTAAATGTGTAGAGCAGCGAAAGTAGATTCTTTAAAATGACATTCCAGAAACATGCTGTGGAGTAGTCAATGTCTTCATTACAGGATGAGCAATTCTTTTGTATTTATATAAGATTTATGATGACTTTTGTCTGTCAAGAGTTTTACCTGTTTCCTTCCTTTCCCACTCTTTTTCTCATCAGTGTAAACCAGAATACAAGGTACCTGGACTATATGTCATTGACTCCATTGTGAGACAATCCCGACATCAGTTTGGTCAAGAAAAGGATGTGTTTGCACCCAGATTTAGTAATAACATCATTAGCACTTTCCAGAATTTATATCGTTGCCCTGGGGATGACAAGGTATGCTGTTAATGAAACACATTACCCTCTTGGTCTTATTTACTGTCTTTAGGTTAATACACAGTTCATGTTATTAGGTTATTCTGAGTTTGAATAATTACAGTATTTATATTCCTTAGAATTTCTTGGATACTGGATAAGTATAGTTGAGTTTGCAACTTTTTAATGTGTATTGAAACAGCTGCTATTAAACAGATTGGTTTCAGTGAGCTTTTGAAATTACACTTGACATTTATTCACACATACAACCAATTCAAGATTATGATTATTTTATTTGAGTTGATGTTTACCTTTTCAGTGGTTGTAAAAAATGGGTTTGCCAAGCAATTAATAGAAAATAACTGCATATCAAAATTCTTTGGTTATGGTACAATTTTATTAAAATGTTAGAAACCAGCTCTTCAGGTCTGCTGGATCTGAATGTGTAGTCTAATTAGCATGTAAAAAGAAAACTTTGGACCCAGAGGCAGAACAAAAATGAGTTGTTTATCCATAATTTGCCATGGGATATTAGCTTAGTTATTTTGAGTGATGATTTGGAATTTAGATGGTACTTTTCTGAGAGTTAAATGCAGTGTTGATAAATGAGGAAAAGGTAAGGATGAACCTGATAATGGTGGTTATAAGGAAGAACCACAAAACCTGAAAGTTCTTCACAAAGCTTTCAACTCATTTTAAGTAGGGTAAGATTAAGTAGTTTTATTAGCTGATATATAAGCTTGAGCCAAAAAAATCTTGTGATGGATAAATATAGAGATAAATTTATCAAAGTATTTTTTGTGAGTTCATCTTAGATGTAATTGTAATGTAATTCTTGAGCCAATTTTTGCTTTTTGTTTTAATTACTTTGTTACTTTGATACTTGCATGCAGGCTAAAAGAATGTTTCAGATTTTAAGTGACCTATCTTAATTGATTCTTAAAATAGGTACCTTATAGTCCTATCTGAAGTAAGTTACTAATTTGAAATTTTATAAAAACATTTTTTAAGGGGCTGGAGATTTAGCTCAGTGGTTTTGCTGCCTGCTGTGCAAGTGCAAGGACCCGAGTTTGATCCCTGGTACCAAACAAAAAAACCATTTTTTAAGAGTAAAACAGCACTTTGATTGATTTAGGACTCTTATTAAATTGGGCTTAGATTTATATTAGTTACAATGAACTAATCAATCTTAAATGTGTAGATTTCAGTTTAATATCTCTCATTTATACTAATGTTTATGGAATAGGACTTATTTTTAACCATAAGAAAGGTTATATTAATGGTGTAACCTCACGAATGAGAGACATTGTGGCAGTATAGATGTGTAAATGATAGTTGCTAGGTACTAGTTATTTTGAAGAATGTGAATGTCTTAGAAATGGAAAAATTTTTATATAAGGAAAAAGAAAATGAGGTTTTCAAATGGGGGAGGCCCACACACACTATGTGTGCTTCTTTTCTGGTGCTAGGGATTGAACCCATGGACTTGAGCATGCTAGGCAAGCCCTCTACCCTTGAGCTACAAAACCAGTCCTAGTGGGGTTATACATTTTATAAAGAAATAGTCAAATTAAAAAGTCAGAGTATTTGTTGTGTAATTTTCTTACCTTTTATCTGAAATTTAAAAATTTGCATGTTAATGTAGTTTGGATATAATTTTTAAAATGTATCATAATATTATGAGGAATTTAAAAATGAACCAGATATTCTGAAATATATACATGCAACAAAGTTTTTGATAGTTAGTAACTGCCTCTTTTAAATTTTTTTCCTAATATAGTATAGGTAGCATTATAATAATAGTAATTACTGCTTCTTATTTGCAGAACTTTGATGTGTTAAACAGTTGTGAATCAAATAGTGTCATGATAACCATTGTACTTATGGCAGGTTCAGGATACTATTAGAATGACTTTGAGTAAGATACTTGTACTTCAAGAAGCAAAGTGTAATAGGCAGGCCACTTGGTGTTGCTTGCAAAATACTGTGGAACATCTTGAGGCATTCTTCTTTGTTGGAGCATATTTTTCTGCTTATAAATTTGAAGCTTTCAGGATCTGAGAAACTCTGATACAACCACGGGAGAAACTTAAACAGAAATTTTTCTTATCCTCAAGTTCTTTCTAAACATTGCTAATTATCAAATAGAAGTCAGTAATACTCAGTCTTTTCAAGTTTACAATACCAGATATAAAAGAAGACATAGCAGTATGAAATCTCTTTTGGAGCAAGATTAATTAAGTTGAAATGTTTTATAGGCTGCTTCAAGAAGAGCTGTAACTAATAAATTAAAACATAATCTCTACCTCAGGATGCTCCAAATTTGGGAATGGGTAAGACTTTGAAAATACTAGCTACCCTTAAACAGTTTAATTCAGTTTGAAATTCAAAAAAGGAACCTGAGAAGCCTTCTGGCATATAGTCTTATTTTATAAATGAGGAAACAGTTTTAAAAAATGTTTGTATTTATTGACAAAGTTGGCCTAAGACTGGTTAATGAGAAAGGTATGTAGTTAGCATGTAGTACATAAGTTTGATAGCAGCTGCATAAATGTTATTTGACTCACTGAAACTATGCTAAAACTATAAAGTACTCTGAATACTTAAGTAATCCAAAAAAGTGTGAGATTAAAACAAAAATTTGATTTGTATGTGAATTGAGGATAACATTGAGACTCTTCTGGGGGAGGAAGAGTAAATTGAATGCAGTGCTGCAGTTAAAGGACCTATTAAGAAGAGAAAAAGTGTGTAAGTCGGCTTACCAGTAACAAGTAGGTCACATTAGGCAAGGATTTTGCCCTGAAGTTAGTTGTTTGTTCAAAAGATAAGCATCACATGGGACAGAATTAAAATCAACTTTAAATGTCACTTTAGTATGAAATAAGTCCTGTCACTGCATTGGAACCCTTCAGACAGTTCTTTATGCCATCTATATTATCAGGCATATTAGAATTGATGTACACAGAAGACAGAGCCTACTTATTCCTACCTTCAGCTGGATGTAGCTGTCCTTTATCTTACATATCTAACAGAATTAATGTTATTTCAAGAAAGTGAAGGTTTGCAAGTACAGTATGGTAGAAAACAATTTCAGAGGTGGAAAGTACTATGGAAGTACTTTAATCTTTAAAGTACTTTAATATTCATTCTAATCAAGTCTCTGAATACTCTGTATAGAATGACTATGCTAGAGATTTGAAAGCAAAATCTCAATGTCATTTTTTTTTTTCTTTTCTAGAGTAAAATAGTGAGAGTATTAAACTTGTGGCAGAAGAACAATGTGTTCAAGAGTGAGATTATTCAGCCTCTGTTGGATATGGCAGCAGGGATTCCTCCACCAGTTGTCACACCTGTTTTGGCCAGTACTACTACTGCTCTGAGCAATACTCCAGGTATAGATTAGTATCTAGGTATTCTGCTCGTATTTTTCATAAGCTTATTCATTTATAAAATAACAATTTGACAGTACTGAAGAATGTGTCTAACGTTAGATAATTGAAATATAACTCAGAAGGAAAAATAAAATCATGTATTTTTGTGTAATTCTTTCTAGAATTTAGAAAGCTTTATTTTTCTTTTTTAATCATCAGAAACATAATGAGGCTGGGTGTGGTGGCACACACCTGTAATCCCAGCACTTGGGAGGCTAAGGCAGGATTGTTTCAAGTTTGAGGTCAGCCAGGGCTACATAGTGAGTTCAAAGTCAGCCTGAACTACATAGGAGACCCTGTCTCAGATAGATAGATACAAACAAACAAAATGAATTTGGGAAAATAGATTTGCCAGTTAGGTCTTTCCTGATTTAGGCTATCAATGTCCTCTTACATTTGCATCTATATCAACTTGAAATGCATGTAAAGAATCCTAAAAAAATTTTTTTACAAAAACTAGGATACTTTTGTAATAATCTCAAAATCATGTTTTCTTGGAGTATTTAAATGATAGTAAAAATTTTTATCACAGTCTCAAAAACTAAATTTGTTAGCATTTGGTATATATTTATCTTTTGTTGTGCATATACATGTACACATACACAGATTTTTAACAAAAATGGCTTCATGTTATACATATGTACTGTCTTAAAATTTTTTTCATCAAAGGATATGTTTTATTTCTTCATGCTACTGAATTTTCTCTAGTAAGGTTTTTTTGTTTGTTTGGTTTTGGTTTTTTTTTTTGGTACCGGGGATCAGACTCGGGTCCTTGTGCTCTTGAGGCAGGTGGCAGAACCACTGAGCTAAATCCCCAGCCCCTAGTAAGGTTTTTAATGCTCCTAAGTATCGTAGATTAAAATAGTGGCTTAGTTTATCCAGGACAAGTACGTATCAATTCCTTCTAGGCCTTTTGGGGTGTATTTTATAAATCTAGCTAATTATATAAAGGATTTCAAATATGCTTTCAAAATGGAGACAATAAAATAACATTTATAAAAATTTATGTTTTATGAAAATAATAGAACGGATTCTTCTGTCTTTTTAGTCTTACTGACATATTTACTGGGGGGTGGGGTTGTCTTCTTTGAAAGGAACGCCTGTGACACCTGTTACTCCAGCCAATGTGGTTCAAGGCCTGCCTGATCCGTGGGTATCTCAGATAACAAACACAGATACTCTTGCTGCTGTTGCTCAGATCTTACAAAGTCCTCAAGGCCAACAGGTGAGCAGCTTTTCTGTTAATGACAGGAGTAATTTAGAATCATTTTTCTGATATATTGTTTAATAACATACCACCTAGAAAGTATTGTTTAGTTTTATGAAAATAGTATTACTATATATACTCCTCTGTTACTTCCATTTTTTTGTTTAATTCATCATGAACACTTTAACATCATTAAAGATTGTTTTATAAAAATCTCACTCTATACCAATTGATTTCTCAGCACATAGTCTGTGCCAAACATCATTAGGTATTGTTGCTATCCCAGTAGCAAAGATAGGGTGGTCTTCTATCTTATGGGAGACAGACAATTTCAGAAAATGATAATATGACCAAAGTTTGAAGGAGCTAGTTTTAGAAAAGGGGGCCATGACAAGATATCATTGAGCAAGTGACATTTGCATTGAAACTTGAAATAGAGCTAGTCATGCCAGATAGGATAATAGGAGGCAGAATTTTAAGTGTTGACTTCCTAAGGTGGAGAGCAATGCATATTGTAGAAGTAGAAGACAAGCTCCTGAGGTTGCAGCATCAGGAATCGAGGGGGATTGAGCTACATATATCAGTTGATTTGAAGGATGGGAAAGATTGCTGCCATTGTAATACCAAGTAGTTCCATTGTACTTACACTTTTTTGTTGGTACAGAGCTTGAACCCAGGGCTTTTGCACTTAATTAAACCTCCAGTTCACACTCTCTTATTCTCTCTCCCTCTCTGTCTTGCTCTCTCTCTCTCCTTTGAATAGACTTATTTTGTGTAGCCAGTGCCAGTCTAATTTCTCTTAGTTTTAAAAAATGTCATTTTTCCTTCATTTTCCAGTTAAAATATATTATTTGCAATTAATGGTAGTTATCCTCAATTTATGTGTAACATACATTTGTTTTACTGTGATAGGTCTACTTTTTTTTTTTTTTTTGAGACAGAGTCTCACTCTGTAGTCCAGGCTGTCCTTGAACTCACTGTGTAGCCTAGGCTGGCCTCAAACTTGTGATGATGCTCCTGCCTCAGCCTCTGGAATGCTGGGATTACAGGCGTGGACCACCGAGCTTGTCACTAGTTCTACTCTCAAAAGAAATTTTAATAGACATATGATAGCACCACTCATTCTTACCTTTTTTCAGATTCAGTAAGTAGAATGAGTGAATTTTGTTAAAAAAAAAAAAAAAGAATGAAGTTGAAAATGTAATAAAAATCTCCTAAAACACACCAAGCCCTTGAGGGTTTCATCTTAAGTTCATCCACAGGCAGAAGTCATTCAAATTGCAGTGTACAGAACAGAAAAAAAGAAGCATATTTCTGAATGCAGAAATATTTAAGTGCTGAGAATAAATATATATAAATTAGGGGCCCATCTTGTAGGACTGCAGAATAATTGCAAATTATTTTACATTTCAAAGCAAAACAAAAAATAATAAAAAACTTAATGCATTGTCTAGGAGTATAGTTGTATGTGGATGTGTGGTTAGAATTGTAATACTAAACAATGATTAGAAAGTCTAGTAATATAATTCATTATATTTGCTGACTAAAGGCATACTATTACTATATTGATAAAATTTTAAATAAAAGCCTGATGAAAACACTGTTGTGTGGGAAAAGCAGACTGTGCCCCTAATAAAGAATACTTATTTCAAGGCTACCTAATCCCAAGGCCTGTAATCCCAGCACTCAGGAGGCTGAGGCAGGAGGATTGCTGCAAGTTCAAGGGCGGCCTGGGCTACATAGTTCAGTGTTAGCTTGAACTACATAATGAGACACTGTCTCAAAAGGAAAAAAAATACTTATTTCAACACAAAATTTAAAAATTGGGCCAGGGATTTAGCTTGGTAGTTCCATGGCCTGCCTTGCAAACGCAAGGTCCTGAGTTTCAGTCTCCCGTAAATCTTCATTTAAATGTCACCATAATAAGCCCTGGCTATTTAAAATTGAAACTCTACTTCTCATTCTTTACACTTATCCCTTTCTCACTTGCCTTACTTCCTTTCTTAGCTTATACTTCCATCTGTTGAATTATATAATTGACTTGTTTTGTTACTGTATTTTCTTTGTCTCTTCCTATTAAAATGTGTGCTGTCCTAGGGCCTGGGTTTTTGTCAGGTTTTCATTGCTGTACATCTACACGATTGTAGGTTTTCAGTACATTGTTGTAGAATGAATGACATACAGAGGCCTACCAATGTTAGATATACAAAAGGTATTTTAGAGTTGCCTAGAAGATGGCCTGTGTAAGTTAGTAGTGATAGAGTTGAAAAGACAGCCTTAAGTGAGACCTAAGTTTTGAAAGCAGTAAAAGGGTGAGCTGATAAATACAGGGTTCATATGCTTAGCAATGGGGAATTGACAGGAAATTTTATGTTGAAGTCACATGATCTGAACAGTACGTCACGTGAGTTGGAGAGGAGAAATATCTAGAGACAAGGAATTCTTCCTTTTTGCAATAGTGATACTAGAAGAGACTACGTGAAAAATAGTAAAGTTGTGTATTGTCTAAAAAGATCTAATTTCTCTATTTTTAAAGAGACAGGAAGCATAATCTGTATATTAGATAAAATTATTTCATTTGTGATAATATATTGAAAATAATTCATAAAGCAGATGTTCTCATTTTAACAAAGCCTATTAATAATTTGATAGAAGGAATTTTCCAGAAGGAGTGACACAAAGTCAGTAAGACACCAATTTCTATTTTTTCCCCAAAGAAGTAGTACAGAAGGTCAGTACAGCAGTAATTGATAAAACATGAAGTCATTGTAGAGTATCAGAGGTCGATCAATCCTCCGACTGGCTAGAAAGGGGGATAGCAAGGGATAAAGAAAAAAAAGACAATAGAGACTTGGATAGTTTCAACATATAGGGGGAGCCAGGAGGTCAGTGCCTCAGAGTGGGCAAAGATAAGGATCTCTGAGCTTGCCACTGTTTATTGGGTTCATAGGGAGTATCAGATGACTCACAGAGCGGTGATGATCACTAAATTCACTAGGATTTTATAATCAAAGGGAGTATCAGATGTCTCAGAGGACAAGCAATAATCCTATGAGGATGAGGATCTTAGATTGATGAGGTTCTTGCGTTGATTAGGATGGTGAGATGAGCAAAAAGTTCTTACACCAGTAGGTGGGATGAGTTAAGCTGATAAAGAATTTTCCCCTTCCCAGGTGAAACATTTCTCTTTTTGTATTACTGCTTGGTTCTTAAAGAACCAGGATGTCTTCAGCTGATGTAATTTTGCTCTTGAGAGTCACAGCATCATTGTATCATTGAGGCCTCAGGCAGCCCTAATCATAATTTAATTGTGAAATGATTTTTTTCCCCAAAATTATGTAGAATGGCTCCTGACAGTAGAGGGATAAGTTGAATACTGTAATGATCTGGAATTTGCATGATTGAAGGAACAACAGTACACGTGAAGTTATCAAGAGGAATCGTTAAAACATGCAAAGGAGAAATACGGCGCTTTTTTTTCCTCTTCCTTTCTCCTTTCCTTCTTCAAGGATTTAGAGTTTGTGTCTTATTTATATTTGTTGTTTTTAGTTGTTGTGGAGCTTCACACATATTGGGGGGGGCTGTGTTTGTTTTTTGTTTTTTAGAAGGGGAAGGGGTTTATTTGGCTTAAAGTTTGTAGAGGTTTCATTCCGCAATCAGCTGGCTCCAAGACAGGGAGGATGGCAGATAGTCATCCCAGAGGAGAAACAACATGGCACACACAAGGTAGCAAAGGCAACAAGGGAGCATCACCTTGTCTTCCTGCCTCTTTTATCCCATCGAGACTACTAGGATTACGGTGGTGCTAAACCAGTCACTCAGATGTACTGGTTTAGTCATCACATCCCCTTAATCCCAGCATCACACATTCTAGATTCAGCTACCTCTGACCAAGAGTAAGGCTTTGGGGGGACATCCAGACCCAAACTATAACATTCTGCTCCAGGCCCCCGAAAGACTCATATACATTCCTTTATGTAAAAAGCATTTAGTCCACCAGTTTCAACATTGCTGAAAAGTCCAAGTCCAAAGTCTCCTCTGAGATATAAGGCAAATTGTTAGTTGCAAGCCCCTGTACAAATGAAAAGAAAGTTAAATACTTCCAACATGCAATGGCACAAGACAGACATTTCTATTCCAAAAGTTACAAACACAAGGTTACAAAGGAATAGGACCAAAGCAACTCCAAAATCCAGCAGGGTAAACATTAAGTCCCACAGTTCCACTTCCAGCCTGCAAGGCAGTCTGTGGCAAGTTGTAACCTCCAAAGGGCTTGGGTTGGCTCTGCCCCTACGTCATTTTGGGTGGTTGTAGCTTCCATTGCTGTAGCACCCATGGTTGTCTCTCTTGCTGGCTCTCTTCCCTTCTTGGAGTTTTTCTCAGATGATCCACACTCCTGGATTCTCCATACTTCTAGGGTTTACCACTGTACCTTTGGCTTCACACTCACCTTCACACACTGCCTTCTCAGGGGCACACTGCCTGGCCGCCCAGGCCTTCTGAAATCTGGGTGGAAGCCTTCCTGACCCCACAACTCTTGCATTCTGCATGCATCTAAAACCAGCTCTCCATGTATGATGTCAAGGTCTGCTGCCAGCTGGAGCAGTAGTAGTGAGTCTGCCCTCTCTCTTAGCTGTAGGGATCCAGTGCCTATGAACCGAATCCTGAGGAACAGCTTCCTTGAGCTGCCATTTTGGAACAACTTCCCTAGGCCGCTGCCATTCTGGAACACAGTGCTCTGAGGCTTTCTTCTCAAAACAAAATCTTTCACCCTTACAACTCTGAAATTGCCAAGGGTGGAGTCCTGCTGCTTCCTGTGATGCCCTCAGGACATCTTTTCTTTTCTCCTGTTCTCAGCAATCAAGATGTCCTCTGCTCTGTCTTTGTGTATTTTATTTTTTATCACATTAGTAGTGTTTTTGTTTTTACTTTTAGAAAATGTTTATTTGATAAACAACTCTACTTTTCTTCCTAATGTTGCTAAATTAGAATAGCCATGACATTTTATTTACTGTCATCTTTCGTGGTGTCTGTGCCTTCTCATACTGTAAGTTAAATACAGATTTCTTGACTATCAGTAGCTTTGCTATTTTTTATATTTCTAATCTAAACTGATAATTTCAGATTGAATAGACTTAAAACTTTAAAAAATCATTATTTTATAATCTATTTTATTAGTAATATAGTAATTATACATATGTAGAGCACATGGTGTGACATTTTGATACATGTACATGATATGTAATGAATGATCAAATCAAGGTAATTGGTATATATAGATCATCCCATCCATTTATAATTTCGTTTTGTTGAAAACATCAAAATCCTCTCTACTAGCTGTTCTGAAACATACCGTACTTACCTTACTGTCCTATGGAATATTAGTTTATTCCTCCTACCAAATCACACCTGTGTACTTGTTACATTTTAAAATTTTATTAATTTTAAGATATATGGAAGGCTTTATCAAATCCTACAGGTCTTACTGTTGTATATTTTTTAACAAGGCTGGTTAAATAGTGGAAATGAGTTGCTTTCAGCCCTAGTTGACTTTATTAATCATTAATAACTCATTTCCTTAGTCTCAGACTCTGCTCCAAGGAGCAAATTTCTTAATTGCTCTTCTGCTTTCAGAAAATATGTTCTCAGGTGATAAATCTGAATGGTAGTAAAAGTTGCCACTGTTGTCAGTACTCATCCCTTTACAGAGTTAATTGAAGAAGGGATGAGAAAATTAATGGAAAATGACAGTCAACTTGTGAGAATTTTTCTTCTGGTTTTTATGGTATGACTGCTTAAAATATCTGACTTTCCAAAAGCAGGATAAACAAAATACTGTTCCTTATGCATACGAACCTTTTCTTGATTGTCAAAGACTGATTAATATTATTGATTAAAAATTGTAGATGGTATTCTTATGAATAAAACCCAATACCTGTTTTATAATAATTTTTTCACCTCCAGCTTCAGCAGTTAATACAAACTTTACAGATACAACAGCAGAAGCCCCAACCTTCCATCCTGCAGGCCCTGGATGCTGGTCTCGTGGTTCAGTTGCAGGCTCTCACTGCGCAGCTTACAGCTGCAGCTGCAGCAGCCAACACACTTACTCCCTTGGAACAGGGAGTCTCTTTTAACAAGGTAATAATTAAAATAACATATCTGTTCTGTTTGAAATGTTAAATTTTGTATAATTTGTGGAGTCTTAATTTTATAATTATATTTTTTGGTAAACTTAATATCACTGTACTGTATAAAATTTCTACATTATATAAATGGTTCAAACTTAGGAAGGTAATTTAAAAATTCTTCTTGAAACATTTAATATTCAGTACTTTCTTTTGACTAAAGATAAATGGTCAGTGTATTTCCATTGAAGCAAGTCACTGTTTTTTGAATTTCTTGGTATGGATGCTATAATTATATTAATGGTGGTGTTCTATGTTATATAATTTTAACCTACTGAAATTAAAATTATTTAATCTGTGAAAGTTCAAAGGAAAACTTTTACAAGTTGGCACATTGCTTTGTTATTATAAATTGAAGCCTAAATAAAAAATAGTACTTTTATCTTTTTTTAGTTTTCAGTTTTATTAGTACACGTTTGCAGTACATAATGATTACATTAATCATGGGGAGTGGGTACTTGTACAGAATATGTTTGAATTACTTTTTTTTTACTTCCCCTCGTCTCCCATCCTTCTCCCTCCACCTCTTGGTCTGCTATTGAAAATCTTCAGTGTATAATTTATTGTGTGATATTCTAAGTATGCTTATTAATTACAGAAATGTTATACTTTGGAAGTAGTATTTATATATTTTAAATTTCTGTTACTATTATTTTCATAGGAAAGTAAATATTGATTTATTGGATTATTAACTGAATTTCTGGGCCCCCAGCTTCCAAGTCTAATTTTGAATTGCTAAACTACAAAAAAAGCTTTTAAATTGAGTATTCTAAAGATAGTAGAGCAACATTTTGCAATGAGAATTGTACTAGGAATTGATCCACTGATTATGGTTCTAGATGTTTCATCAAACTGTATTAGTATGGTCAGGCCACTGAATTACTTTAATCTTTTGTATTTTCTTCTGTAAAATTAAAACATCAGTGTTTATATTGCTTATGTCAACATTAGTATGTATACTGCCTACTGTCATAGGACAGTAGTACCACCTCATTCTCAGAATACACATTCTAGGACCCACTGTGGATACCTTAGTTGGTATAGTACCAAACCATATATGTGTAATGTTTTTTTCTATACATGCATACTTATCATGAAGTTTAATTTATAAATAAGGCACAGTAAAAACTTAATACTTAATTTAAAAAATATAACAATATACTGTAATAAAAGTTACATAAATGTGGTCTCTCTTGAGTCAAACAGATAATATTTTCAGATACAGTTGACTGGAAACTGTAGAAATTGAAACCATAAAAGGGGACTAATGTATCATGTCAAGTACTTTATTTTTTTAAATTAATTTTATTGGTACATTTTAGGTATACAATATAATGACATTCATTATTGGAAATTTGCATCTTTACATAATCTCTCTTGGTTCTTATTTTTTCCCCATTCCCCTGCCCTCCCTTCAGCCCCTCCACCCCTCCCTTTTTACAAAGACTTTGTTTCCATTTTTTCATTTTCTCATGTTAATTCCATTCCCTTCTTTCCTTTCCCCTACCCCTCCCACTTCCCCTTCCCCTTCAAAGTACTTTAAAGACTCACAGTGCTTCACTCTATTATAGTATAAAATGATACAAAACACTTATATTAAATGAGAGAGATAAACTAGAGATGTTATTTTGCAACTTATATTTGTATGAAACACTTCTTAATTTGTCCCTTTTTGTCCCCTGCTCTTAGAAGTTGATGGATAGGTTTGATTTTGGTGAAGATTCTGAGCATACTGAAGAACCCAAAAAGGAAATTCCAACTCCTCAACTGTAAGAATTGTATTTTTCTTTATAACCATAGTTTTCTTTGTTTTATTTTGTAAATACTGGGTGGAATATTGCCATCTGAGCTATTAAGTATACTTTGAATGAATTGAGGTTATTTCAGGTTGTTGAGCTCTAGCTTACAGAAAGATAAGAGTTGCTCCCGTGTTCCCTCCCTAGATTACTGGGATTCTTTTTCAGATCTTTGCAAATAGGATACATGAAAGTTTCTTATAGGAATATTGATAAATCTAGTGATACTGTCTATATTTCTATTGGCTTTAACGCTGTATAAAAAGAATATTGGGGCTAGTGCCAATGTCCAATTTTAGGAAGTGTACCACATTCTAAGAAGTACATAAACTAATCAGAAGTAAGGATTGGAATTATAGGGATGTTTATTTAAAGAATTGTTTTTTAAATCAGTGATTTCCCCAACAGTTCTGCAAAGTTGTAGGTTCTAAGAGGGTACTCTATATGAAAAGACCAGTAGAAAGAGGATGTTGGAGATTGGGAGGTGGAATTTGTTAGAACTGAAGGGAGAGGATAAATGATGAAAGTGTGTAGTACTCTTATTTCAAATAAATTATTAGTTTTATGTATTAAGTTAACATGTAAACTGTACATAATCATAGAATAGATAAAATACAAATATATTCTTTTGTTAAAGGAAATTTTCTTGACAAAATTAAAAGCTAGTATTTTAGATTATGAAGTTAGAAGGACCATTTGAGATCACATTAATGTCCTAAACATGTGAGCATCTCTAACCACCCTGTCATTATGGTCAAAGTGAACTTTTTTGGGGCGGGGGGGCAGGTACCGGTGATGGAACTTGGGACCTTGTGCTCAAGAGGCAGGTGGGGGAACCACTGCACCAAATCCCCAGCTCACCCTGTCATTATGTATCTAATGTCTTAATCTCTTCTGAGACAAGAACTTAAATTATTATTATTATTATATATTCTTTTGTGGAGCTGAATCTTACTTCTTTTATTTCCTACACATTGATTCAAGCTTTGTTTTTTGAAGCAAGGAAGCAAATTACTCCATTTTTTTGATGTGTAGTGTTTGAATATTTGAAGATAAGTGTCATTCTTCTCCTTAAGTTTATTTGTTCCAGGTGAAGTACATTTTTCCCCAACTGTTTCAAGACTTCTCATCATAGAGATTGCCCCTTTAGGAATGCCCTCTTTTTTGTTCATATCATAGCTTATGGCACCCAGAATTCCAGGCGTAAATTTCCCAGATTATAGTTAAAAGATTATATCCTCTTATCTAAACACTGTTTATTTCTGATAACAAACCAAGTAATGTGTATGTTTTCCTAAAAGAAGCATAATAGTTTTATGAAGTTTATGGTCAGTTATAATTGTGGATCTTACACATAATGGCTGATAGAGCATTTTCCCCACTTTCATATTTTTAAAAGGAATTAAAATGACAATGTTTAAATACTTTAACTGTTTCACTCACTGAGTTTTTCTTAGCTCTATAAAATTTATTAATTTCCATGTATTTAATAACATGAGATAGTAGTGTCAGATCTTCAACAGGGTATCTAACATGGTATAATATCTATCTATTGAAACACTAGGGAATGCATTTCTTTTAATGTATTAATGTTCCCAAGTATTCCATTTGGTTGTTAATATTTCAAAAGCAGACATTGTAATAGAGTCTGTTTTATCAAATTAGTAGTTTTATTTGTCTTCTTTGAATACTCAGTTATTTTTATATTATTGTCAGTGGGTTTTTAAATATATTTCTACCTGTTTTCTTTTTAGTTCTCATGTTTCAGAATCTGTGAACAATTCCATTTTTCATCAAATAGCAGAACAACTACAACAGCAAAACCTTGAACATCTCAGACAGCAGCTTCTGGAACAGCAACAACCACAAAAGGTTCATAACCCCATCTTGTGGTCTTTGGAGTTATTGCTGTTTCTATTCTGTAAATTGAAATTTTTCTGTGGTGGTTGGTTGATGTTTGCTTTTGGTCTTAATAGAATATTTTCTCATCTGTTTCAGTTTTTACCAGCCACTTTATTTTCTTTCTAAAGTATGATGGTATTTCTTTAACTTTTTATTACTGAGGATTAGTCTTTTCAAGTTCTTTACAGTTTTTTCTGTAGAGTAACACACTGTAGAGTGTGTCTGGCAGTTTAATGAATCCAATTTCAGTATTCTGGAAGTTGAAGTCAGAAGGCCAAGGTGGGCTTTCAGAACTACCACTTTTTAATGTTATTTCCTCCTCTCTGTTCTCTGTCTAGCAAGGTAATGATGATTGTATTATTGATGGTAATGATGGCAAAGTAGAGATTACTGTCTTTAATTTTGAAAATATAATTGCTATTACTATTTGGCTGGAACTTTGTTAGGCATGTATTAAACATAATTTCATTGAATCTTCATGAGGTAGGCATTGTGACTCCTGTTTAGAGGAAGTTGAAACCTAGTAAAATTATATAGCAAAAGTATATAACTAACATTAGATATAATCAATCTTAAGACACACCATTAATTTGTATGTAGCTGAGGATTTTTAAACACTTCAACTAACATGTAACATTCTTTTGTTCTGTAAAAATCTTTTAAATTTCAAGAATGATGAAATATGAAAAACTGTTGTACTCTAGAATTGACCAATATGTCCAGTTGTAAGCCAAGATTAAATCTACTACAAAGTTTAGTTCTGTTTTATATAGGAAATACTTCTGGGTATAAACTGTTTAGAATACATGTTAAAAATCCCTGCAGTACACTTTGCTAATAATAAAAATTTGGAGACATGAAGGAACTTAACAATACCAGAAGTGTTTTGTTTTTTTTTTGGTACCGGGGATTGAACTTGGGTCCTTGTGCTTGCGCAGCAGGCAGCGAAGCCACTGAGCTAAATCCCCGGCCCACCACAAACATTTTTGAAGTATGAACAATTCATTCTTAGGCAAGAAATACGTACAAAGGTGTATGGAAAAGTGATTACTTGAGGTTCTGGCCTCCGGAACCCTGATGGAGCCACATGTATTGTAAACATGTGGCAGAATTCTAGTTTCTATAATAAAGGTGAAGGATATGGGAGTTATTGAAGAGGTGCATTAGCTGGAAGGGATAGCAAACTTGAGACACAGCTGAGTTCTGCACTTTGAATAATGATGCAAACAATTTAAAAATGTTTCCTGCTTTTAGGTAAACTTGGGTTTATATAAATTACAGTTTTAGATTTGATTACTTTGTAAATGTTTAACATGAAATTATGTATTGGGCTTTTTTAAACATTTAATTGTAAAGTTTATTATATTTAAATTTTCATTTGTAGTAAAAGTGTATCCCAGTAGTGGTGTTTTTTTTCTAATAGGCAACTCCTCAGGATAGTCAAGAAGGAACATTTGGTTCAGAGCATTCAGCATCACCATCACAAGGGAGCAGTCAGCAGCATTTTCTTGAACCTGAGGCAAATTTGGATGATTCCATAGATATTCAGCAACAGGTAAGTACTTTTTTGAATCATAAATTTCTAAAATTATTTTAAGAAATCATGTAAAATACTGTATCTCCTGAGTGTGTCTTTTCTATACAAGCTCAAAATGCTAGCTTTTTAATCTATTGGGCACTAACTCTATTGTGAAGTTTTTTAAGGGAAGAATTGTTAATATGTAACAAAATCTGAATAGTGCTTTTTGTGTGCCTTTCTTTTGACTTCCAAGGATATGGATATAGATGAAGTACAAGATGGAGTACAAGAGGAGGTCTTTGAACAAGAAGCTAAGAAAGTGGCTGTTCGTTCAAGATCAAGAACTCATTCACGATCTCGTTCAAGGTTCTACAGTAATTCTTAATAATAGCTGTGTGTGAAGTTAAAAATGTTGGCTTTATTTCTTTGTATCAAGATTACAATATTTTTCTTCAATTTTATAAAATATTCTTAGTAATTTGAAAGCAAAAACAAGGGAACCTTTGTTCTACTTTTTATCAGATGTGTCTGTGCCATTTCAGTAACATACAGCAGTCCCAATGCATCATAAAACAGGAATTTTGGATAATTACTTGATTTTAGTTAGTATGAGGATGATGCCTAGATTAGGATGTCATTAACCTCTGAACAGCTGTTAAATTGTATTTCTTGCATTCTAGTTCATCTCATAATGATACCAAAATTGCTGAAAAAAATTAAGTTATAAAAATCATTTGTATAGAATGTTAAGTATAATACTAAGACATTATAAAACATTTACTATAAATATTCTTTTGTTGTTTATTTTGGTACTGGGAATTGAACTCAGGACCTTGAGCTTGCCAGGCAGGCATGGCGCCACTGAGCTAAATCTCCAGCCCTACTATAAATGTTTTTATTTGTAGGTATAACCTAAAGTCATTGGTACCCCTCCCCATGTGGTAGTAGAGGTTGAATCCAGGGCTTCATACTGAGTTACATCTCCCGTCTGTCTGTCCGTTTGTCCATCTCTCTTTTTGATACAGGGTCTTACTAAGTTGCAAAGTTGCCCAGGCTGGGCTTGTACTTGTGATCCTCCTGCCTCACCCTTTCAGTGTGTTGGAATTATAAGTGTGTGTCTGCCATGTTCAGCTTACCTAATTTATTTATTTATTTTTAATATGTATTAACTCCCCTGCAGAGTAAATGTTGGAATTATTTCAGTTTCACCTTCTGCTGTAAAGTCAGACACCACAAAATTTTAGAAGTACAAAGCTCCTATGCAAAATTATATACTGAAGTAATCTTTTGTTGGAGATATTCTCTATTTTCGATCTTTTTTTTTTTTGTATCAGAAATCAAACTCAGGGCCTTGCACTTGGCAGGCAGGTGCTGTGCTGTTGAGCCATATCCCCAGCCTGGATTCTCTATTTTCTAATGAAAGAATCTAACATTTTCATCACTTTGTTCATTTTATTTTCTTTGGTCTTTCATTTCTGTTTTTGACTCGTTTTGAAAATATACTGGAAAACACTAAGAAAAAATGAGGGCTTTTCTCAAATCTTATTCTCCCTATTTCTAGGTGAATATTCACCTAGACTTGGGATCATTAAACATTTATTGCTAGTGTAGATGTACATAGCCTCAGATTTGAACAAAATGCATGTTTGATACTTGGTTATATTATAAAACATTTCAAGAAATAGCCAGACTTTCCTCCCTCACTTGATATTAGCAAATTTGGTAGAAGGAAAACATTGTCATTAGAAGTAAACTAAAACTTTTTTGTAGATCACCAAGAAAACGAAGGTCCAGGTCACGATCTGGTTCTAGAAAGCGTAAGCACAGAAAGCGATCACGCTCCCGCTCAAGAGAAAGAAAGAGGAAATCATCACGTTCATACTCAAGTGAAAGGAGAGCCAGAGAAAGGGAGAAGGAACGACAGAAAAAAGGATTACCTCCAATTAGATCTAAAACATTAAGTGGTAAGTAATATACTTTGGTAAAATGCTGGTTTCAGGGCCGGGGATTTAGCTCAGGGGTTCCGCCGCCACTGATATTATATGATATTTTCATATACATACACAGTATGTAATGTGTGTTTCTCTTTCTGTGTGCCTTGTTTTATCCATTTTCCCCCAAATGGCAGGCTTTCATTTTTTTTATGGCAGAATAATGTAATGGAATTCATTTGCTATTGTTACAGTAAAAAAGGAAATTTGGAAAGCATATAAGTAAAAACAGTAAAGAATATCTCTTCCATTGTTTACCTCACTCCTCTCCTTACTGTGAAATAATAGTTTTTTTGTGATAACTATTTTCCATTTTTAATTTTATTTTTAGTTTTAATTTAATTAAATTTTATTTGCAGTAGTGGGGATTGAACATAGGGTCTTTGAACTGGCTGTGTCCTCAGCCCTTTTTAAATTTTATTTTGTTTAGTTTTGAGAGTCTTGTTAAGTTGCCCAAACTGAGCTGGAACTTGAAATTGTTTTGCCTCTGCCTCCCAGTGCAGGGATGGCTGGTGTGGGCTGCCATGCTCAGCACTCTATATACATGGGGTAGTGTTTCTCTACTATTGGTCCTTAGTGTGAGTTTAAATTTTTTTTTTTCTTTTTTGAGACAGAATCTTGCTCTGTAGTTCAGGCTATCCTTGAGCTCACTATGTAGCCCAGGCTGGCCTGGCTCGAACACGGAGCAATCCTCCTGCCTCAGCTTCCCAAATACGAGGATCACAAGTGTGTGCCACCAAGCCCGGCTGTTTCAGTGATTTGGATGTAATTTTTTTTTGTTGTTGGTTTTTGTTGTTGTTGTTGTTGTTGTTGTTGTTGTTGTTGTTGTTTGGTGGGAAGAGATATTCAACCTACCACAAACCCTAAGCAGGGTTCTGAAGCTGTTTGAGTTTCTTCTTCATTACTATGTCCTACATGAGCTACCTTAATCTCCTCAAATATTGTTCCATTTTCCTAGCTCTTTTGTTAGCTGTCTACATTTTTCACCCTAGGAAACAGTAATAATTCCCCCTTATTATATGAAGAAGAGACATTGTGATTCCTACAGTGTCACTGTTGATGATTCATATCCCCTGGACTATTCGTGAAAATCCTATGTTCTAAAATCCACACTAAGCGGGCAAGGTGGTGCATAGTATGTCATGGCAGGAGTTGCAGAGCGAACCTATTCACGTAATAGTGGCTGGGAAGGAAGCAAAGAGAGAGAAAGAGACTATAGTCCCAATATCCATTTCAAGGACATGCCCCTGTGTCCTTTCTTCCACTAGGCCCCACCTCCGAAAGGTTTCATCATCTCCCAGTAGCCTTTACCACATGAGCCTTTGGTGAGACACTTCATATCTGAACTATAATAGTACTTGGGATTAAGGAATTTGGTTTTTTTGAGCCAGGGTCTTGCTATTTAGTTCAGGCTGCCCTTGAACTTGAGGCAGTTCTGTCTCAGCCTCCCAGAGTGCTAGAATTAAAACGCATGTACCACCGCACCTATCTTAAGGATCTAATTTAAATTTTGAAAAATAAAGATCCTGAGATGGAAAGATAAAAATTTGGTTGAGTATTAATTATATGTGCATAGGATAAGACTACATGAGACAAAAACAACTAGTAGGAAAAGAGCAGTTACCCAGGGGTCTGTGTGGGCTAATTTCCAGTATTTAAACAACCATCTTGAAGATGTTTAAGGTGTTTTTTGGGGGGTTTTTTTGTTTTGTTTTTTTTTGTACCAGGGATCAAACTCAGGACCTTGTGCTTGTGAGGCAGTGCCGGAACCACTGAGCTTGAATCCCCAGCCTTAATGTTTGAGTTTTGACAGCCAGAAAAGAGAGGCCTGCTAGTAATTTGCAAAGGGTCACACTTTAGTTTGAGGTTCATTTAGTGGTAGAGTATAGTCTGCTCTAGACCTGCCCTATCAAGATGATAGTCAAAATGTTAGAAACTTGTATTTGAATGTGACATTAACGTAAATCCAAATACAGTATATTAAACTCTGTAAATGTGTCGAGTGTAAATATTTTTAAGTAGATGTCTTCAGTAAAAGGAAATATTCACGGAGGCATGCACAATATAGCAAAAAGTAGGCAAAGTGTCTCATGTTTATTAAAAGAAAACTGGCTTTCAATAGTTTAAGTATCTTTAAAGTTTTCAAGATAACAACTTAAGGTGCTCTAATTCAGATTTTTCCTGTTTTTATCTCTGCAAAGTAGTGATTTCCTTTTGCATGGAGTATTGTTTCCATTCTTTGACTTTCAGTCTGTGAATTGCTTTTTTAATTAAATATTTTTCTTGTGTGCAGCATATTGTTGGATCTTTCTTCTTGATCCACTCTGCCAGTCTGTTTTTGATTGGTGAATTGAGACCATTTACATTGATGGTTATAACTGATATGTACTGACTTATCCTTGTCATACTATTTTCCTGTCATTGGTTCCCCTTTTTTCCCCTCTATTTAATTGCTTGCCTTGCCTGGTGGATTCATTCTGTTGCAGTTCATGGAGTTGTAGTCCTTATTATCTCTTCCTATAATGGCCTTCAGAACATTGTGGAATGCTGATTTGGTGATCATGAATTTCTTCAGGTGTTTTTTTTTTGTCATAGAAGTATCTTATTTCTCCATCAATTTTGTTTTGTTTTGTTTTGTTTTTTGGTACCGGAGATTGAACTCGGGTCCTTGTGCTTGTGCAGCAGGTGGCGAAACCACTGAGCTAAATCCCCAGCTCTCCATCAATTTTGAAAGATGGTTTTGCAGGATACATCAGTCTGAGTTGGAGGTTGTTTTTTTTTTAGGGCTTGAAATACTTCACTTGTAGCTCTCCTTGACTTGAGGGTTTTTGTTGAGAAGTCTGCTGTGTTTCTGACAGACTTTCCTTTATAGGTGATTTCTTTTCTCTAACAGCTTTTAATAGTCTATTCTTGTGTTAAATTTTGGGAATCTTGAATATTCTATGCCTTAGTGTAGTTTTTTTTTTTTAATCACAGCTAATTGGAGTTCTATATTCCTTATTTGTATGTCAAATTCTTTTTCCCTGCTTGGGAAGTTTTGTGTCATTACTTTTGTGAACAGGTTTTTTAATGTTGTTTGCACTATATCTCCTGCATTTTCATTGATTCCAATTAATCTTATGTTATTCTTTGTATCGTCTAGCAGCTGTTGGATTGAATTTTTGTGGTCCCTTGGTATTTTTAAGAAATCTTTTTATGATCACTAACTGCAATCCTGTTCTCTATATCTGATATTCTGTCCTCACATTGGCTCGTTCTGCTGCATATACTTTCAGTAAAATTATTAATCTCCTGGATATCTGTTTCATACATTCCATTTCTTTCCTATTTTGGGCATTCATGGTTTCTGTCATTTTCCTAAGCTCATCTATTTTTTTTCTGTATCTGCTTTAGAGTCACTAACCATGTCTTTCTTTATGATCACTATCTCTGTAGTTATCTGAGAAACTTTTTCTGATTTGATTTTTTTTTTCTAGAGCCCATTCATCTGCTTTGTTACTTCTGCTGTTACCACTTCAGAGACTCCACGTGGGTGGGTTTTGAATTGTTCCACCTCATTGCCCTCTGGATTTGCCTTTGGTGAGCTGGAAGTTTGGAGTTGCGTCTTGCTTAACTGTTTTCTCATTTTTAATTTTAATTTTTTTTTAGTTTAATTCCTGGGTTGATGCTTATAAATTACTTATGGCAAGTAGCTTTACTGCTAGTATTTAGAATCCTTAGGAAATGACGACTACTTCTCAGAGATGTTTTCCAGGTGTAGCTGGCTGTTGGGTTTTTTGTTTTGTTTTGTTTTTTTAATTATTATTTTTTTTGGTACCGGGGATCAAACTCGGGTCCTTGCGCTTGTGCAGCAGGCAGCGAAACCACTGAGCTAAATCCCTGGCCTGCTGTTGGGTTTTGAGTCTGTTATAAGGGCTGGAGATTTTACAAGATTCTACCTCTTCAATTTATTGAGGATGAGAAGTTGCTGCCGGTTTGGTCTAGCCCTTGGTTTTTGGCACTGACTTATAGTATTTTTATTTTCCATTAAGTTTATTGGTGCATTTTAGATATGAAATACAGTAACATTCATCATTGGGATCTTGTACTTTACATGAGTATCTTGGTTCTTATTTTTCCCCTGCCCTCCCTGCACCCCCTCCATCCTTCCCTATTTGCAAAGACTTTGTTTCCATTTTTTTCCTTTGCTCATTTTTTTTTCTTTTCCCTTTTTTCCTTTCCCCTACCCCTCCCACTTCCCCTACTCCTTTAGA
>NW_004624785.1:3454071-3488256 GCF_000247695.1 Heterocephalus glaber | reverse complement strand
TGTGGGGTACGTCAATCTGGGTTGGAGGCTGTTTTCCTTTAGGGCTTGGAATATGTCACTCCAAGCTCTTTTTGCCTTGATGGTTTGCATTGAGAAGTCTGCTGTGATTCTGATGGGCTTTCCTTTGTATGTGATTTGTTTCTTTTCTGTAATTGCTTGTAGGACTTTGTTCTTCTGTTGGGTTTCTGGGATCTTTATTATATGTTTAGGTGTAGATTATTTTGATCGTGACTGGTTGGAGTCCTATATGCCTCACTTATCTGTATGTCCAATTCTCTACCTCTGTCTGGGAAGTTTTCAACTATTACTTCTGTGAACAGTTTTTTTATGTCAATTGTACTTTCTCCTGTATTTTCATGGACTCCTATCAGTCTTACGTTATTCTTCTTTGCATCTGCTGTCACTGGTACACAAAGTGGGCAGACAGAGTCCAAATCTTTGTTGATTAATCCCAACAAGCCAGCCATAGATTTATAGCAGGGTAGTGGATAATCCCAGCAAGCCTGCACCTTTAGTTCTAAAGCTCAGGCTGGTTTCTGGTTGTGAAACTGGAACCTGATTTGTTCAGCTTGTAGGACTACATGTGCCTCCTGCCACCTTGAACTTGGTTCTGCCTCCCCCATAGAGGCAGCCCACAGCTGCTCTTGAGTTCTGAGCTCAGTTGGTCCCTCTCCAAGATGGCTACAGGCCAATTACCTTCTGAGGGACATCTGAACCCAAATCATTCACCATCTACTGCAGTCTACTGCATCCATTGCTCCATGCACTGGTGTGTTTTTTCTGTGGAGGCCTCTGGGGTTACCAGTAGTCACTGTTCTTCTGCAGGCGAGAACTGCCTCTCCTACTCAGTGAGTCACAGGTCAGGGAGAAAGCACCACTTCCTACCTTCTTCTTTGTTGAAGACTCTGTCTTCGCTCTTCCCATGAGCTTCAGTTCTCACTTCAGATCATTGCTGTGTCCCAGAGACCCACTTCCCTCCTTCTTTTCCTCACCTTGCTATATTCCAGCATCTGGACACCTAATCTAAGTGAGGCTGTTTCTCTGGTGTTCACCATTCCATCTTCTCAAAAGTTTCCTCTGTATTACATTTTAATGTGACTGGGAAAAGTTGACACAACTAGTATTCTATTCTAATGGTGCATAGTTGATTCCCACTTCCCTCAGCATGCTCTGCTTACACCAATGTTCTGGACCTTCATTTCTTTGCTGATAGGGCTGGCACCCATGTGCTCAAACGACCTGTATACTATGACTGAAGGCAGTGGATCATGACTGAAGAATGTTAAGCTCGGCGGCAGTGGCACAGTTGGATTTGGATTTTTAGAAAACCTCGAAATTATTGATTTCCCTAAGAATAAGATAGATAGTACAGTTTTCCAATTTAATTTATTAGAAAGAAACATTCATTTATTCTAACACCAACAGACACTTAGAAGTTTCACAGGTAGGATTGCGGTGGGAAGTGATTTTGAAACTTTGTTCATATTATAATCACCTGGCAAATTTTAGAACTCCCATTTTTCAATCTGCTATACCTCATGACACTCATCTTCTCCCAAAGGAGAACCTAGGCATCCACAGGCGATTCAGTGTGTGAAGCCAAGTTTGAGAACAGGAGAAATGCAGGTGGGTTCACTCAGTGAAAATGTGAATGGATACCTGGGATTTCAGTTGATTTTAAACAAAATAGATCTTAACAGATATTTTAGATATATTACCATAAATTTAATCTATTGTTAGTATTTTTTTCCCTTAGCTCCTTGAAAGAAGTTAACTATTTTCATTTAAATCATTCGTCTCTTATGTCTTTTCAGTATGTAGCACTACTCTGTGGGTTGGTCAAGTGGACAAGAAGGCAACACAACAAGATTTAACCAACCTTTTTGAAGAATTTGGACAGATTGAATCTATTAATGTAAGAATAAGCAATTACTTAAGGCTATAAAATTAACATTTCACTCATATAATCACTGCCATTCCTAATTAAGCCCAGTAATATGTAGCTTTAATAATGGACATCTTCACAAGAATTGTTTTGTGTTCATCATTTCTGGTCAGTCATTGCTGTTTATCTGTTTAATTTTTTTTGTTACCGGGGATCGAACTTGGGTCCTTGCACTTGTGCAGTAATTGGCCAAACCGCTGAGCTAAATCCCCGGCCCATCTGTTTAATTTTTTAATGGAATTCTAACAAAATATTCATAGAGGATTTATAGCAATATAGCACTTGCTTTGTAAGAACAACAGATGTTTGAGTTAGCAGGAACTGTATATGTGATCTATTTCAATTACACTTTTTTAAAAAAAATTAATTTTATTGGTATACTTTTGATAAACATAATGATCACATTCATAGGGAATTTGTACATGTACATAATACATCTTCATTCTTTTTTTTTCCATTCCCCTCCCCTCTCAATTCCCTTTTTTAAATGTATCTAAGGAAACTGTCCCACAGAATTGTAGTCACCTGCACATGAGTGTGTATGTAGTAGGAGATACACAACTGGACTTGAGATCCTAGTCTGTTATGCAAGATTTTTTTGTTCTTTTCTCTCAATCTCCCTCATTCTGTTTCTGTTTTCAAACAGCATATGCTAGGCTAAAAACAAAATACTGTGACCAGGAAATTGTTTGTAATTTGAGCATAATTCTTTTGCTCTTCAGCTTCATCCTTTGACTGGTTTTGCTGTATTTGGTCTCCTTGGAGTATTTTGTTTTCTTAGACTTTTGGCTTTACTTGGGGAGTCAGACATCCTTAATTAACCATTAAGTTGTTTTTATCCTTACAAATTGTTTACTTTCCTGTCTTTCCTCTGTTGCATAAATTGCAGGCACTAAAATAAAACAATGAAATGTTTTATTGTCCTTTATTTGTTTGAAGAGCCTTTTAATTCATTAATCTCCTGATTTCTTTAGCTGTAGTTGTAGCTTTATTTCCCTTTTGGACCATTTATTATTTACCAGATAATTAACCAGTTTTTCTTTGGTCTTAATTCCCAGTATTCCTTATATGGCCAAATTTCTTTTACTAATAATAACAGCACTTTTCATTTAAATTGAGTTTGACCTTTTTGTGTTTTGCTTTCCAGTGCATATGATTTCATTGGACCCTTACAAAAAGTTTATTAATTCATATAACATTACATTATAATATTATTACATAATAATAGTATTATAGCATTATTACCACAAGAGTTTTGTAGGATTCTCTTAGTCTTTTGTCTTTTTAAATTTGAAATAGCTGCCTTTTAGAGTCCAACATAATATAACTTTTCTGAAATTTTTTTCTCATTTTCTTATAACCTTAAACTAGTGGTTGTTAGTCCTTGCTACATATCAGAGAATTGGTCTTTACATTTGAAAAACAAGAATATCCATGATGAGTATCTTTTAAGTTTTTATCAAAGTGCCATAGGTATGCTAATTCTAGTGTACAGCCAGCAAGTAAGTATTTTTTTTTAAATTTTATTTTATTGGTACATTTTAGGTGTACAATACAATAACATTCATTGGAAATTTGCATCTTTACATAATCTCTCTTGGTTTTATTTTTTCCCCCTTCCCCTGCCCTCCCTTCAACCCCTCCATCCTGCCTTTGTTTCCATTTTTTCATTTTCTCACATTAATTCCTTTCCTTTCCCCTACCCCTCCCACTTAGCAAGTATTGCTTTGAATAGAACCGACTTTGTATCATTTTGCTATCCAAAATGCTATCCAAATAGGAGTTTGAATTTTCTTGTTCCCTTGAACATCTCTTTGCTATTATCTCCATTCTTTCTTTTGTTACATTTGGAACCATAAAAGGCACTAGGTTATTTTGTAAACTGAAGAGCTGATGGTAAAATGTAAGATATGAAAAGTTGAAAGATTTATAACCTATTCACTTAGTTTTGGAGAATTTGAAGACTGAGAAAAAAATCATTCCTTTTTCCATGTTATCAGTCTTTGATGAGCTTCAAGAGAATATTTTATGAGTTAGTGAGGAGTTGGAGTTACATTGCAAGGGGTGAAGAAAAATGTCATGGGTTGGAGACTTCTTTTTTAAGAGGTTTGGTATTAAAGAGACAGCTTGAATTATTAGGCTGAGGAAAGGTTATTTGGATTAATAAAGTCATTGGACATTTTCCCAGGTAGGATATATCATATACAGGCACAAATTCCCTATGATGAGTGTTAATTATCATTTGTTCCAAAGTACTTGGATAAAATAAAGTTTTATAAAACGGAAATATTTTTATTTTATCATTAATTATAGATTACATTTTTTCTTTTGAGACAAAGTCTCACTGTAGATTAGAAGTTATATATTAAGGGTATGATACTTCTCTAAAACAAACTCTCTGCACATACATAGTATATTATTTGTAAAAATATAAATACTACTAGGAATAAATTATTTGCCATCAAATATTTTGACCATGCAGTATTATTTTCCTTTCATCTGGTGGCATTTTGTATATGAAGAGGCTATATATTTTTGTTGGTATTTTGTATTTAGGAAACTCTTAACTTGTGTTATTAAACGTTTCACATATATCATGGCTTAGAATGAAACCAAATGGGTTTTGAATTTTGGGTTCGTTTTTTGTATAAAGTAATTATATGAACTGTGCCAATAAACAGCTGAAGGAAGAAAGGGGACACCAATTCAGTAATCTGTCAAAATAGGATTGGAGCATTAGTATTACATGTTGTTCCCCTAAAACCATAAAATACCACAATGATTTTCTGTCCTTATACTCTTGATTTTAAAAATCTAACTTTTTTTTAATAGATGATTCCTCCCAGGGGCTGTGCTTATGTTTGTATGGTTCATCGGCAGGATGCATTTCGAGCTCTTCAGAAACTCAGTTCTGGATCATACAAAATTGGCTCCAAGGTCATTAAGGTGAGATCTTGTGGAGGGGGAGTTATGGTGTAGGCAGCCCACATTTAATATTTATTATGTTAAAGTCTAAGTTGACCATAGGAAAGGGTCATGTGTGGTTGCTCGTGCACTCCTTTTTATTGTTCTTTCTTTGTGTTGTGATTTGAATCTGTGGCCTCCAGCATGCTGAGTTCAAACTTTCATTACTGTGCTATACCCACAACCTTGTATTCTTTTATTGTCATGGGTACAAATCACTTAAGAAACTTAGATTTTAGTATTGTTGAGTTATAAAATCAGATATAGGTAAAATAAGTCCAGTAACCAAAAGTTGAGTCAAATTATTCCTTCACGTCACACTTGTTCAATTAAGTTTGTCTTTTGTTTACTCTTTTTTTGCATTGTCTCCCAATGATATTCCCTGATTAACATTAATTTATTTTATATCTTAAGTAAACCAGAGCCTTGTGAAGTGATTATCTGCTAGTATATTTTTTCTTATTAATCCTTAAATTGAGAATTTTGTTTTTGTTACTTCCTGTGATTAATTCACAGTTCTTTTCTGCTATTTATGGAGAATTTATTCCATCAGTTTCTGCAACTAAATTTAAAATGTTAAAATGACTTTTCAGGGAGTTAACACATTCATGACAAGGCTATAATTCATATGTTTTGCTGCTGGGTGGCTTTGAACCTCTGGTGGTACATTCATTACTGTCCTATCAGGCCTACCTGGGATCAAGCTGGCTGGAATGTGTTAGTGTATGCCCATCTTTTGTCGTTTCATGATCAAGATTTCTCTGTGTGAAATACTGTGATCTCGTCTTTCCTGGTATACAAAGTTTTGTTTAAATTGTAATAACTATCCTAATTATTGCTAATAGAAGTTGGCATTTTGACAGTGAAAACTAGATTTGGATTGTTTCTGGAAATGGATAATTTTAGTTAGCAACAAAAAGTGGAGATACTATAAATACTACCTCTGATGCAGATTTAACACAAAGAAACCAAACTAACTGTATTTGTATTTATGTTGTTGAAATATAAGTTTGAATTTTTTTATACTGTTAAAGTATACATATGAGTGTCCTTTTTTCCTTCCCCTGTTCCCAATAGATTGCTTGGGCTTTAAATAAAGGTGTAAAAACAGAATACAAACAATTCTGGGATGTGGATCTAGGAGTAACTTATATACCATGGGAAAAAGTTAAAGTAGATGACTTGGATGGTTTTGCAGAAGGCGGTATGATTGATCAGGAAACTGTAAATACTGGTAAGAACCCTATAGTTTTATTATTTAAAACCTATACTTAGAAGTTTGTAATTGAAATGAGTTTGGGTGACAGTCAACTCTGTTTATTTTACATATTGGCTACATCTCCCAAAAAAGGGAGTAAAACACTGCTGTGTCCGGTGGGCTCCATTTCATAGCAGGAGTAGAATCTTAGTGTAGGGTTCTCTAGTACAGGTTCATGCAGTCTGATAATACCTATTAGAATGCTTTTTAGAATACTTAAAGCACTCCTATCTGTTCTTTTTAAAAATACATCTTTTTAGAATCTCCCTGTATTCTGAAGAATGCCCCTGTATTAAATAATTTTAAAAGATTCCAGTTACAAATTTATAAGATTTTTAAAGGAAGTATAACCTGAAAGAAACGTTAAAATTGCTATTTAGAAAACTAAAATGTGATTTATACTTTATTTCTTCAAATCTTAGTTCTTTTACCAAATTACCTAATTTTTAAAATATTGTAGTTTTTGGGCCAGTGAGATATTTTCAAACATTTTCTTTTCAGTTGTTTTCTTCTGGCTGAGTATGTAGCTCAGTCACAGAATATGTACTTAGCATGCACAGGCTTTAAAAAATTCTTTTCTTATTGTCAGCAACATGCCCCTCTTCCCCAGTGCTTTTTTTCTTTTTTTCCAGGACATTTATTCTTTCAGTATATATTTTAGTTCCAGCTGTGTATCAGACCTAATTTAGGACTGGAATTATGAAGTGACAGATGACAGAATTACTCTTCTCTTGAGTCCGTGGGCCTAATCCTGTCTGTATTCTGTTCTGCAAAAAATGTTATACTGAAATACAGCCACACTTGGTTCTCTATTTTATATGACTCTTGTTTTTTGTTGTGGTGTTGCATTAGATAGCATATGGCTCACAAAGCATGTAATACTTGATATAAAAAAGTTTGCTAAACCTTGTTCTTATGTAGTGGTGAACCAGTGACACTTGTTACTTGTTTTTAAGACAAAAGATCTTAATGTATGAGTTTTTTCTAAACTAAAACTTCAGTATTCAGGTTTAATTACAGTGTTGGCATTTTTATAAATTAAGTGGGTTTTGGGTTACAGTTTGTGCACTCATCTCTAAAAGGTTCGCCATCACTGCTGTAGTGGAAAGACATAAATAATAAAAACCATAAATGATATAGCATAACTGTTGATAAGTCATATGAAGAAAAAGCAAGGAAAGGAGATGAGTGGTATGTGTGTGGAGGTGTTACAGTTCTTAAGTGTTTGAAGGTTTGTTCGAGAGTGATGTTTGAAGGGATAATACATGCAGCCATCAGGGGAAAGAACATTTGATTCAGAGTAAATCAGAAGGGCCAAAAAATAGAGACTGGTATAACTAGGGAAAAGTGAGTGAGGAATGAATTGTAGACAAAGGGAGAGACATACAGCGGGGCAAAGTCTTACTCATCTTACTCTACTTTGAATGAGATGGAAGATCATTGGAGGATCTCCGAGAGCCTGTTTGTTCTATTTTTACTTAGCTATATTGTCAGGAGAGTTTTTCTGTATTGGGATAGTACTTTGTTGGTTTTCCTTTGTGCCTTGTGATAAAATATAAAATAAGGTTGGTTTCTCTTATATCAGTCTTTGAAATGTTTTCATTATCTCTCTTCTGTTTTCTTTAGACTGAAAGTTTTAGTGTCTTTCATTTGTCTCATGTATCATACTACTTCTTAGTATCATAACTGATTTATCTGGGCAAAAATTTAGGGTGGCACCAAAGTTATGGTTATTTCTTAAAGATTTGCTAAGGTAGACGAAAGATTTAGATGTGATATAAATATATACATAGGAAAAAACAAAAAGTTGCACCTATCCCAAGGATAATCAATAACAAATATTTTGTTTAGAATGGGAAACTGTGAAGAGCTCAGAACCCATTAAAGAGACGGTCCAGACTACCCAGAGTCCAACTCTAGTTGAAAAGGAAGCAGTGGTCACAACCCAGGCAGAAGTTTTCCCTCCACCTGTTGCCATGTTGCAGGTTAGTTTAGTGTCTTTCATAAATGTATTATTTTACATTTCTGTGTTTACTCATGTATTTACTTTATAAAAACTTGAAAGAAATTATCTGATTTAGAATAGATACTTGTCAGTAGTGTTAGGTAAATAATACTTTGTTTAAATATCGTTTTTAGTCAAAAATTTACTAGGACTGTGGTGTCATTTTGCTAAACACAAAATTTAAAATAAAAATTATTGCTTCCTTAAACTTGCATGGCTGTTTTCTTTAGATTCATATTTTCCTGAAAAATCAAATTGATAGAACAATAAGTACTTCGATGAGTTTAGTCAAACATTTTTGAAAAAAACAGTATTTTTAGAAATGGTATCATTCGTGATTATATTTATTTAATGAACATATATTTTGTTGAGTTCTGGCTGTGAGACATGCACTACTTCAGGTACCTTGAATTAGGGACCTATCAGTGGGGGAAAATACATGTTCTTATGGAGTTTTCATTTTCAGTAGGGGAGACAGAAAATGTAAAAATAAAAGTGAGATCCTGTGGAAGAACAAAGGTACTGTAAGATTGAATAGAGTTGTATGGTTAGATGCATACATGGTCAGGGTGGATCTAATTGATAATGTGACATTTGAGTGACAACTTAAAGATGCTGGGGGAATTAACTATGTAGATATCTGAAAAAGAGCATTTCAGGCAGAAGGAACAACTAGTGCAAAGTCCCTTTGTCAGGAACATGTTTGGTGTGTCCCAAGAATGGTGGAATTCTTAAGTGGCTACATATGTTACAGCCAGTAAAAGTCAGGTTAGTTGGAGAAAAACATGTTTGAGGACTCCGTTTTTCATTCTGAATGAGATGAGCCATTGAAAAAGTATTTTAAACAGAGAAATGACTTGATCTGAATTGAATTTTAAGGGATTGCATTAGCTATTTTGAGAATAGGCTATAAGTCAACACTGATAAAAGCCAGGAGACCAATTAAACAATTGTGATACAGTTGAAGGATAACAATGGCTTAGAGTAGACTGCTAGTCGTGGAAGCATTGAGACTTGTTCAGATATTAGGTATATTTCGAAGATATAACCAGTGGAACGGAACTTCTAGTAGTATTGAATTTGGAGTTGTGAGAAAAAGCAAAGGGAAAGTTTGTTCTAAGGAATTGGAAAGATAGTGTTTGTTATTTTGTACATGTAAAGTATGAAATGTCTCTTAGATAGTAAAGATAGATGTTGAACAGGGACAGTTGATAATAATGGAAAATTTAGGAGAGAGGTAAAGCTATGTACCAATACATTTTGGGGACTTTTTATACCTAGGATGAGTAAAAGATTTAAGCTGGGATTAGAAAATCAATTTATGAGAAATTCAAACTGTTCTAAAGCTTTTATTGACATGTTTCCTAATAGTAATTTAATACAGGTTTTATTAAATTTAGTGGAGATGGCAGTTGAAAATTGAGTCTGATATTCAGTGTTTGGGTAGGTACCCATCCCTTTATATTATTTGAATGTAAAGATTCCACCACATCCAAGTACATTATCTGTTGCCTCGCTTTTACCATATACAGCTTTACTCACAAATGTAGAAAGTGGGAAGGAACTTAGTATATTGATATTTTCTAGTTTCAGTATAATTTACCTTTAGTTGTCCTAAGATGTAATCATTGCAGGTGAATAAACTGATTAGTGGACTTTTTTTTTTTATCCCCAAAAGATTCCAGTAGCACCAGCGGTACCTACAGTTAGTTTAGTTCCACCAGCCTTTCCTGTGTCAATGCCGGTTCCTCCTCCTGGCTTCAGTCCAATCCCTCCACCTCCTTTTCTTCGAGCAAGTTTTAACCCTTCACAACCACCTCCTGGTAAGGAATTTTGTCTTATTATTTGAACACTACTTAGGATGTCATTAAAGTTCTTTTTCCAGGTTTAAATGCTGTAGAGCAGTAGTTCTCAGACCTTAGCATACATCAGAACCACTGAGAGGGCTTGTTAAAACACAGATTGCACTGCGCAAGTGCAGGGACCCGAGTTCAATCTCCAGTACCAAAGGAAAAAACCACACAGATTGCAGAATGTCGTCCTCTAGTGTTTTGTTCTATTAGATCTGTGTTGGGACCAAGAGATTGCATTTTTAATATGTCCTCAAAATGCAGATTGCTGGAAGAATCACTAATAGAAAAAAATTAATCATTTTAAAATATCTGAAAATCATGATTTTTCCTGCCAGGCTTGTTGGTGCATGCCTGTAATCCCAATACGTGGGAGGCTGAGGCAAGAGGATTACTGCAAGTTTGAGGCCAGCCTGAGCTACATAGCGAGACCCTGTCTTAAAAAACAAACAAAAAAAATCATTACATTTACTATAAAATTTATGTTGAAGGGGCTGGGGATTTAGCTCTGGTTCCGCCGCCTGCCTCACAAGCGCAAGAACCCAAGTTTGATACCTGGTGCCAAAAAAAAAAACTTATGTTGAAGTTTTAATATGGAAATTCTCTATAATTATCACCCTTCTGTCAGAAAGTTGGCATTGATTTGTGTACGTTCTCCGAAAATTCAGTAGATTCCAGTATATTAGAAATTATAGTATATTTTTAAGTGCCAATTGAATTTGGTATACTTTTTTTTATTTAATTGATTTTAAAAAGTTCCCCAAGTCATTGTTTCTAGATTGAAAATTATAAATTACTTAACACACATTTTAACAGTTACATATATATAATTGCTTACATAGTTTAGAGATAGAGCTTTTAGTACTTGGCCATGGGAGCTTAGAAGAATGAGGAAGAGATACTAGGGATCATGATACACATACTGCTTCTCCAAATTAAGAAAAAATGTGTAGCTTTATGATTTGTGTATTAAAAGACGTACTTTGTTTCTGTAATTTCTTAGCCATTGGAGAAAGTTTTAAAAACTTGTCAACAATAGGGCCAGCGATGTAGCTCAGTGGGGCCTCGCCTGGCCGGCAAGTGCAAGGTCTGGAGTTCAATTCCCGGTGCTGGAAAAACAAACAAAAATTGCCAACAAGAGTAAAACGTAAATTCATCATCATAGTATAATTGTAACTTGTCAGAGTACCATTTAAAAATTTTGATTTAATAACGTAATTTGAAATTGACAGATTTTTAATAAGAATTTTCTTTTTATATTTTAAGTATTGAAATACTCGTATTGAATATTTTCTGTATTTGTGATTTGAAGGTTAAAATTTATTTCAAAAAATATGTAATTAGTAATTATACGACATGGCTTTATAAGGTCATTTTTCATTTGTTTTTAAAATTACATATCTTTATTTTTAATCACTTTTCTAATTGAGTTTAATAGTACTGTACATTTTTAAAATGCACAGATTTATAGTTTGATTATTTGATTTCTAAAACTATAAAAACTCCACTATTAAATTGAAGATTTCTTAACCAGTATTCAAAGCATATGGTATTATCCAAAGTCAGTAAAAATATTTTGATCTAGTAAGTAGTATATGTATCAAAAAAATTCAATGATATGTTTGACAGATGACCTTATTGCATGTAGTGTGATCAGTATGCTCAACTGAAATATGTTCAACTTTCCCCATGCAGTCATTGTTCTAACATAAACAGACTACCTGGCTTTAATTTATAACAACATAGAACACACTACAGAAATGAATGAGTAAATAAATAGAACATGCTTATAATGAGATTCTCTCTGCTTTAGCTTACTAGGGATCAAATAAAGTAAGGTATGTAAAAGTCATTTTAAAAATAGAAAATACACAACTATGAGGGCATAGTAATAAAAGACTAATAAGAATGCAGAATTTCACTGAGTGTGGTAGCGCACATCTGTAGTCCTAGCTACTACTGATGAGGTTGAGGCAAAATGATAGCTTCAGCCCAGGAGCACAAGGCCAGCCCAGGCAATTTGAGACCTCATCTCCAAAAACAGGGTGGAATTTCATTTGTGGTTATTGAATTCTTTGATTTAAAGCATGTAACTTTTCTTGTGCCATTTTATTTTTTTGGTCTTTTCCCCCCCGTGTAGGTTTCATGCCACCGCCAGTTCCTCCACCGGTTGTACCACCCCCTGCAATTCCACCAGTAGTACCAACATGTGAGTTTTCTGTATAAAGAATTTTCTTTATTCCCAGCAGTGCTAGTGTATTGGTTCTTATTCCTGTGAATTATTTTGATTATGAAAGTTTTTAAACAAATGAATTTATGAGGTGATTTCTAAAAATTAACCATATCATAGGATAGTCCTTACTCATATTTGCCTTGTTGTCTCAGAATGTCTTTATAATGATTTTTAGTCAAAATTCAAAGAAGACCTTCCCATATTTTTTCATTTTGCTTTATGAAATGTCTTTATTTAGAGCAGTCCTGCCCAAATTCCTCTTGCATTTCATAGTTCTTCATGGCTTGTTGAAGAAACAGCTCAGTCTGTGTGCGGGGTATCACATAATGGATTTGGATTTTTGCTTCTTTGTGGTATTGACTTTGTTCCTTTCTTTGGATTCCATGTAAAGTGGAAGTTAGCACCAAAGACTCCTAGATCTTGGTGTAACTTCCTCACAATAATAGTTCATAAGCAAAATACCTTTCACTTAATATTATATCATATCACATAAGAAATCAGTATCTTCTTGTCCCATTTTTGTTTGTAAAATAAACTACTTTTTAGAGATGTTTTAGGTTCACAGTGAAATTGAGCAGAAAATACAGAAATTTCCAATATTGTCCCTGTGAATGCAAAGCATCTTTCATTACCAATATTGCACCAAAGTGGTAAAGTTAAAATTGATCGACCTACACTGATACATTACTCAAAATTCACTTTTGCTCTTCCACTTTTAATGGTATTGATATAATCAGAGAATTTAGGTAGTGGAACTTAGTCATTTAAAAATGTTTCCCTTCAAAGTTTTCTATGGTAGTTTCATCCATTGATGATTGTTGGCTGTATCTAGTTGTCCTGAGTTGCCAAGTGGTTATCTTTCTAAATCCATAATTCTCTGCATAGCTCTAGAATTTTTTTTAATAAATAAAATTTTTCTTTTATCAACAAATGTCACTTAAGTTACTGTGAAGTGTATTCCTATAGGAAGATAGCATAGGTGATGCCAAATCTTAGAGCTTTCAGTGATAACCAGTCTGCTGCAGCATACATGCCATAGGCTCGCCACCGTTGGTATAGGTACTTAAATCTTTCCTTTGTCATTTTTCAGTCATTAATTAGTATTAATGGGTGACTCCAGTGATATGCAGTGACTGGAAATGGGGAAAGGATTTCTTTTTTTTTTTTTTTTTCCTCCATCTCCTCTTTTCCTTGGGCCCTATCTTCTCTTTTTTTTGTTATTTCTTTAATATGTAAGGATTAATAAATTTTTACTTCCAGTCGTATTTGTTGTTCTTGTTGAAGTTCACATTTTTTCCATCTTTGGACAGTGCTTCTTTATTTTTTATTAGTTTTTGAGGGCCTGTTAGTTTTTTCTTTGGGGAGGGGCTCAGTTTGCACCTTACTAATCTTTTATACTTTCCTGTTCTAGTCTTAGAATCAGCCATTTCTCTAAATGGGATATTTAGAAACCATAATCCAAGTACAAGATTCTCATTTTGTTCTTGGGATTTCATTGAGTCAGCAAATTTTCAAAAAAGAGTAATGACTACGTATTTTCATTCTCCTATAATATAGAATTACATACAGTAGTTTGAAAGCAGTTAAAACCAAGGTTACTGTCAGCAAGACTTCTGAATGAAACTATTTGTCCTCAGAATATATATTTGGTGCAAATATATAATTAGGATGCTCCTATGCAAGGTCACCTTAAATCATAATTTTCTTTTTGTAGTTGTGGAATCAGTTTCATGTGTGACTTTCAAAAAGAAAACATTTTAATGTATGACGTATTCCAGACTACCTGGGTTTGTTTTTGTTTTTGTTTATTTGGTATCAGGGATCGAACTTGGGACCTTGCCTTGCACTTGTGAGGCAGACAATGGCACCACTCAGCTAAATTCCCAGCCCGAGACTACCTGGTTTTGACATCTATATTTTCCTTACTATAACATACATTTCAAGAGAAATGCAAAAACTCAGTGTAAATAATTACAGATATTTCACTTTTGTTTTATTCTGTTGAACATTTCAGAAATATTAAATATATTTTTACTCATTTCCATTTTTTACTTTTTATCTGTAGTAATTCTCCAGCTTTCAAACAAACTTTCAATAATTAGGCAAGCCTACTTCAAAAAATTAGACTTGAAGAAGCCCTGATAAAGAGAATATACCTGATAGGTAGATTTTAGCTTTTGATACTCTAGTTGTTTTTCTTATATTCTTTTTTTTTCTTTGTATTTTAAAATGCTTTCCTTTTAGTGTCTAGGTGGCAATAGAATCCTTTCTTTTTGATATTGTTGGTTAGTTAGGAATAATTATTTCTGAAAATTAGAGAAAATATTCAGAAGTCATTTCTGACTTCGTTGTCTAAAGAGTCTCATGCTGTACCCTGCCTGTCAATTATCCCTAGTTAGTTAAGTTTTGCAAAATCTGAGATCACATAATAGAGGAATAAATACTGGTGTTCTATAGATTGCTTGCACTGTTTCATTTAATTTCATTTCATAACTCTTGCTCATGATTTCAGTGGTATTTTGGGGTTTTTTTTTTTTTTTTTGGTACCGGGGATCGAACTCAGGTCCTTGCACTTGCTCAGCAGGTGGCGAAACCACTGAGCTAAATCCCCAGCCCAAGACTTCAGTGGTTTTATCCCTACCTTAAATCTCTGTTGTGCTAACAATTTGTATAGGTAGTTCAAGAGTTAAATATGAGGAAAAAGCATTTTGTAAAATCTTCAAGTATGATTTTAACAGTATCCTAAGTGACATAAATTGGACTAAAAATTACAGTTGTATATTTTATATTTCTATAGTTCTGCTTTTTAACATATAAATGACATAGGTACTTAGTGATTTTTCTCCTGATTCTTTAGTATAGAATGCTTATAACTTTATATTTCTAGTTTACCTATTCTGATTTGAATTTCTAACCTTACTTGACAAAAGATTGTGAATGTAAGGACTCTGTTATATTGTAATTTCAATGAGATTAGTTGGATTTTCAGTCTGATACCTAGTTGTCAGTATGTACTAATTGTTTATATATTTTTTAGATTATTCACTTAACTGGGCTGACCTCTTTAGAAAATTAATTTTTTATAATACGAGAATTTGCTTCTTCAGGACTGGTTCTTTTATTAATCACTCTAGGTGATTATTTAAGTGAATATTTCTTAAAATTGTTGGGTTTTCCTGTTCTTCAAAAGCAAGGCTTTCTAAGTATAAGTTAGCTGCTTCATGATAAGTCACTGGTCATTTTGAGCATTAGTTATCATATAATATGGTTAGTAATGCAGATATGCCACTAAATAAAATATTTAAAAAGCCAATAAACTTAGTACATGAATTGATGAATTAAATCTGAAAAACACTTTTCTCCTCTCTAAAACAGCTTTAGTGCAACCACCATTGTCCATGACTCCAGAAACTGTGAAAGATGTTGGATTTGGCAGCCTTGTTTTACCAAGTGGTTCTGTTGCCAGTGGTCTTGCTACTGCCACTCTACCAGCTGGAAATGTTTTTAATCCTCCAGCTAAAGCAGAGCCTGAAGAAAAAGTACCTCATCTTATAGAACACCAGATTTCTTCTGGTGAAAATACCAGATCAGGTAAAAACTAAATGAAACAAAATCCCTGAAAATGCATACACATTTCTTTTCTAGTTTTGGTGTTCAATTCTGGGGTGGCATGCATTTGTAACCAATTCGGTGCACAAATGCTGGCATATTCTAATCATTTAACAAAAATCACTGTGTCCTACAAATTACATTTTTATGTTTTGTTTTGTTTTTGGTACTAGGGATTGAACTTGAGACCTGGCGCTTGGGAGGCAGGTGGCAGAACCACTGAGCTAAATCCCCGGCCCCAAATTACATTCTTAAATAATGACGTTCTATTCAGAATAACATAGATTTAAACATCTTTCCATTAACTGTCCCCTTCCTGGGGTGGGGAGGGGGGTCCTCACCCCTTTTCTGGCTTATTGGGACTGCTGAAATGTATTGCCATCAAAGTGTAAGAGTGTCCAAAATCTGTATAATTTATAAGATAAAAATCAGTTAGCTTCACCATCTGCCTTGCAAATGGAAGGACCCAAGTTCAATCCCCGGTACCAAAAAACAAAAAATAACAACAAAAATCAGCTAGTATGTTCAGTCATGTTGGCGCGCATGCCTATAGTCTCAGTACTCTGGGAGATTGAGGCAGGAGGATCACAAGTTTCAGTCTAGCCTGGACAACTTATAGAGAGACCTTGTCTGAAATTTAAAAATGGACAAGGGAGGGCTGAGGATTTAGCTCAGTGGTGCCACTGGCTGCCTTGCAAGCACAAGGTCCCGAGTTTGATCCCTGATACCCCCCCCCAATGGGCAGGGGATGTAGCGCAGTGCAAAAGCCTTGGTTTCAATCCCCAATACCATCCCCCCAAAAGGTTATAGGTTTGAATAACTTAATATGAACTTTTTTGTCTATCAGGTATCATCCAGCTACTGCTGGAAGATAAATATGGTATTTGAAAGCATTAAGTCCTTTTTTTATGGCCCCACTATATAGGTATCTGTTATAAATTACACTTTTAGGGCTGGGGATTTACCTCAGTGGTTCTACCACCTGCCTCAAAAGTGCAAAGTCCAAAAAAAAAATTACACTTTTAAGTCTTTTGTTAAAGTGTGGCTTCCTTTTTTATTTTTTATTTTTATTTTTTGGTACCAGGGATCGAACTTGGGACCTTGCGCTTTTGAGGCAGGCGGCAGAACAGCTGAGCTAAATGCCTGGCCCGTGACTTTTTTTTTAAAAAGAGACTTCATGTAAGGTTATTTTACGTTACAGCCCCATTTAAGTTTTTTAATCTTTAAGTTTCATTCTATATGATGTTAATATTTTTATCTAACATCTAGTGTAGTTTGGTTCAATAAGTATCTGGTTAATTCTAAGTTAATTACTAGAAATTATAGCTTTAGTAATTTATAATGTAGTTTCTTCTTCATACCAGACTAACTTACTTTGCATTATTTCTTCCCTTTCCATTTTAGTGATTGCAAATGATATTTCAAGTAACGCTGCAATTTTAGGAGGACAGCCACCTAATGTGACAAGTAATTCTGGAATTCTGGGAGTCCAAAGACCAAATGTATCAAGTAATTCTGAAATACTTGCTGTCCGGCCATCTAATGTTTCCAGTAGTACTGGGATTATTGGAGCCCAACCACCAAATATCATAAATAACTCTGGAATTTTGGGAATACAGCCACCAACCGTGTCAAGTAATTCTGGACTTTTGGGAGTGCTACCCCCAAATATCCCTAATGCTTCTGGACTTGTAGGAATACAGCCACCAAATGTTACAAATACTTCTGGACTTTTGGGAACACAGCCACCAGCTGGACCTCAAAACTTACCCCCTTTAAATATCCCCAGTCAAAGGATGCCTGCAATGCCAATGTTGGATATTCGTCCAGGACTAATACCACAGGCACCTGGACCAAGGTTCCCTTTAATACAGCCTGGAATTCCACCTCAGCGGGGAATCCCTCCCCCATCAGTACTTGATTCAGCTCTTCATCCACCACCTCGTGGACCTTTTCCTCCAGGAGATATTTTCAGTCAGCCAGAAAGACCTTTTCTAGCTCCTGGAAGACAAAGTATAGACAATGTTTCTAACCCAGAAAAAAGGATACCACTTGGGAATGATAACATTCAACAGGAGGGAGATAGAGATTACCGGTTTCCTCTCATAGAAACCAGGGATACCATTCCTAGACCTCCCCCTGTGGATGTTAGGGAAGTGGTTGGGCGGCCTATAGATCCAAGAGAAGGTCCTGGAAGGCCTCCATTAGATGGTAGGGATCATTTTGGAAGACCACCTGTAGACATAAGAGAAAATCTTGTGAGGCCAGGTATAGATCACCTTGGTCGGAGAGACCACTTTGGCCTTACTCCAGAGAAGCCCTGGGGGCATAGAGGAGATTTTGATGAGAGAGAACACCGGGTTCTACCTGTTTATGGTGGTCCAAAAGGCTTACATGAAGAAAGAGGTAGATTTCGGGCTGCAAACTATCGATTTGATCCTAGAAGTGGTCCTTGGAACAGAGGATTTGGACAAGAAGTTCACAGAGATTTTGATGACCGCAGAAGACCCTGGGAGAGGCAGAGGGATAGGGATGACAGAGATTTGGATTTCTGCAGAGAAATGAATGGAAATCGTCTTGGACGAGATAGAATTCAAAACACTTGGGTCCCCCCTCCTCATGCCCGGGTTTTTAATTATTTTGAAGGGGCTACTTCTCAACGAAAAAATGATAATGTGCCTCAGGTTAATGGTGAAAATGCAGAGAGACATGCTCAGCCACCGCCTTTACCAGTACAGAATGATCCTGAACTTTATGAAAAACTGACATCTTCAAGTGAGATAAACAAGGAGAAGAGTGACACAGTTGCTGATATAAAAAGTGAACCAGTGGTGGTAGAAAGCACAGAAACTGAAGGGACATAATCATCACTCAGTAGGTAAAAGATACCTTTTGTAAAGTTGTCATCTCTCTGTAATAGATTAATGGCTAACTGGACCATAGTTCTTCACTTTTGTCTGCCAGAATTAAGTTAATCTGATGTTCATGTTCACCTTTCTCTTAAAATAATTGTATAACTGACTTGTATAGACATTGTTCTTAATATGAACATGGTAGGTAAACTTTTTTTTATTTTTCTGATAAAATATAAATGTTGCCCCCAGATTCTTTTAATGTCAAGGAAATGAATAACAGCTTGTCAGAGACTTCCTATGGAAGAAAGAATTTTTAGATACTATCATTAGGTTGGATATGGTAATAGATATATTTCAAGATAGCAAGTGATGGTATATCTTATCCATATCTCTAGGCTGCTGCAGAATTTTAAGGTAATAGACAAAGCTGTGATATTTTATGCAAAGACTGGCTCTAGATACTTGAGGAGCATAATACAGAGATTTTAAAAAGTGATTTTGTAAAATCTACACCATGGTCTCTGTTACTCCAAAGTAAGTGTGTGTGATTTGTTCCTCATGCTGCAGTGAGTAAAAAAGAAAAAAGAAAACAACGTAAATATTAAAGTACGTTTCAATGTTGGGTGAATTTTGTTTTTAGATGCCAATAAAACTTACTTGTTTGATAACAGTGTTCTAGGAATTGTATTTTTTTAACCTACAAATTCTTAAAACCATGAATCATTAGCTGCAAAAGTTTCCTATTACTCTTAAAACAACAATGAAGAAGTATGTGGTGGAAAGGCATGTACTTTGATATAAAAATCATGCAGTCTCAAGTATGTATGCAATATCCATGTATGTTTATTGTGTGAATCACTTTTTTTTCTATTTCTCTGTATGTCTATCTCCATGCATATACAGAGAAAAACAGAAAGTTTAAAAATCAGGTAATAAAATATTCTTTAAAACCTCATAGAAAATTGGAGACATTTGGCAAATTAACATTGTTCATACTGTAGTTACAGCTCTTAGTCTTGATGAAGGTAAATAAGAAATATAAAGAAAAACATTGTCAGGGTAGCAGTTCCTTTTTAATATAAAGCATGATTTCAGATTTAGCATGGAACCAAACTTCACATAAACGCTTGGATTGCTTTGTTTCACATTATATTTGATTTTTTGCAGAGATAGTTCTAGCACTAACAAGCATAGTAATTCACATGCCTGGTGTGAATTTCTTTGTTGCCCAAAATGTATACTGGTGTTGATGGACTTAAAGATACTGATTTGCAAAGATACTGATTTGTGTACCAGGAACAAAATGTCCATCAAGTATTTCATAGGCTCTGGGAAACAATCCTTAAGTAACCTTCAAGGTAAACCAAGTAGGAGAAAAACTGGGGGTTGATTTCCTGTTTGTTTTTGCTTTTAAGCTTCATTTATTTGCTGCTTGTTTTCTTTTGGATTTTCCATATACAGTAGATACATAAAACCATTGGTATTTTTTCGTTTCTAATGGAAGGCTTCATTGGTTCTGTGAATACTCATTTTCTTTCCTTTGCATTTCTGACAGTTCATTTGCTCTATGAAATTCCTAAGCTGTATTTGTCAATCCTCCAGCAGGGATAGAGCACACCATCCATGTAAACTTGGATTGATTTTGCTTACCTCTGATGATCTAAAGAGCTGCAAGAACTTTAAGGTTTCTGACCAAAAATAAAGTCTTTTCTTACAAGGCCAGAATAGACATAGTACAGTATTTTATTTGGAAAAACAGGAGAGAGTTGAAATGTTTAAATGGTATTTGTTTCTAAGGTAACGCAGTAATTTGAGTTGGTTTCAGATCTTAGGGGAATGAGGAAGAACTGCAATATTGGTACAAGGTTTTAATGTTCAGCAAAGATTAGCTTTCTCCTTAATGAAGTAATATTAAATGGATTCTTTCTCTAACTTTAGTTGCATTTACCATGATTAAAATTTAAGTGACATTCACTTGAGTTAAGTAACAATAAGAAATGTGAGACATATTAGTGATTTTTGACCCCAAGCTTTTCATCACTGTTAGACTTTCATGTAGGTACTTGAAAACAAATAAGTACAGGTATTGGACTGGTTTGAAAGTTTGGAGATGAAAGCTACAGTACTGTGTCTTTAAAACCCATCTTGGAAATGTGTGTAATATTCTTTTTAAGGTAGCTAGAAAGAAATTATGTGCTTGTTCTTACTTTGTCCTGGTTTTGCTAAAAATTTAAATGAAAGGAGATTATTCGTCCTCATTTTAAATTTCAAAAACTGATATTTACATTCACTTTTGTTTTAAATGCTGGAGAGAAAAATTGTTTTACTTTGATAGGACTGGACCTATCACACTTTTGATAATTTTGATCATGGTTTTGTCACTAGAATAATAGTTTGAAACTGCTTCAATACAATGGTTTGATGTGCAGCAGGCAGAAACTACATTGGATACTGAATTACATGGTGGAGTTTGATTTGGTTTGGTTTGGTTTGGTGCTGGGGATTGAGCCCAGGGCTTCGTGAATGCCCTCTTATCTCTGAGCTACATCCCCAACCTAACATAGCATATAATGTGTGGTGTGTTACAGTGGTAAGACTTTCTGCAGTATTAGTTGGCCCAATCATTAGTTTTTACATTTCTTTCTCAATCTCTAACCATTTTGTTAAACATCAGTTTCTGGTTTTAAGCACAAATATATATACTGGTACTTGATCGTTACCGTTGGATAGAAACTTACTTTATATAGCAAAGTACCCTTTATCTGCAATGTATTACAGGTAGACTGCTCTATTCTAATTGTAATTTAATACATGGGGTAGATAAATATTTTGAAAGTGTTGGAAGATAGAAAAATAGCATGAAATTATTCATTTAAAACTCTGGAAGTAACTTCATGTAATATTTCATTGATAAAAATCTATTCATTGTTTATTTCATTCTTACCAAAGCAGTTCCTCTTGTCCTGCGAATTTAGTTGTTTCATTAATTTGCCATTTGTCACTCATCTAAGAGGTTATACTTTATGAAGCTACACAAAAAAGGTAACCTTTTTAAATTTGCAGCTTTTTATGAACACCATTTTATTGGATGTCATTAATTGTAAGACACACTGAACACATACATAAACCGCTTCCAGTAAGACATGGTAGTGATTTAAAACACCCTAACTCAGAGGTATTAAAATGTAAAAACTCATAGAATTGAAGAAATCATTGATTCATTATTGAAGTAGACATTCTATTCAGTGAAAATGTAAGACTATTACTGTAATTTGAGTAAATTTCCTACCTGTGTAAATGTTCATACACGTGTACACATGTAAGAGATGTAGGGAGTATTTTCATGTTTGTCTTCACTGTATTTTTTCAGATGGGCACAGCCTTTAATGAACAAGGAAATTTTATATTCAATTAATAATTTTGTTAAATGTTATGTGCCTTCATATTAGTAGACTACCTACTGGATGCTATATTAAAAAGTCTTAATACCTTTTAACTTTCAAAGAAAATTAACATTTTTCTCTTTAAAATAATTATTTACATAATTCAGAATAGGAGAACAAATGTCTTTATATTCATTTTTAAGATAGGCAAAATAAAGCCCACTAAATTATTTTAAGTATTCAGATGCTGCAGTGTGGGAGAGAATTATCAATATTTCCTTCATTAATTCATGTTTTGATTTTTATATGACATCTTTTAAACTGTAAGTTGTAGGCATTAAAATTTTTATTTTTCACTTCTGAAGAGTAAAACTGGTTTTTGTAGATTTTAATAGAGCTTTAAAACAAGATGTTTTGATCCAACAAAATTTTTTGAAGCTAGAAATTAAAATTAACAACCTCAATTACTTTCGCTGGGGAGAAGAGTACTTTAAGTAGAGACACATGCATACTGAAAGCAGTTTTGAATCTTTGGTTCTCAGCCAGGAAATGTATAACTGAATCACTTGTGGAACTCTTTGAAAATTGTAGGGGCATTGATGGTCAAAACAGACTAATACAGAATATTCTGTGGTAATACACATATATAGATTATATGCATATAACCATCCTAGTTACACGTATATATGTATGTATGTTATATATATATAGCTATTTTAGATATTAAAATTAGCAAATTTCTTATACAGTATATTTAAGCTTCTTAATATTTAAAAAACTAAAATATTTATATAGAACTATTTTTAGTGTCACAGCAAAGCAATACAGTTAATTGTGACAACTGCTTATGGAAAATGATTGAAAAGTAGAGGTCAGCTATAGATAATTCAAATGTTAATCTAAAAATGAACTATTACAACAAGAAAAAGAAGGAAGCTTCAGGTAATTTTGTAAATCCCCCACCCCACCCCCACCCGTCCCGGTTCAGGGCCTTCACACTGAACTACATCCCCAGCCCTAGTTTTATTGTTTATTATGAGACATAGTCTCACTAAATTACTAAGTTGCTAAATTGCCCAGACTAGGAATTTGGGATCCTTTTGCCTCAGTTTCCCAGAATGTTGAGATTAACCATGCCAGGCTGGCTCTAGGGTATATTTTTTATTCAAGTGGACCTTTTAAAATAGATTACCTCAAAGAAAAATTTACTTGATATTTTGTAATTAAATATATTGATTATAGAATAAACCTCTTTGGAACAAAATTGCATTCAGTGATTAGAAAGAATGTTATTAGGACTACTTAGATGTGGATTACACTTGCATAATTAAAACAAATCAGTGGTTTCTTTGGGTGGGAGCTTTACTCTGACATTTTTCTGTCCCTACAGTTAATTCCTTCTTTTTTCAACAGGTTCTTCATCCTGTGTGTACAGTTGGAATTATTCTGCCTTGCCATTCTAAAATTATGCAAGGGAGAGAAATGTGCTAATAAGCTAATTTAGTATTGTATAGAAGATGTTAGTCACTTCAGATAGTAAAATGAGGGACTTTTGTACAGAGCCCGAGAGACGGCTTAATGAGCATACATAGTTAGCTGTCCCTTGGTATCCATGGGGGATTGGTCCCAGGATGATGCCCTTAAGTACCAAAATATGTGGATACTTGGCTTTTACATGAAATAGAATAGTATTTGCACATATCACATGTACTTTAAATCATCTCTAGATTATTAAAAATTCCTAGTATTAATGTACAGGTTTGTTATTATACTGCATTGTTTAAGGAATAATAAGGAAGAAGAATACACATGCTTTTTTCCCCAAATGTTGGTTAAATCCACAGATACAGAAGCAAAATACGGAGGGCTGACTATTGTAGCACTTGTTTGTCCTGTGTCTCTTCTACCCTCCATCTATCTCCATTTTATTTTTCTACCTTTCCCTGAATAGACTCCAAATCATTACCATAGCCTTCCAGGTTTCTTTTTCACCAGGCCTTCTGGGCAAGGACTATTGAATTCATTTGCACTGAAAGTAATTTTATATCCCTTTACTGACTTCTCAGGTCATTTACAGCATTTAAATACCTTACGTTTAAGAAATAGGTTTTCTGGGGCCAGCGATTTAGCTCAGTGGTTCTGGCACCCGCCTTGCAAGCACAAGGTCCTGAGTTCAATCCCCAGCACCAAAAAAATAATAATAAGTTTTCTGTTCTGTAAATGACCAGTTGAAGAAAAATAAGAACAGTATCTTTGGACAACTTCCTGAGCCTCGAAGCATTATTTCTTAATAGCTAATTTGTGGGGTTATAGTTTTTATTAAAGATAATAGTACCTAATATTTAATACTTACATAAAACAGGACCTGAGATAATTCTATTACTTCCACATCTTCACGACTGTCTTATGAGAGTTATTTTGATACCTATTTTGTTTGAGAGAAAGCTATATCACATACTTCATTACCTTCCTCAGATCTCTTAACATGAATATTTGAGTAAAGATTAAAACCCTATTGTGCCACATTCAGAAGTTAGTTTGTACAACCTCATAAAATGTCATATAGTAGATGTTCACGAAATTTGAGTTCCTTTTCTCTTACAAAAGGAAAATACATACACAGAAAAACATCTCAACCAGGCTTTTCCATCTTCATAAATTATAGCTGCAGTTAACCACTGCAGTTCTGTTTTCATTACAAGTGTACATGGTACCTTCTTTTCCTGTAGCTAAATAGTTACTTTAGAGTCTGTTTTCATGATTTGTTGAGATTATACCATGGCATAATAGTTTTGACTTTGCCAGTAAATTTCAGAGACAGACCTGTCACACTGATGTTGAACAAGGATTTTCTTTTTTTCTTTACAGTGCTATTGGGATTGAACTCATTGCTTTGTACTTGCCAGGCAGGTGCTCTATCTCTGAGGTACATCCCCTGCCCAGTAAGTTTTCTTTTGAAAACATTTTTTCTCAACAAATTAAAATTTCAAAACCCCTTCACCCGGGGCTGGGGATTTAGCTCAGTGGTGCCTTACAAGTACAAGGTCCTGAGTTCGATCCCCGGTATCAAAAAAAAAAAACCCTTCACCCTTGGAATTCTTTTGTAAAGCAAAGCCAATGACTGCTTATAAATTTGCATTTTAGAATATGTTTATGATAACTCCTTTATAAAACAGCATTTATATGTAACCAGAACTTAATGTCCTGTTTGCTTGTATATAAAAAAGCTATTTTAGAAATACTCCATTGGCTTGAATTAAACAAAATGTGTAAAGTTATCTTTACACATAGTAGGTATTCAAAACTAGTGCTTATTCACCACTTGAATTCATATGAAGAGTTTAGAGGTCATTATCCTTAGTGGTGATGGATGATATAGTTATTTTGCCTTATTAAAATACATAACTTGATTCTACGTTTTCTTCATGTCAAGTCACTCAGCTTGGATTCATGTAATGCCTTTTGTGGGGCAGGCCTTTGAAACCTTTTTCCAGAGTCCTTCAACCAGTGACAGCATTGTGACCATATTCCTGACTAATACACTCCTCAGAGTATATGCTCATCAAATCTGTGAGATAAATACATTTCTAATCTTGGCAAAGGTAATTACAGTGGTTCCTCAGTTCACAAACTTAATTCTTCCCACGATTCTAGTTGCAAACCAAATTGGATGAGAACCAAATCAAATACAGTGGTTAGGTTCAATGTTTACCTTATGGGGAAATTTGATTCAGTTCTTGTCCAATTCTGTTTGTGGCCAGAATTGTGGAAAGAATTAAGTTTGTGAACCAAGGTACCACTGTATTAGCTCGGCATGGTTGCACACACATGTAATTTGCAAAGTCAAGAGGATTCCAAGTTTGAAGTCAGCTGGGCAATTTAGTGAGAGCCTGACTCCAAAATATCAAATAATAAATAATAAAAAAGACTGGGACGATAATCCAGGGTGAAGGCCAAGTTCAATCCTCAGTAGCATCCAAAAGGTAATAAGCTTTTATGATTATTACATGCAGTAAAATTCTTCACATTTAAATATTTTTTATAACAAGAGTGTGCTTATTACTGAGCTAGGGTTTAGTTTATATGTTAGCAAGGGTCTTTATAAAGTGAGAAGACCTATTACTCTGAAAGTGTAGAGGATAACTGCAGTTTAAGAATAGACCATTTTTCTTATGAGGATTAAAATTGCTTTGAGCTCTATAGATAGGGGAGGGTAGAATTTTTTATATTACTGTAGTCAGACCAAGGGAAAGGACTTATATATTCCTGTGTGGCAAAGCCATCAAGTGCCCTAAGACAGTAATCTTTCAAAAATGTACTTAATCATATTTTAATTATAGTGCTCTTTCTGAATACTATTGCTTTCTGAATTACTAGCTCTGCAGTTCATGACTCATGTTAAAATGCATTTTTGTTAACAGGAAGAGAAGGGAGTAGGGAGAAACAGGTTGAACTTTTATGTGGCAGACACTCTACATAATTTTATTTTCAGAAATATCCTTTTTGGCAGGCTTTTTTATCACTTCTTCACAAATGACCCAAACTCAAGAGTTCTCCATGGTCACGCAGGTCTTGATTTGTGCAAGTGTTCTCACACAGGTTTGCTGGCTTCAATGCTATGCTTTAAAGCATGATCATTTTTGAAAGGTAGATGTTAACATACGCTATCTGTAAATTAGCTTCCTCGAGCTGCTGCAGCAACATACAAAAATTGGGTAGCATAAAACAACAGAAATTTTCTCAGTTCCAGAGGCTAGAAATCTGAAAAGATGGTTTCAGCAGAGCTGTGCTCTCTTTGAAAGGTCTGAGAAGAATCTTTCCTTGCCTGTTCGAGATTTCTGGCAGGTCTCAACAGTCTTTAAATTCTTGACTTGCAGATCAATTACTTCAGTTATCTGCCTCCATAAAAATATCAGTTATATTGGGCTAGGAACCCACACCCTACTTAACTAATTTACATCTGCAATAACTCTAGTTTCAATTAAGGTGCTTGCTAGGGTACTAGGAGCTAGGACTTAAACATTTTGAGAAAATGAAATTCAACCTACAGTAGCCATAGCCTATGACTAAATTGTGTAACTATTTTAAGATCTGAGTAAACACTAGAACATCTTAAAACAGTGGAAGTAGTAGGCACATTTTAGACTAACAAAATACATCTTTATAAAGCTCCATTTTAAAATTAGCTTGGACGTCACATCAAATTTAAATCCCTAAAATGTGGATTATAAATCAAACAAATATCACCGCCTACCTTTTAAGATAAATTTGTGGTGCCTACACTCCTTTTTCTTTGTTCTTACACTAAAGGAATTTACAAAGAAAATCTAGTAATATTAGTATTGTCCAGTGTTATATAGAAAAGAATCTACTGTAATATGAATTATTCTTCCATTAAAAAATGGTGTCAGAGTTTCAGATGGGCTCGGAGTTTAGCTCAGTGGCACTGCACCTACCTGGCAAGTGCAAGGTCCTGAGTTCGATTCCTAGTACCAAAAAAAAATACACATAAAAAATGTATGGATAGGAATATGTTACATATTTATCTTGGGGCTGGAAATTTAGCTCAGTGGTGCTGTACCTGCTTCGCAAGTGGTAGAGCACTTGCCTAACATGTGAAAGGCCCAAAGTTCAATGCCTAGGACCAAAAAAACCCAGTAAAACAATGCTCACTTTCAATGGTGGAGATTTTTTGGACTTCATTAAATATAGCCATCCTGAAAGTGTACAGTATATGTCTTTTCACTTCTTTTCTGTATGTAATGTTTTTAAAAAGAACTGACATTATGAGCATTTTTTGTTTTGTCTGCTTGTTAAAATTTTCCATCTATTATGATCTGACCGTCATGCTGCCATTTCAGTTTTTTTATTACATATAACAGATGGGTTTTCTATTTACCATATAACCAGTTTGTTTAGTTTTTATTTCATATAACCTTAATACCATACTCTTTTTAAAAATAGAATTAGCAGGCCAGGGATTTAGCTCAGTGGTTCCGCCGCCTGCCTCACAAGTGCAAGGACCAGAATTTGATCCCCGGTACCAAAAAATAAAAAAATAAAAATAGAATTAGCCACCAAAATCTTTATTTGATCAAATAAAAATACAGGTTTATATATGACTAAAATTCAAGTTTAATGAGTTCATATGGATCCTTTCTAAATAGGTGTCTTTTAATAGCAATCCCTATAACTTGTACAGAAATTTGAATTGAGAATTCTCAAGCACGAAAGCACTTAAAATACTGCTTTGCACATAGTACTATAAGGTATTTGCTATGGCTAAAACAGATTTAGGGGACATTGAAGTCAGATGTATATTAATTGCAAATGGAGCAATGTTGGATGTTTGAGTCAGAGGGAACATGCAGTATAATTTTGGGAGTTTAGTAGATTTTTTTTTAGATTTCTTTACCTACAAAGGCTCAATTCTTTGAGCTTCACTTGTGTAGCTGGTCCTCGGTACCTATCTAATTTATTAGGCTGGTGGCAGATGTCCTCTGTCCCAAGTGGTGCCCTCTAGGGAGATGATGGTGCCTAATTTTAGGAAGAGCCATGAGAAGGCTTCCTTTAGCTAATTGTCTGTCTCCTTATAGTAACAATTTAGTGGGTAAAAAATGGTATTACTGATTTTTTTTTATTCAGTGAAATAGGAAGTCAAGTTTTGCAAGTAGACTTTTACCATGGGACTTGAAAAGGGCCAATTTCTTCTGAAGTAAAGAAAAAGATTTGGACTTTTCTCATAAATATATTCATGCTAAAAGAAAGTTGACTTCTCCATGTGATATTGAGAATCTGAAAAGCAATTTAGAACCAATTAATTCTAGAGAAAGTCTCAAAATTTGAGACCTCAAAAAGATATATTTTGGGGGAAATTATTTAACTACTGTAGATAGCCAAATCTTTCAAATATGGAACATAGAGCCTTTACACCATGTGTGTTGTAGTTACACTGTGTGTGTTGTAGTTCTGAAATCTAGTCACTCATAATCACCCGTTAAGGAAAATGTTACAGGGATATTGGCCCCGTTGGAAGTCCATAAGTCCACACCAGTGATAGTTACCTGCGTACCTGTAGTCATTTAACTTATCAGAGCCTAAAAAAAAAAGTTCAACACTTTGTGTTTAGTCAAGTCCTTCCTGGTAGTTTTGTTTCTCCTTTAAACTGTTTAGACAGTTCTCTATTCCACCCTGCCTCCCCCTTAATCTAAATATGTCCAGATAGTAACAGTTCAGCTTTTTTTTGCGGTACCAGGGATCGAACTGAGGACCTTGGGCTTGTGAGGCAGGCAGCAGAACCACTGCGCTAAATCCCTGGCCCTTCAGCATTTTTTTAAAGGGAGCACTTTCTATTTTTTTCTTGGCTATTTACATTTTTAGTTTGACATTTTGAAATTCTAATCTAATAAAGTCCTTAATTAGAGATGTATGTACATCCACACACATAAACATGTATTTATCAGATACTTCTGCCTTGGATAAGTCTGGTAGATCTTTTGATCATTTTGTGATAGTACTTTGAATATTCTCACAGGTATTAAACCAATACCACTGTCTTCTCTTTTCTGCTGAAATCTCGTATCTGTTTATGAAACACACTAGATTTAGAACTTTGAAGTCTGGTACTTTCTTATCAGGGCCAACTCAGTCTTCATTAGAAAAATGATTCCTTTAAATGCTCCTGTAACTAGGTAGAAATTACTCAGTGTAGAGGAGGAGAGCAAGCAAGAGAATTGCTCGTAATTTTCAAAACAGTACTATTACTAATAGCTTACTTACAAAAGCATTAATTTTAAATCATTTTTGAGTCATTGATTCATCTTCTGATTTATTATACTTATCAGTTCTCTTTAAAATCACTGTCCAGTGTTTTAATAGCATCAGGACCATGGTACATGTCATGGAATTGCCTCATCTTCTGGACAGAGCTGTAGCAATGAATGAGAGCAATGTAGCAATTTGCTACATTCAAATCTTTCCACGTTTTTCCAGGTAGACACTATAAGCCACAATTTTAGCATTGAACCTGGAATCTTCAGGCCTGGTTCTAGAACGTTTTATCACGTAAAATAGTGTGATTCGCTTAACAGTTTCAGTATACTCCTCTTAATTGCTGTGTACAAGAATGTGCCTAGTACTGGCCTCTGACCATTTTATAGTCTGTGTTCAAGCAACAAGAACCCATTTTTCTTAATGTTGTATTATGGATATACTCTAGAATATTATAGTTTATTAAGCACTATATGAAGCTTTTTGCCCAACCAGTGACCACAAAAGTATACATTGCAGTGAGTCAGTGTGTATGTAGGATTCATTCATGAGAGTTCATGCATGAAATACAAAGCAAATTTCTTGGAGTTATTAAAAAAACTTGTTAACTGTAGGCATTTACCTGGTTTGGAGATTTAACTCAGGAATAAAAGCTCTTGGATGCTCCTGCTAGAATGTCTGTTGTACGCCCTAGGGCTCTTTTTAGTACTACAATTTATCTTAGTAAATGAGAATTAATAGCACTCTCAATGCATTTGTGCCACTATAATTATTTTTGTACCCTTCTGCTTTCTAAACACAATGTGATTTGTTGTTGTTGTTCTTGTTGTTTTGAGACAGAGTTTCACTATGTAGTTCAGGCTGGCCTTGAACTCATTATGTAGCCCAGGGTGGTCTCCAACTCACAGTGATCCTCCTTCCTGACCACCCAAGCCCTGGAATTACAAATGTGTGCCACCACACCTGGCCAACACAATAAATATGGTTAAAAAAAAACCCAACAAAACACTGGGGATTTATTTCCCCAACTGTTGAGCTGTTGATAACCTGTATCTTATCTTCTGGCTTTCCCAAATCCTCATGATCTCAAGCTTTCATTGGTAATTAAGAATCTCTGAAGGCCCAGGGGAGGAATTCGCATACTTTAGAGTGCATTTTTTCCTATAACTTGTACAATACAAAGAACCTGAAGCCAGGGAAAATTTAGTATTGTAATACCCAGAAATACTGGAATTGATTATCTTTCTAGGCTACAACACTAATTTTTTACCTACAGCAGTGGAAAAACTGGAAGATACAGCAGCATTTCTCTCCCTCTCCCAAGAGACACATATACCTTAACCCTTAGCTGTAGCAGATACCATGATATTCCAGTATCCTCTTCTGCTATGCCCAAGTCTTTCCATGTTTCTCCAAGTACAGTTTAGCATTAGCTCTGGAATGTTCATCCTTGGTCCTAGAACATTTTACCATGTGAAATAGTATGATTTGCTTAACATTTATTTTAGTGTCCTCTTAGTTTCCTGTATATAGTTTTTAGTTCTTAAAGTGATATTACATGAACTATAATACTACTTTGTATAAGTAAACACCATGCAAGTATCATTCTGTCCTTTCCTTCGCTTGCCTTAAGATCCAGAATCAAATAATTTAATCATTCAAGTGTTTGTGTTCCTGAGTTCTTTGAAGTATTTTAAAGTAAAACTAGCAATATAGTCAACATTTATTACCTCTTGATTTTACAGATATCACAATGCCCTAAGTATTACTCTGACCATAATTTCACCTCTTTATGGGGAAAGGGATCCTTAATGGCGATGTTAAATGTAATAATTACATCTTTTGCCATTTATTTTAGGTTGACCTTAACCTTGTCAATAAAACTTTTAAATATTATAAACATGCTAATACATGACCTTTCAACCCAAGTAATTTTTTTGAATATTAAAATAAAACTTTATTTTGAAAAAATGTTAAAGGGTAGTTTATCTTCATTGAACTATTGGAAGAAGTTTTATAAAGGAACAATTAAAAAGAACTCAGGAAAAGGGAACTAGTATGGCATACTTGATACAGATTAAGAAAAGCAGCAGCATTATTTTACATAAATATATCTAGATTCATTCTGAAAAAAGACAAGGTTTACATTAAATTTTTTATGTTTATGAAATAATGATCCAAGACATGAATATCTGATGTGATCCAGATATCAGAATGCATAATCATCCCAATGCATATGGCCTTGCCAACTATTTAATAGCATGCCCTCAACGACTGGATCTATTTTGTCCATATTGAGAAGAATAAAAACAGTGTCAGAAATTTGTCCACTTTGGAATGATTGAACTGAAGTGTCTAGAGAAATCTGATTTATTTTATCTTGCCCCTGATATAAATGTGTAAATTGGTGTTTTTCAGTCAATAGTCATGAACCAGGAATTGAAATCTTTAGATTTTTAAACTGTAATTGAATTATTTTTGCCTTGATTAGTCCTTTTATTTATTTTTTCCTTTTTTGAGACAGTCTCATATAGCTCAGGCTGGCCTTAAACTTGTGGCAATCCTCATGCCTAAGCCTCCCAAATGCTGGGATTACAGGCATGTGCCACCATGCTGAGCACCTAGATTGCATTTATCTCCCTTTTTCTATTTGTGTACCTCTTAGCTTGTTTCCAAATGATGTGCAATGTACAGTTTTTATTTCCTTTAGGGCAATAGAAATATAACCTAATAGGCCCATGGATGTAGCTCAGTGGTTCTGGCACCTGGCTCGCAGGCACAAGGTCCTGATCCCCGGTACCAAAAAAAAACAGAAAGAAAGAAATATAACCTAATAGCTTTAGCGATAATCCTGATTTCTGTGTGACATATCTGCCTTCAGTAAATGTCTTTACTCACTTAGATGTAGTCCTAGATATTATTTTTATATAGTCAAATTTTGGGTGAAGTGAATGAGCTTTTCATAAAATCCCCTTTATCTTAGCCTGTCATACCACAAGCCTCAAGTGTGCACACCAAATTGCAGTTAGAGGTAGGTTTAAATAATGTCATACAAATTGAAACACTTAGAACATGGAATTTCAGATTTTTGGCCCTTTAGTTGGTAAAGATCGTACATCTGAAAGTGAATCCAAGTTGAATTTTCTTTATTTGGAAGAGAATTGGTAGCATATCCAAAGACCATCTCTTTCAGTACTGAGTTTAACTACAAATGATTATAGAGCCCAAAGGAGTTGTTTTTAGCTATTAAAAGGGATGATGACCAACAGTGACTTCATTGTTTTGGGAAAAGCTACACTCTTGAACAGGTTTACTCTGAAGTTTACTCAGTACATGTGAGAATCTTTGCCTGTTGTATCTAGGGTGGTTTTATCATATGTGAGTGTGATATTTGTGTCAGAGGCATCTGATCTCTTCAGGAAGATATTGCTAAATGCAAATTCTAAGTGAAATAAGTTTCTCTAAAGACATTTTCCTTGTTATTCCATCCTAAGGACTGGGAGTACAGTCTTACATCTAGTCTCTTCACTTTGTTGAATGTCACTAAGTTGCATTGTCAGCTGGTGCATTTACACCCTCGTTAGGAAATTGTGAGATTGTTAAAACATACGCCAGATCTTGAAGAAGTGAAGGCTATGTAGTAGATGAAGTTTAAGGGAGATAAACCTAGCTTCAGCATCTTCCAAACAGTCACCTCTTACGGTGTACTGTAATTAAACTGGCAGTATCCAAAGTATCTATGCTGACTTTTCTGGAAACTGACCACAAATATTAATACAAGCTAATACCCAGCAGGACATGGATGATAGTATGACAGTTTTTCAAAGGTGATGCTTAACTTAAAATATCAGATTTTTTGTTTTGTCTTCAATAAAAATCAGAGTTGATTGTAGTGGATAAAATTTGAGCTAAATGCAGCATCTCCCTGTCAAAAACTTTCCAAAATAGTTGTAAATTTGTTTACTCAGGTTAAAGGAAAGAACCTCCATTTTTGTCATTATAACATTTCTTTTCCCCCCATTAAGTTTATTGGTACATTTTAGGTATAAAATACATTTACATACATCATTGGGATCTTGTACCAATATATGAATATCTTGGTTCTTATTTTTTTTCCCTTTCCCCGTCCTCCCTTCACCCCCTCCACCCTGCCCTATTTGCAAAGATTTTGTTTCCATTTTTTTTCCTTTTCTCATATTTTTTCTTTTCCCTTCTTTCCTTTACAGGAGTATCTTGGCTCTTTATCTGTTTTTCCCTTTCCCCTGTCCTCCCTTCAACACCTCCACCATTCCCTATTTGCAAAGACTTTGTTT
>NW_004624785.1:3432369-3451476 GCF_000247695.1 Heterocephalus glaber | reverse complement strand
TTTCCCAGATCCTCTTTTGTTGCCAGTTCAGAGAGTCCAGGTGGTTGAGTATCAGATTGTTCCATCTTGTTTCCCTTTGGGATTTCTGTAGGTGATCTGGAATTCTGTTTTTGAGGCTTGTTTACATGTCTTCTCATTTCCACGGTGAGGGGGGGGTGTGTGCTTCTGGCGCCCACATGGCTCACCTCCTCTGCCCTAGGAGCCTGGAATGGTGGTGGGGGGAGCCTCTTTCCAGGTGCTGGGACTTGGCTCACCTTCTCTGCCCTAGGAGCATGGAATGGTGGCAGGGGAGCCTCCTTCCGGGTGCCGGGACTGGCTCACCTTGTCTGCCCTAGGAGCATGGAATGGCAGCGGGGGAGCCTCCTTTTTGTCATTATAACTCTTGTCCTAGAAAACAGAAGGTTCTTCTAAGAGTCAGAATACTTTTTTAGATGACCCTGTTCTAGGATTGTTGGAAAGAATGTTGATAAAGGTCCTTCAGTGCTTTCTGAGGGCTCAAGTTCTTTCTATGTTCTGTATTCTGGAGAGCTGTAAAGGGAAATTCACTTGCCTCTTAATCCTAGAGGGAGAGTATTTCTAATACCCAGTTTTTTTTTTATCCTGGGTAGGTGCCTCTCTTATTCATAAAATGATTCCAAAACTTTTCCACTTAATGTAAAACATGCAGTCCACTCCCCTCAGGAGAGGACCTTGTCTCTTTTTCTCATGGTACAACTAGTAAACGGAACTACCTTGTTTGAGTAGCCCCTCCTAGCACCAATGGTTCTTAACTAAGGGTGACTGTGGCTCCTTTCTTTCCTTCAAAGGACAGTTGTCCCTTTCCTCCCCTAAGGAACAATTAGAAACTTCTAGAGACTTTTTTGGTTGTCACATTGAGGTAGCTACACCTGGCATCCAGTGAATTTTTGAGGTTAAGAATACTCCTAAACATCCTGCTGAGCAGAGTAGCCCCACTTCATGATAAAGAACCATTTGTCAATGTCAAAGGTGTTCAGGCTGAGAAACCTTGCTCCAGTTTTGGGAAAACATGTCACTTCTTAGGTCTAAAGCTAATTTTTCCATATTCTATTGTCCTACTTCACACAGGACACTACTTCATTAAATACCTTCTCTTTCCTGTATCTTTTACCTTTCCTTCTTTGCTGACCTTAAGTTTTCCTGTTAATGTGCCTACTTATAAAAATAAAACTTTTATCTTGACCTGTTATATTCTAGTTATTGTTGTCTTTATCTTTGGAAACAGTGTTGTATTTTTGTTTATCTTCTTTTTATTCCTCAGGGCATTGGAATCAACTTTTTGACCTCACCAGTCCATTGAAATTGCTCTTTCTAAAGTCACTGGTACTCTAATACCAAATTTTGTTTTATTTTGTTTTGTTTGTTTATTTTTGGTACCAGGGATCTAACTCAGGTCCTTGCACTTGTGCAGCAGGCAGCGAAACCACTGAGCTAAATCCTTGGCCCCTAATGACCAAATTTTTTAAAAATAAATTTTATTTTACCTCATTCCCCCCTCAAGCCCCCCTCCTCCCTATGTAAAAAAGCTTGTTGCCATTTTTCCTTCTATTTTCACTTTTTTCTTGTCCCTTCCTTCATCTTCTCCCCCCTCCCTTGTTCCCATTCCAATTTGAACACTTTCTTCCTGTTTCCCAACATCCATTGTATATCTCAGTCCTTATTTCTACTTTCAGTTTCTCACACCAGAGTAACAATGCAGTATTTAAATATGTGTCCAATTTATTTCACTTAAAAGTATGGTGTCAAGGTCCATCCATTTAGCTACAAATGTCTGAAGCTCATCCTTCTTTATGGCAGAGTAGTACTCTACTGTATTAAAAAAGCACATCTTTACCCACTCATCAGTTGATGGGCATTTGGGCTGTTTCTAATGACTGAATTAAAAGGGCATTTCCCTTATCTTCTTGATAGTTCAGCAACATTAATAATAGTGAAGATTTTCTCTCTTAAAATTACACTCTTCTGGCTTTGCAGGCCACTGTGTTCTGTGTCCTTATCAACCTTTTCCTTCTAGCGTGTCACACTTGCTGTGTGATTCCATCCATTTACATATATTCATTCTACAGGATCTTGCTTCAGACCAGCATATCAGTGGCCACACCATTGAGACTCAGATCCACCTTACTTTCTGTAGGTTTCTACCTAGATAGTCCATAAGCATCTCAAATTTAATCCCCATATTTTTCTCCTGAATTCTTGCCAAAAATATCTTTTCCATAGCCTCAGTGCTAATCATTCTCTACGTATCCCTCATAGTATCCCTCAGTGACAAGTTCTTAAGGGTTTTTTTTTCACTAAACATAATTGAAATTCTCATTTCCATTACCCTTGCCTTTATTCAGTCTTCCATTGTCTATTTGACTGTCCCAATGGCTTCAAAGCTATCTTCCAGGCTCAACACTGATAAATGCATCCTCTATTATGCTTAATAATTTTCCAGAATTTTCCTGGAGAGAATATGGCCCCTGCAGCTGTATTGCCTAGGTTTGAATAGAGACCAAGTCTTTGGTGCCTTAAAATGCTTAGTGGGGTTAAAGATCTTAGTACCAGTCTTACATGGTTGAGGTAGAGTTAAATAATTAAACACAAAGTATTTGGAACAATTCCTGTCACATGAATACATAAATGTTAGCTGTTATTGTACTACTATCATTATTAATGTAGTATACATCTCAGAACTTATCTACCAAAATCCCTTCACTGATGTGATAACCTCTGAAATAAAATCCAAACTACTAAGTCTGATATGCTGAATCCATTAAGATCTAACTGCTTAATCTGTCCAGTCTCCTGTAAACACCAGGTGTTAGCAGTTTGATATTACCAGCAATTTCTCCAGAGTGCTTTGCTGCTTATCTTGCTGTTTCTTGTGACTGAAATGCCATCCTCACTTTTTCCACTGTGCAGTCTGATTTATCTTCTATTCATTTTCTTCTCACTGCATACATTTATTACAGTTCTTGACAGTTATAGTTGACATGCTTTTTTCTTTTCTTTTCTTTTTTTAAGCAGTGGGCTTTTTGAGAACAGAAATCAGATCTTATGCTCCCAATTATGTGCCTGTCTCAGTGAACATTTAAAAATTTGATAATACAAAAAAGTAAAAAAGGAGAATTAAAAAAAAAACTCGAGAGCTGGAAAGATGAGCTCTTTGCTATACACAGCCTTGAACAACTTCAGCATCACTTTTCAGGTGGTTAAAAACTTGTAACTTCAGGCTCCCTCCCCAACTTACTTAACCATGATCTGTATTTTTAAGAGAGACCCAGGTGGCTTGTAGCAGAAAAAATTTGAGAAACAGTTCTCTAGTTCATTTTTTTCAACAGATTTTCATATGTTCAAAATCATATATTTGATACTTGTAAAGGTTAAAAATAGTTTTGCAAATATACTTAATGGCAAAATGATTAAAGCATTTAAAGGTAAGGGTAAATTTAATATCAGATTCTTAACAATCAGCAGTCCTGAGTGACCCTTGATTCTGATAAGGACAGGATCTTTTTGTTTTGAACTAGTAGCCCTCATTAGTTACCTAAGAATCTTTGTTTGTCTTGGTATTGGGGATCAAACCCAGGGATGCTCTATTACTGAGCTACATCCCTAGCCCTTTTTTGAGACAAGGTCTTGCTAAGTTGCACAAGCTGGGCTGGAATTTGTGATCTCCCTACCTCAGCCTCCCAGAGTGCTGGAATTACAGGCATGCACCACCACATCCAATTTAAGAGTTCTTTTTGACACCATCTCTGATAATATTTGTAACAGCCTGGAGTGCATTTTTCATATAAATATTTTTATCTTGCCTGTGAATGGAACTTCGTTAAGTTTTGAGGTGGAAGGCTATGGATTTGAACTGAGGGTATAATTACCTTGACTGCTTTGGGGTTTTTTTTGGTGGGTTTCTCAAAGTTTATCTTCAGACTGGCTTTGCCCACTATATTCTGGCAGTGTACTCATAATGAGATTAGAAATATTGGAAACCATTATTTAAAAGTTCCTATAAGCACTGTGCCTCAGCTCAAGCACATTGAGTGATATATTCTGTTTTTAAATTAACTTATAAGGTTGAATGCTTTTATATTGCATAGCCTGTATAATAAATGTTTCATTCAGTGTTAAAGTTTCTACTAAGATTTTCCCAAAAATAATGAGAAATCTATTTTTTAACTGATAGACCTGAAAAAATGACAAAGTTAAACTCATAGACTTCCAAATTTCTTCTCAGATTCTTTGAAGCTGTTCATAAAACTTTATTTTAAACATTAAACTTTCAGCTTGATTGTAACACTCAAATATAGATGTTTGAGGGATCAGAGTTGGAGAAAGCATGTTACAATATGTATCATTGGAATGGAATCCAGTTCATACGAATTTGAGCAGATACTATTGGAGAATAAATATTCCAAGTAGTGGGTGGTAGAGAAAAGTAATAGAGTACTGATAGAACAGATCTGACCTTCAAGAAATTTATCTTTCAAGGGTGTCAGCCAGTAAACCATATTTCAGTGTTATGTGGAGTGCTGTAACAGGATATACAGGGTATATGTAGGTCACAGAGGAAGAGTACCATTCGTTAGATTTTACTTAGAAGATACATTTTTGTTTCAGCAAATTAATGCCTAAGTCAGTGCCATCCTCTGCAGAAGTAAAGATAAAGAATGTACTGTCTCTACCTGGAAGTGTGTTTTGGTTATTAAGTAAAAATTCATGTGCAGTGATTAGTTCTCTCAGATTGATTGAATAAAGATATATTAAGTGTCAGTTACTCTGTAAAGAGTCTTTCCTTCTTGTTTTTGGAGTTTCTGCTCCCACCCTCTCTGTTTTACTTTTTATATTCGTAGCCCCAGTGCGTGAATTTGCAGGGAACATCTCTAAAATTATGGAGGTCAAATTTAGGTATCTTTTCAGTTCCTTTTCTTCTCTTGTCCTATTTTTAGCCCCAGTTTCTTCTGTTCTAGAATAATTATTGCTGATAGCATAGAACCCAGAATGTGAGCAGTTTGCCTTAGCAGTTTTATGATTCAAAATTCTCTCCTCCTCCATATTAAATTATTTTTAAAAGCCTGTTACCCCTAATTACAATTAAGGGAGTTATAATGCTTGACAGTTTTGATTCTTAGTTTTATAAATATAAATTCTGGATTGGTAATTTAATTCACATTTTAAGACTTTTACTAAAATAATGCGGGTTTTAACAAATATAGATCAGTAAAATTTTAAAATAGTATTTTGAGACACATCTTTTGCTTAAAAATTCCTTCTCCCTTCATCCCTTCTTCCTCTTCACATTTACAAAAGCTTTGTTTCCATTTTTTCCTTCCATTCCTTTTTTTCCTTTTCCCTTTCTTCCCTTCCCCTTCTCCACTCCCTTGTTCCCCTTCCCATTTGAAAGTGTTCTTCCTACTTCCCAATATTTATCCTTATTTACCCTCTGGGTTTCTCATACTAGAGAATCAATGCAGTATTTAAACTTGTCTGTCCAGTTTATTTCACTTAAGCTTATGGTCTCAAGGTGAATATTTTCCTACAAATGACTCAAGTTTATTATTCTTTATGGTAGAGTCGTACTCTATTGTATATAAATACTACATTTTTCTCCACTCATCTTTTGATGGGCATCTAGGCTGTTTCCAAGATTTAGCTATTATAAATTGTGCTGCTGTAAACATGGGTATGCATATATCACTGTAGTATGATACTTTTAACTTTTGGGAAGATACTTGGAAAGGGAATAACTAGGTCAAAAAGAATTCCTAGTCTTTTGAGTTTTTTGAGGCATCTCCATACTAATTTCCATAGTGGTTGTACCAGTGTACATTCCCACCAGCAGTGGAGAAGAATTTCTCTTTCCCCACAGCCTCACCAGCATTTGTTATTGGTTGATTTCTTGGTATAGCCATTCTTTCTGGAGTAAGATGGAATCTTAGTGTTGTTTTCAGTTGCATTTCTTGAATGACCAGTGATGTTGCACATTTTTTAGTGTTTTTATTTCCTGTTTCTACTTCTTCATCTGATAAATGTCTATTCATTTCAGATGCCTATTTTTTAATTTGGTCTTTAAATTTGAGGCAGTCTGATTTTTTTGGTTTCTTTATATATTCTAGATATTAGTCTTTTGTCTGGGGAACAGCTGGCAAAAAATTTTTTCCAATTCTGTGAGTTGTCACTTCACTTTGTTGATAGTTTCTTTTGTTGTGCAAAAGCTTTTTAATTTGATGTGATCCTAGTTGTTGATTCTTTGTAATATTTGCTATGTGATTGGGGTTTTTGTTCATGAAGTCTTTGCCTACTCCTGTATCTTCTAGAGTTTTATCTATTCTATCTTCCAGTAGATTAAATGTTTCTGTTTTTATATTTGTATCTTTGATCCATTTCAGTTTTAGTATAGTGCATGGTGAGAGATACGGGTCAAGGTTCAATTTCCAGCATGTGGAAGCCAGTTTTCCCAGGACCATTTATTGAAGAGGCTATTTTTCTTCCAGTGAAGGTGTTTGGCCCCTTTGTCAAGGATAAGGTAGCTTAGTGTGCTTGGAGTTATTTCTGCATCTTCTATTCTGTTGCATTGATCCTCAGGTCTGTCTTTTTGCCAGTAACATGCAGCTTTTTTTTTTTTAATCACAGTAGCTTTGTTGTACAATTTCAAAACAAGGATTGTGATGCCCCCCCTGCCTTGCCCTTGTTGCTCAGAATTGCTTTTGCTATTCTAGGTCTCTTCTGCTTCTATATGAGTTTTAGGACTGTTTTCTCTAGTTCTGTGAGGTATGCTATTGTTATTTGAACAGGATTGCATTACATCTGTATAACAGTTTTGGAAGTATGGCTATTACCACTATATTAGTTCTGCCTATCCAAAAACGGGGTATCTTTCCATTTTCTGATACCTTCTTCAGTCTCCTTTTTCAGAGTACTGTAGTTTTCACTGTATAGGTCTTTCACTTCCTTTATTAAATTGATTCCTGAGTATTTAATTTTTCTTGATGCTCTTGTGAAAAATGTTATTTTCCTAAGTTGACTTTCAGTGAGTTTGTTATTCATGTAGAGGAATGCTATTGATTTTGAAGTGTTGACTTTGTATCCTACTACACTACTCAATTTGGTTATTAATTCTAGGAGTCTTTTGGTGGCTATTTCTGTGCAGAATAAGTATGTCATCAACAAATAATGATAATTTAACTTCTTCCTTCCCTATCTATATTCCTTTTATTTCTTTCTCTTGTCTAATTGCTCTGGCTAATGTTTCCAGAACTGTATTGAACAGGAGTGGTGATATTGATATAGGAGAAGAGATATGACTCCCAAACCTGCTAGATATCCAAAATGTGAGTTCATGTTTTCTAAAATCGAAGAATGAATTCTAGGAACAATGGAGGTTAAGAGTAGGAAAAATTTATTGGGAGAAAGAAAGCTTCTGCCTAAAAGACAGAAGGGGGACCAGAAAGTGGGTTGCCTGCCCACCCCACTTTTCAAGGATGTTTTATACAGCAAAGCCATGTGGTGAGGTGGGTACAAAATGAGACAAAACTATAAAACCCAATGGAAATTTACAAAGTGGACATGACGTGGACAAAGCCATGACCAAAAGATTACACACCTGGCTAATATTGATTAAATGAGGATCCAATGGGGAAACAAGTCACAAACAAGGAATTTTCCATTTAGAATATCACTGCTATCTAGGGAAGTAGTGCCTCCTCTTTTTATAGTAAATGTGTAAATGTGTAAATGTATAGTATATGTATAGTAAACCAGTATATGTATAGTAAACCAGTAAATGTGCCTCAGTTGTTCTCCATGTTGGCTCCTTGCAGTATTGGCTCCTGGAGGGCTGGCACCTTAAGGGAGGCCCTGTCTAACTGCCTACAAGATATCTAATTAACTTACCTATGTACAATAATATTGGGCATCTTTGTCTTCTTTCTGATTTTAGAATGAAAGCTTTCAGTTTTTGACCAGTTAGTATAATGTTGGCTGTTGGCTTGTCATATAAGGCTTTTATCAGATTAAGATAAAGACCTATTCCAATTTTTTTTTATCATGAATGGATGTTGGATCTTGTCAAATGCTTTTTCTGCATCTACTGAGATAATCATGTGGTTTTTGTCCTTAGTTCTGTTAATACAGTGTATTACATTTATTGATTTGTGTATGTTGAACCATCCCTGGGATGAATCCTACTTGGTCATTCTGTATAATTTTGATGATTTGCTGCGTTCTATTTTGCCAGTATCTTATTAAGGTTTTTTGCATCTATGTTCATTGAGGAAATCGGCCTGTAGCTCTTTTTTGGTTGGTTCCTTCTCTGGTTTTGGTATCAGGCTAATACTTACTTCCAGGAATGAGTTTTTGAGTATTGATTCCCTTTCAGTTTCATGAAAGTTTGAGGAGTAGTGTCTTTAGATCTCTAAATTTCTTGTAGAATCCAGGAGAGAATTCGTCAGGACCTAGGCTTTTCTTTGTTGGTAGCTTTTTTTAAGTTCAATTTCATTGACTGATATTGAATTATGTAGAATTTTTATATCATCTTGATTTAGCTTTGGTAGTTCATATGTATCTAGGAATCTGCCCATTTCTTCTGTGTTTTCCATCTTATTAGAGTACAGATTCTTAAAGTAGGAATTAATCATCTAGAGTTTTGCAGGATCTGTTGTGATTTTGCCCTTTTCATTCCTAATTGCATGGATTTGAGTCTCTTTTTTTTGATAAGGGTGACTAAGGGTTTGTATATGTTATTTACTCTTTCAAAGAACAAACTCTTTGATTCATTCTTTGTATTGTTTTCTTAGTCTCAATTGCATTAATTTCTGCTCTGCTCTTTATATTTTTCTCCCTCATATGCGCTTTGGATTTAACTTGCTCTTCTTTTGCTAGAAACTTGAGGTTCAACATTAGGTTATTTATTTGAGCTTGCTCTGGTTTTCTAATGTGGGAATTGACCCACATAAGTTCCATAAGTTCCCATAAGTTTCAGTTTCATAAGTTCCAGTATGTCATATTGGCATTATTGTCTAGTTGTAGAAACTGCCTAATTTCTTCAGAGTGTTATTTAGTTTTCATGTGTTTATGTAGTTTCTTTTGACATTGATTTCTAATTTTATTGCACTATGATCTGAGAAGATGTGTAGGATAATTTCAGTTCCTTTGGATTTACTTAAGCATGTTCTGTGAGCTAATATGTGGTCTATTTTGGAGAAAGTCCCTTGTGCTGCTGAGAAGAATGTGTATTCTGTTGTTCTTGGGTGGGACACTCAGTAGGTATCTATTAAGTCTATTTGTTCAAAGGTTTGGTTCAGCTTTTATGTGGGTTTGTTGATCAACTATGTCTAGTTGATCTGTTTGTGACAGTGGAGTGTTGAGGTTCACCTTTATAATTGTATTGTGCTTATCTGATTTTTTTGTATCTATTAATATTTGTTTTATATATTTGGGTGTGCTAGTATTTGGTGTATAGATATTGATGATTGTTATCTCTTCCTCTTGGATTGTTCCCTTAATGATGACCTTTGTCTCTTCTGATCAGTCTTGGCTTGAATTCCACTTTGTCTGCAAATAAAATATCTACCCCTGCTTTATTCTTGGTTTCTGTCGCATAGAGTATTGTTTTTCATCCTTTAACTTTCAGTCTGAATTTCTTTTTGAATTACATGTGTTTCTTTTGTGCAGCATATTGTTAGATCTTGCTTCTTGATCCATTCTGCCAATCTGTTTCTTTTGATTGGTGAATTGAGACCATTTATATTGATAGTTGTAACTATATGTATTGACTTATTTAGCCTTGCCATATTATTTTCCTGTTCTTGGTTCCCTTTCTTTCCCTTCTGTTTAATTGCTTGTCTCCCTGGTGGGTTCATTCTGTTGGGATTCGTGGAATTATTGTTTTCATTGTCTTTTTCTAGAAAATCCGCCACAATTGTTTGGAATGCTGGCTTGGTGACCATAAATTTATTTAGGTGTTATTATGGAAGTATCTTATTTCTCCATCAATTTTGAAAGATAATTTTGTGGGGTGCATCTATGTGGGTTGTTTCCTTTTAGGGCTTGAAATACTTCAAACTCTCTTTGACTTAAGTATTTATGTTGAGAAGTCTGCTGTGATTCTGATGGGTTTTCCTTAATTGGTGATTTGTTTATTTTCTGTAGCAGCTTTTTATATTTTGTTCTTGTGTTGAATTTCTGGGATCTTGACTGTTGTATGCCTTGGTATAGATTTTTTCTGATTGTAGCTAATTGTAGTTTTGTATGCCTCATCTGTATGTCAAATTCTTTTTACATGCTTGGGAAGTTTTCTGCCATTACTTCTCTTAACGGGTGTTTTTTTATGTCCATTGTGCTATCTTTGGATTTTTTATTGATTCCAGTTAATCTTATGTTATTCTTTGCATCATCTACTAGCTGTTAGATTAATTTTCCATAGTCCCTTGCTATTTTTAAGAAGTCTTTCACTTGATGATTGCTAATCACAACCCTGTGTTCTATAACTGATACTCTATCTTCACATTGGTTGATTCTGCTGCATATAGTTTCAATAGAATTTTTAATCTTCTGGATATTTGTTTGGATCTGTTTTATGGAATCCAATTCTTTCCTGTGTTGTGCATTTATGGTTTCCATCACTGTCCTAAGCTCCTCTATTTTTCTTTTTAATCTGTATCTACTCTAGATTCACTAACCATGTCCTTCATTGTGGTCATCATCTCTTTAGTTATCTGTGTGATTTTTTCTTTTTTTCCTAGAGACTCATTCATCTGCTTTATTTCCACTGCTGCCATTTCAGAAAGTTCAGATGGGTGGCTTTTGATTTCTTACACTTCAGTGCCCCCTGTATTTGTCTTGGGCCAGCTGGAGGTCTGGGGTTGCATCTTGCTTCTGTGTTTTCTCTCTTTTTTAAAAAATTTGTTTTCTGCATTGATGCTTGTAAATTGCTTATGGTAGGTAGCTTTATTACTAGTATCAAGACCTCTGTAGGAAATGACTACTTTACAGAGATGTCTTCTAAGCATACCTGGCTTTTGGGTTTTGAGTCTGTCCCAAGATCCTGCCTGTTCAATTTATTAGGGATGAGAGGTTGTTGCCTGTTAGGACTAGCACCATATTTTAGTACTGAACTGTGGTGTTGTTTATGACCCCCAGACAATCTCAGTATTGATCCACAAGGAAGAACAATTGATAGCAAAAATTATGTCACTTTGGCTAAAGTAGTACAATCAGTAATAACAACAGCATCAAGCGCAGTCTAGAAAAATGACAAACTAATAATTTGCTATCTTTAACCATTGGTGCCAGATTTATAGTTATATAATAAAATCTAAAACAAATCAGAAAATTATACAGTAAATAACCCCTCCATAGAGGCATTTTACCCTAAGGGGAGAAAATTTAAATGGGACAGGTAGAAAAAATACTGAAATAAAAAAAGAAAAGAAATTAGAAGAAAGTCTGAAGGACAAAGGAAGATTACCTAAGCTTTGGAAAACTGGTAAAGAGGGCAGGAGGGAAAGAAAAAATGAAAAGACAGAAACAAGAAATCAAAACTAAAAACAATGTTCATAACTTATGAAGAAATAAAAACACACAAGAAAATAAACAAAAAACTGACCGCAAAGAAAAAAATTTCTCTATGATTTCAAGCTTATGGTCTTCTGGGTCTGCAGTTTTGTGGCAGTGTCCAATTCAGGACAAGATTCTCTTGTCACTGGTCAACAAAGGAGGCAGCCCAGATCCATGCTAGATAATCTCAGTAGTAGGATTAGGGCGGGGTGCTGGGTAATTCCAGTAAGCCTATAGTAGGATTAGGGTGCTTTCAAATCCACAGTTCAGGCTGATCCTGGCCTCTGGTTGTGGGATTAGGGCCTGAGTCATTCAGCCTACAACACTCCGGGTCTCACTTTCCTAACCACAGCTCCCTGATCCTAAACTTCTGTGGTTGTCTCTTACCCAGTCACTGTGGGGTTTCAACACTGGGAGCCCTGAGATAAAGCCAACCCATGACTTCTTTGAGTTCCTGGTTCACTTGGCCCCTCACTAAAATGGCATTCAGCCAAACATTATCTCCAGAGAACACGGCAGTTGCTTGGACTGGAGTCACTTACCAGCAATTGTAGCACACAGCATCCACTGCTCCATTCCACTGGTGTATCTCTCCCTGGAGGACCCCAGAGTCACCTACCCTCACTCTGTCTCTGTAGATTCAATCCTCCTCTCTAACACCACAAGCTGGGAGCCAGGGAAAAAACACAATTTGCTCCCTCCTTTTTCAGCATTGAGGTCCTCACTTTCTCTGTGTGCTCCAGAATTTTCTTCAAGTCCTTCCTGGATCCTGGGAATCCACCTCCCTCCTTCTTTTTTTCCCCAAGTTGTTACTTTCCAGTGTCTGGATTCTGAATCTTGGCAAGTTTGATTTATTGCTGCTTAGTAGCTCCACCATTGTCCCAGAAGTCCTCTTGAGACATATCTTTAAAATACTTCTGGTGAACCATGTTTGATTACAATAAACATATTTTTAACGATTTCTTTCTTTAGCCTCTGTGTATCATATTTGACATTTGCTCTCTTGAGCAACTCAGCTTCTATTTTCCAGAGTCAGTATTTAGTTAGGGTGTCTTATCCTATCACTGCTGTTCACATCTACATTACTGCCTAGGGCAGACACACAGACAAACATGCTGGCAGAGAGTTTTTAATAAATCAGCTCACCCTTTAAAACAACAAAAGATCAAGAAGATTATCTACTGGCTGTTCCTGGCAACTTTGTAGTGAATTTGAAATATTCTGTAATACAGTCATTCCAGATAAGTTTGCTGAGAATTTATTCACAATTCCTCTTAGGAGTGAGTGTCCTCGTGTGTGCCAGAGAGGCTTGTTCCAGAAACACTGTATAAAAAAAATTTCTATAGCCCTAAAAGAATATATCTTACTTTCTGATTTGTTGCAATCAAATAAATCATATTTAGTGTACATATAAATAAATCATTAATTTATTTTCACACTACCAAATATATTATTACCATGTTGCATTACTCAGTTTATTTTATACTTTTTAAAAGATTTATTCAGCATCATGATCAGGCTGTTATAATTAGCAATCAGCAGCATAGGTGCTAAAAAATGGAGTACATTAAAATGCCTTGTTGGAATGCTTTGCACTTTGTACCAAACAGGAGCTAAATAACCTGTTATACAATTAGTCACAAATGCAGTCCTCAAGTTTTTTTTTTTAATCCATACACATAAGTATTGTCTAAAAGATGTCTTCTCTGTAGCAGTTAGTCCCTGCCACCACTGTATCTGGCTGAGTTCACAAATCTGTTCAAGCTAGTAACTTCCGTGTTACTTTTCTGGCTCTCTTCACCTGCTAAAGTTTGTTTCCTAGGAATGATTAAAACCTTCTGCCACTGCCATAGCTACTACTGCTGGAACTACCTTGATTTCATGGTTTGGCAAAGTCTCGGCCTCCACCACCAAAGCCTCCAGTTTCCTCCCTTTGTGCATCCAAAATTTGAACATTGATTGTTCCACTTGCCAAAATCATTGTAGCTTCCACACCTCCCAAATTGCTTTTAGTATTACCAAAATCATTGTAGCCATTCCCACTGGCACCATATCTGCCACTACCACAGCTGCCACCAAAGCCACTTTGACCACTGAAATTTCTTCCACAGCCAAAATTGTTATGGCCACCACCAAAAGCTGTAGAACTGCTTCCACCTCTTTGACTAGATGAAGCACTAGCCATCTCTTGGTTCAACAGGGTGATCTTACTTCACAGTTCTGGCCATTCAGAGTATGGTATTTCTAAATGACAGTCTTATCCACAGAATCATGGTCATCAAATATTATAAAACCAAAGCCCCTCTTCTTTCCACTGCCTTGGTTAGTCATGATTTCAATCACTTCAGTCTTCCCATGCTGTTCAACATAATCTCATAAGTGATGTTCTTTAGTATCTTTTTTAATGCCACCAACAAACATCTTCATAATTTGATGAGCCCTTAGTCTTTGAGAATTGTCTCTTGAGACAGCTCTCTTTGGTTCCACAACTCTTCCATCCACCTTGTGTGGTCTTGCATTCATGGTTGCATCCACCTCCTCCACAGTGGTGTAAGTGACAAACCCTTGGAGCACTTGCTGTTTGGATCACTCAGTACCACACAGCCTGTGAATGTTCTTTGCTCAGAATGGCTTCTCAGACTCTCATCAAAGTTGTGTCAGAGCTCAGCTCTCCAATCTTCTGCCGCTGTTCGGGCTCTTTAGGAGACTCTGACTTAGACAAGGGCACTCAGAAGAGAGACTTTGTTTGTTTGTTTGTTTGGTATGGGGGGGGGATCGAACTCAGGTCCTTGAGCTTGCGCAGCAGGTGGCGAAACCACTGAGCTAAATCCCCAGCCCAGAAGAGAGACTTTTAATGACGCTTCCTTGGCAATGTCCATTAGCAGACTCTTACATATTTTAGAAGTCATAATCTCTGCATACTGAGATACCAGTTATGGTTGTGTGTGTTGTTTTTTTTGGTACGGGGGATCGAACTCGGGACCTTGCGCTTGCCAGGCAGGCGCTGGAACCACTAAGCTAAATCCTCAGCCCTGGTTATGGTTGTTAATTACAATTGTAATTATTCTGAAAAGTGGAGCATTAAGTCAGAGTTGAAGAAAAGTGAATAAATCCTTAATGTTTTTGTTTTTTATTTTTTGATACCGGGGATCGAACCCAGGACCCTGTGCTTGTGAGGCAGGTGCATGAACCACTGAGCTAAATCCCCGGCCCCTTAATGTTTTTAAAAACAACTGGAATTTGGAGCTTGAAAGCACCATAGAGATCATTGGGTATATTTTTATACAAGAAAAAAACTTAGATTGTGACTTTTACTCATGATCATAAACCTACATAGCAGCACATTATAAAAAATATATACTCTTCATGTTTGTATATAACTCATACCATATTTGTGGTTTATACATCTCTGTAGAAGTACAGTGAATAGACTCAGAGTCAAGTTACTTTATGTTTTTGTTGTTGTTGTTTTGAACGTGCAATGGGGCCAGTTACTGTGTCCAGCTTGTGTTTGTTTCGAGGACCTGAAGAGTAATGCTAGATACTTAAACATGCTACAAATGGTTGAACCTTGAAAATGTGCTAAGTAAAAGAAACCTGACACAGGGCCGGGGATCTAGCTCAGTGGTTCTGCTGCCTGCCTCGCAAGTGCAAGGACCCAAGTTCAGTCCCCGGTACCAAAAAAAAAAAAAAAAGAAAGAAACCTGACACAAAAGACTACAAATCATGATTTATTCATATGAAATACCCAAAATAGGCAAATCAGTAGAGACAAAAAGTAGATTAGTGGCTGCCAGAAGCTTGGGAAGGCAGGAGTGCAGGGAGGAATAGTAACAGCTGATGAGTATAGATTTTCTTTTAGGGTGATGAAAATGACCTGAAATTAGGTAGTGGCGACAGTTCCACAACTTTGTGAATATTCTTTTTTTTTTGGGGGGGGGGTACCAGGGATCAAACCTCAGGACCTTGTGGTTTGGAGGCAGGTGCTGGAACCACTGAGCTAAATCCCTGGCCCTTTTTAAATTTTATGTTAAGTATATTTTACCACAATCTTTTTCCTTTCTTTTTTTTGGTACCGGAGATCGAACTTGGGTCCTTGTACTTGCAAGGCGGACAGTGAAACCACTGAGCTAAATCCCCGGCCCTAACTTTGTGAATATTCTTAAAACTACTGCATTGTACACTGAAAAGGATGAATTTTATGGTACATGAATTTATACCTCAAGAAAAACAGTAACACATGTAAAGTACTTAACAGGTACCTGATACATAACACACTCCATAAAAATTAGCTGCTGTTATTTTTTGGAGCCATTTATAAATTTTAAGAAGATAACTCAGAAAAACTAGGAAGTATAATATTCAGTATTTTATTTCACTACCTGAAATATAAGTGATGTAAGTACTAAAACGATTATTTTTTTAACAATAGAATGCTCATAACATAAAAAAGGTATTTACTAGCAGTAACCTTCAAATTCAGTAGTTAGCTAAACTGTATAGCAGTTTTATGGTATGGTTTCCACAATTTTCTTAAAAATTAATACCATTAAGATATTAAATTTTATGTCATGTATATTTTACCATGATTTTAAAAAATAAATACCCAGTCTTGTGAGATTTGCTTATCCTTAGGTACTCTTTACCTGCCCTGTTTATAGTCCTATCCTTTTTTCAGAAAAGAATAATCATGGAGATAGAAATCTTTAATAATGGCAGATTATATGTTATCTTCAGTTTGGAGCTTTAAAAACAAACATTATTTGTAATGTAACATGCAGTGTTACATCTACCAAGTACTAAATAGGCACCCAGAAAATAAACTTCATACTGTACATAGTCTCAAGAGGTTAGTATACAGTGGAAGACACAGTGTGGAGAGAGTGATGCTTTAGTGTCTCTCCTTGACTGCAGGATCAGTGCCTATAAAATACAAGCAGCAAATGCTCTGATTACCTTTCAGAATCTGTAATAAAGAAGCTCTCTAGGGCCCCATGGAAGCTGATAGCAGGGAGAGAATCCATAGTTTGTGTTTTAAGGACTAACATCAGAGATCAGCTGAGGACAGAGACAGTTGACCAAGGGCAGCCCTAGTACAGAGGAGATGTTCTGATCTATGATGCTTATCAGATATTTGTTTAATGAATTAATTTATAGTTATTCATTGAGATAAAATTTGCTGATAATTAAATACGTAAGTTGTGGTATCTGTTTATCAAGCCATTTCTATATGTTAGCATTTTGTTTAAGAGTCCAGGGTAGGGATGGAGATACTAGAAAATTCTGTAAATGTCAGTGGCCTTCAAGGACTTGGAAAGTTGTTGGGCTGAAAAAGGTGCTAAAGAATGGTGTGACAAAACATATGGTTGAATAAAGTCCAGTGCTTCCATACTCCATGAGGGTGTAAAATGCTGCAGGCAATGAAAAAAGGAATGCTAGTGACTGAGTCACGGTGAAAATGGGATTGGATTGGCCCTTGGTCACCTTGAAGGCAGAGAATGGGTGAAAGGAATTCCAGATTGGGGTTGGGAGGAGGATGGGGTTAGGGTGGGTACTGACCAACTCGGAGGCCAACTAGGGCAAGGCATAACCTCAGTCAACCCTACAGAGGTTGGTAAGGTAGGAGCCTCGTCCACCTGGAGCTGGCAGGTTCTTAGTAGGAATAGGTTACAATTTGATGGGTTGAGATGGGGATAACTAGACTCTTCAGCATTGGGAGCTGAGTTGTTCCTAGTGCACATAAGCAGAGGCATAGGTGCTGAAGCTGAAAAGTGATTTGATGAATTGGTGTTGAAGGATAAATTAATTCGGTAGTTTTGTATAGGAGAATTGAGGATGGGGAGTCAATTAGCAGATCTGGCCCACAGTGCTCTTGCATATACTTTTACATGACCCAGAAAGCTGGATCTTGGCAGAATTATAAGTAGGTTGTTACCTTATGTTTCACTGTTTGTTTGTTAGTTTCTTTGTTTGTTTGAGGCAGGGTCTCCCTCTGTAGTTTAGGGTGGCCCTGAACTCACTATGTAGCCCAGGCTGGCCTTGAACTTGTGGCGATCCTCCTGCCTCAGTCTCCTGAGTGCTGGGATCACAGGCAGGTGCCAACAGGACTTGTGATTCTATTCATTGCTCTCCTATTAGACACTAGACAGTGTTATTCAGTGAATGTTTCAGGAGATAATCCTCATTAAGAAACATACAAAATTTCATTTTAATAAATGACTTACATAGGTCAAGAGCTTTCCTTGTCAAATTTTCACGATAGGTGATGATGCAATGGCTGGTAATTCACACTCTTGAGGGACAGACTGACTGCTCAGTGGACTCACACTGTGGAAAAAATCACCTTTGCGATTTTGCACATCTTTAAGATCAGTGTTTCTCAAAGTATGGAGCATGAATAACCTGTATTACTCAAAGGATTTGTTTAAAATGCAGACCGAAGGGCTGGGATTTAGCTCAGTGGCTCCATGCCTGTCCCACAAGTGTAAGGTCCTGAGTTCGATCTCTGGCACTGGAAAATAAATAAATAAAATGCAGGCTGAGCTCCTCCCAAGACCCAGCTGAGCAAAAAGCTTTGGGAGCAGGTGGGGGAACTCCACATCTTTAACCAGCACACTAAATTTTGAGAACTACTGATTCATGACATGCATTTCTGTGGAATTGTCTCTGACAAGCAGCTTTCTTAGTCTCATTTCCTGCGTATTAGGTTCTTTCTTGGTGGGACATTTTCCAGTAGCTCACATTATATGTGGTGTCTTACTCGCCAATTTTGTACTATTTCTTACACTGCAAGTAATTGCTGTTGCATGGTGAAGCCAGCAGCTCCCCCTTTGAAGAACTGAGTACTGTCAGCATAGCAACCCAGCTGGCAGTATTTGTCCTTCATCTGGCAAATCTCAATAAGTCAAATTCCTTTTCTATAATAATGTCAGTGTTACCAATTTCTAGAGTTGAAAGATTTCTTCTAGTAGGACTCCTTATTGAATACTCCCTTGAAATAATCGGACTCCTTCCTTGAGTATGCTATAAAGACCACTGAACCTGTATTTTAAAATTCTTGTAACTTACTCAGCCTTAAAAAATATTCATATTCCAAAATACCACGTCAGAAGTTAGATAACTGAAGTTGGCCTATTTTGAAGTGTGCAGGGATCAGTGTGGGAGGACATGTGAGTTACTAAGTATAATTTATTTCTTCCTGGGTAGAAATTCCAACGCTTGAGCTTAGAGCTGCCCTTTTATTACACTTGGCTCTCCTCAAGCATTATTGACCTTTGGTTAGTATACATGTGAATAGATTCAGACTGTTCCCATTTTATTATCTGATTTGACCAGTAAATTAAGTACTTAACAGAAAAATGAATTTCTTGTGAGAATGAAATCTGTAAAAGACATCAGCAGCCTCAGGTGATATTATAAAGTAAGGGCTGTTGCGTTCTCCTGGCTTTCTTTTCTGTTTTCTTCTTCTTCTTCTTCTTCTTCTTCTTCTTCTTCTTCTTCTTCTTCTTCTTCTTCTTCTTCTTCTTCTTCTTCTTCTTCTTCTTCTTC
>NW_004624785.1:3348386-3412544 GCF_000247695.1 Heterocephalus glaber | reverse complement strand
GCAATTTTTCTTTTCCTGGTCACTAATTGCAATCTTATCTTCTATATCTGAAATTCTGTCCTCACATTGGCTCATTCTATTGTGTAGACTTTCAGTGGAGTTTCTGATCTCCTGGAAATCCGTTTGCATCTGCTTTATGGATTCCATTTGTTTCCTTTGTTGGGATTCCATCATGTTCCTCAGCTCCTCTCTAGATTTATTAATCATGTCTTGCAGTAGTAGCACAATCTCTGCTGTTATCTGAGAAATTATTTCTGATTTCATTTTTTCCAGATCCTCTTTTGTTTGCCAGTTCAAGAGTCCAGGTGGTTGAGCATCAGAGTGTTCCATCTTCTTTCCCTTTGGGGTTGCTGTAGGTGATCTGGAAGTCTGGTTTTGAGTCTTGTTTCCATGTCTTCTCATTTGTATGAGGGAGGGGGTGCTGTTGGTGTCTGCAGGGCTCACCTCCTCTGCGCTGGGAGTGGTAGAATGGCGTCCCGGAATCCCCTTCCTCTGGGCTCCGAGCGGTGGAACTTCCACCCCTTTTTTATTTTTTATTTCAGACAGAGTCTTGTTAAGTCACTAAGTTGTACAGGGTGGGCATGAACTTACGATATGTTTATCTTATCTTAAGCTCCCAGAGTGCTCATCTTACAGGCATGTGCTACTACACCTGGCTACCATACTTTTAATTAGTAAAACCAGATGAAAGCAATATGGTAGGTACAAGTTGTACAACAACACATAAAACTTGAATGATTAGCTAGCTGGGCACCATGGCATGCACCTTTAATCACAGCTATTTAAGAGTTTGAGACAGGAAAATTACAAGTTTGTGGCTAGCCTAGGCAATGTAGTGAAACCTTGTACCAAATAAAACTTTAAAAGTTCTAGGGATATAGCTCAGTGGTAGATAACTTGGCTAGCATATGTACAGCCTTAGGTTCATTTTCTAGAACTGGAAAACACACATGCACGAACATACACACTTGAATGATTTACGAAGGAGACAGGTAGAAAGTCAAATTTGCAGATGCATGTCCCTATAGACATAGTAATGACCTAGGGTAACCAATTCTAAGTAAACGGCAGATAAAGTAGCTCTCTAGTTTACCTGAAGAAGATCAATGGCACAGAGGTGATGCCCCAGAATGGCTTTAACCTTGAGTTATGATGTTCACTTCAACAAACATTTGGGGTTTTTTTGGTAACCGGGATCAAACTCGGGTCCTGGCGCTTGCTCAGCAATCAGCAAAACCGCTGAACTAAATCCCCGGCCCCCAACAAACATTAGTTGATGGACTGCCAGGTCCCTGGTGCCACAGGAGTGATGGGGATGCCACACTTGACAAGGCAGACATGATCCTGCCCTTCTGGAGCCAACAGGCATTATCCAAATTTGGCTGTGTGTCCAACCCACATGAATAGGCCATTGTAGAACTTCCCTTGTACTTTATAAATCAAAGACTTACCAGGCCTTTTAACTGTAGTTTGCAGACTAAGTTGTATTTTCTCAACTTCATATTCTTAACACTCCTCTTTACTGGGTTACAGCTGTGAGTGGTTGAGATCCCCTGAATGAACTATGTATCTCTAGTGCCTGATACCTGCCCTGCCTGTAGTGTATCAGTGCCTTTGGAGAAACTCAGAATTGTCTATTGTGATAACAAACCATGATTTGGTTTCAGAACCATTTGAATAATCAAATACTGGTAAGGGAACCTGATTTACTTAAAGTCACTTGTACTAGGCTTTCAGTTATTCATAAATACAACTAGTAAAAACCAAGAAGTAGAAGAGCCTCTTGTGTAGTCAGATCAGTTTGGGGCCAGCAAATAGGATACTAAGGAGCAGGCCAAGTATCTCAGGTTTGGGGTGGCCATGTGAGCATAAGGCCATCTGAATAGTGGTGGGGTACACATGTGCATGAGTGAGAGCTCCCAGGTGTGTATATGTGTTTACAGGCAGGGGCAAGACAGGGTCAGATGGCCAGCCTCTTCCTGGGAGCTGAGTACAGGCAAGAGATCCACTATACTGCATGCACTAGAGTGACCTCAGGCTTGTCTCAGACACTGTTTTAAGAATCTTGCTTGTTTCATCCTCTTGGCTACAATAATTACAGAGATAGGGCAGGGAAGGAGTCCTGCTAGAGAGAAATGTGAGCGTCTAGTCCTGCAGCTAGACTAGCACCCAGTATAGAGCTGACAGAGGCCAGCTGCATTGCGAAATAAGAAAACTACTAACAAAGAACAAACTACAGGCCTCATATCTAACTGACCAGTTAGATTTACGTTCCAGGTATGATTATAGTGCTGAAAAACATCTGTGCGATAGCCCGTCTCTCCACAGTGCAGATAACTGAGATTGAATGTGTATTGCAAACAAGTCATCTGTTTAATTTCCAAGTTAGTTTTTATGACTATGTTATTTTTCTAGTGAATTTTCAAGGGATTACCTTTTCTAATTTTAGGAATCTGAAGGATGTGGTTGTGGCCTTCACTTTGTGTTGCTGATGGAGAACATTGAGTACCATTCTTTTTCCTCTCAACACCAAATGACTTTCTGAATGTGCACTGATTAATTGTCCGTTTCATTTGAAAACACTGAAGTTATTCAGTATAATTAAGAAAGTTTATTTTTTTGTTGAATAAAAACAGTGGCAAGCCTGTTTTACTTAAAACTAAGTGCAGAGATTGTTTCATGTAAAACAGGTGGCACCAAGGTCTGCAAAAAGCTTGGGCCCTTGATGTAGATCTGATTCAAACGCAAATGCAACATCTGCAGCAGCACAGCCTGGTGACTTCATGGAAGTTACTTGATGGGCTATTCCTGAACTCGGAGTCAGGCAGGAAAGCTCACAGCAGTGTTTTTCCAGGGCTGTTTGGGGATGGCATCAGACAATGCTTGTCACATCCTAGCGTGGTGCCAGCACCAGCTATGCTGAGTAATGAGTGTTATTTTACTTAGATGTTCCTTTTGAAGGATCCTATGTCCTGCAGACTCTGCCATCATTTTCAATAACATTTGATGAGCCCCTCTTTCTATCCCTGCTCACAGTGCTAGCTTGTGACAGTCCTCTCTGACCCTGACTTGAAAAAAAGAATCGTTGCTGTTTAAGTACCTCAGTGGTTTTGTGTGTTTTGTTTTGTGATGAGTCTCGCTGTGTTGTCCAGGCTGGTCTCAAACTCATGCTTTCCCAGTCCTCTCATCTCAGTCTCGTGAGTAGCTAGGGCCACAGGCATGTGCCACTACACTGGGTGACCATCACCGCGATGCCCATGAACCCAAGGGATCTCCATCCACAGGGAAAACCGCCATTCAGTGGTGATTACAGGTTGATAAGGAAAACGTACATTTTACCTTTTTGAGAAAGGAGAGGGGCTTGTCTAAAGATGAAGTACACCACCATACCAGGCTCCAGCTTTTCCTGAAAGATTGTTGCTGCCGTTCAGTAACCCTGTCTGAAAGCAATCTTTTCCTCCTCAGTCCTTAAGTGGCTCTAGACTACAGTTATTTAGGTGGGTATTTCATATTTCATTTTTCATTTTATGACAGTCTTAGACTGTATATGTATGTATTGAGTATAAATAGAATACCGTATAGTCAATATGTATGTTTTATATATAGAGAGAGTATATTTTGTGTCTGTACCTATCTGAGGAGCAAGCACAAGGTATTTCGTGTATATTAGATCTGATTGCTCTGCAAGATTTAAACAGGAAATGGGTACAGGTATCTTCTGACTTGTTTCCAAAGCCCATCTACCTGTGATTAAGGAAGGAAGCTGTCAGTGAGCATGGTTACTCTTGGGGCAGTTGAGGCAGTGTTCCTTCAGCAATGAAAGCAGTGAGACACTTTTTTTTTTGGAAAGTCCTGAGCATTCCTTCTGGTCTCCCAAGGAAATTCTATTTAAAATTACCACTCTTCATTTTACCCAGCTCAAAATATTTATCACATAGCAAGCAATCAGTCCTAAGTGCTCAATTAAGTCAACCTTTTATGTACATTAAATTTGGGCATGGACATACTTATATACTTGTAAGTGAGCACTTAGCAAACATACTCATTCCTTTATGGAAAGAAGCACCCAGCTGTGTAAAGGAAAACTCTGGCAGGATTGTGTGTGTTTGTGTTTAGGGTGGAACATTTCTTATTTTTTTCTCTTAAGTCATATTGCATGTTCCTTGTAGAAGGCAGAAACCAGAGCCCAGGGGAGCTGGAAGCCAGGTACAGCTTGAGATGAGAATAAATATGCAGAACAAAGGGCAGTGAGGGCTGGTGGGGAGGATAATAGGGAAGGCCTGGCTGAGGCACTCCTAGAGCCCCCGGGGCAGGTAAAGACCACTTGGGGCGAGGTCTGACCAAAGAGGAATGCAGGGGCTGAAAGGTTGGTGGGAATGGAGCACACAGCAGACTAAAGCAGAAAGTAAGGATTTGAAGAGTGATCAGGGCAGGGTTGTGGCTTGTTCAATGTCAGTGATAGCATTACCTTTATAATCTCCTAGAAGGAAAGAGCTATTCAGGAGGAGGGCAGTAGTGAAGAGTCTGCAGGGTTCTCATAGCTCTGTCTACTTTCCAGATAGCAGCATTTCAGCCCTGAGCCCTCTGGGTGTGGCAAGGAGTACATACAGTTTTCATCTAGTTTCCTAACAACTAAAGGCGGGGAAGTAGTATTCTTCTGTATCAGCTGTCACATCCAGATTCTGGACTTACAAAGGTAACTGGGCTAGAGAGAAGAGTATTGAAAAATTGGGGATCAGATTCTGGCTCTGGCACATGCCTTAGGCAGATACCACATCTGAGTCTTATTTCTCAAACATGGGCTGCCTTAACTAACATCTGTCTTGCAAAATTGGGAGGAGAAAATTAGCCCTTTTTCTGCTCACAGTCCTAGTGTGTTCTCTGTAAAAGCTCTATTGGTGCCATCACCTGTGATAAGACCCCTGACAAAAGTGTGGATGCAGCCAGCATGTCCGCAGTAAGCCAGTGCTTTGTGTAATCAGTGTGCAAGCATAGAGCCTCTTGTCAGCAGACTGCAAGAACAGTTGACCACGGCAGGCTGAAATAGTCCTGGAATACTCTGTGCTAAGGACTTGGTGAGAAACTGCTTTTGTTTCTTAACAGTTAGGTCTTGGTACCCATTATCTCTAAGCACTGCAGTAGAGACACTAGTTCTCCTCAGGTGGCAAAGACACCCATCCAGGTCTGAGGTTCAAAAAAAGTAAAAGGAACCTAATACTCATTCTGTCCTGGAATGGATGGTGACTGAGAACAACTTCAACATCAGCAAAATCAGCAAAATGATCACAATTTTCAGCTGCCTGCATTTGGCTTCGCACTGTAGCAGTTTAGCATCTGTGGCCATAGACACCTAACCACTGACTGTCCCAGTTATCTGCTTCTCTTTCCCTTTGCAACCCGTCCTAGAGCTCTGTGCACACAGTGACACACAGTGACACACAGTGGCCCATGTGGGGAACTGCCTGGATCAGTGTATTAAAAAAGAGGCTTTACTTCCTGGTTTTCTTCCCCAAAGGTGACTGCAAACATTGCTCTTCATTTCTTCTATATTTCCCTTTTACAGCAATAATCCTAGCAATATTTTTTTTTTCTTAAATAGGGTCTTGCTATGTAGTTCAGGCTGGCCTTGAACTCACTGTGTAGCCCCAGCTGGCTTTGAACTTAGAGCCATCCTCCTGCCTCAGCCTCCTTCCGGAGTGTGAGTGCTGGGATTACAGGCATTACCACCATGCCCAGCTAGCAGTAGTCTTTTGCATACACATATACTCTCTTTAGCTCTCTGCCTCTTCTTTCTCTCTTTGCATACAAGGAAGGTAAAGAACTTCCTGCCCCTGCCCTGTAACATCCTTCTGGTAATTACTGGGTGCCTGTGTGTGACACCGCATTGGTTTTGTACTTGATAGGGAGTTGAGTAAGACCTTAGTTCCATGTCCATAAAACTTACAGACTCTTAGAGTTGAAGATTTATAAGCCAAAAACTGCGGGCTGAGGTAGGAGGTATGAGTTTAAGAGACTTTGTATTTACCTATCTTTCCAGTTTTCAAGGGAAAAAGTGCATTAGTACATATTTCACATTTTCTACATAATTACTTGCAAGAGGATAGAAAATGTTGGAATTAAAAAGAATGAGCACATGTTGGTCATCAGTTTGGACTTGGACTTTTTTCTTTTATTTGTTCAACCACCGAGTCATTGGGTGGCCTTGGCAGTGTGCTAGGTGTGAGAGAAATTGGAGGGAAGACCTCATCCTCATCCACTGAGTGTACCTCTAGTGCAGTGGTGACAGAGGAAAGGGGGTGGGGAAGCAGCGTGCGCACAGTGCGTTGCTCGCAACTCTGTGGGCCGATTGTCTGGCGGTTAAGAGGGAGCTGCTGGAAAAGCTGCATCCGGAAGGATTGTCTCGTGATTTTTGAGGATGGTAGAGATATGACTTAACAGAAAGATGGCCATAAGGGCTGGGGAAGCAAGCCAAGAAAAGTGAATGGACGTCTTTAGGAGGTGAATGTTTCTGAAGTCTTTGAGTCACAATTTTCTATGGAAAATTGAGATGAGAGAAACTGCGTCATTTTTGAGAAAGAGAAGGATGTAAATATGTCATAGTGTCTTTACATTTTGTAATGTCTTTATCCAGTGGGCTGGTAAAGAATAAAGGCAGGTTACCTATTAAAGACTCTGAGTTATGCTTTTTTAGAAAGTCAAACAAAACATTTTCAAGACATACTGCTCATTAACCCTAAACATGAAAGATTTATAAAAAGCAAAAATTACGATGCTGCGTCACATAACTGAATCCCAGAAAATCTTGGCTGTCTTTCAAAAAAATCTTGAAATAAAATGTTTTCTGGAACATTAATTGGAAGACAGCTTGCTATCACCAAATTGTCAGTCTGCAGTAGACACTCAAAACTGCTAACAGATGCACCCTACAGATTTTTAAAATGTGGAATCATTTCAGCCAGCTGCCAAATCATTGATTTCTGTACCTTTTTTTAAAACATGAAATGTCCGTATAAATCTACATAACTGACAAAAAGAGTTCCTCTTTGTACTACATACCATCGACATCTGATTTCCTAACAGAAATTTGCTTTGACTAGAATTAAGCTATTTAAATTAGCTAAGTAGCTATTTTTAAAACAACATAGGTTAAATTTAGAAAGTTGGGGTGTTAGTCCTAGTAGGTTTTTTACCATGCCTAATGATTTTCCATGTCCCTTTAAAACCATGTTTCCCGTGTATGCATTTGACATTTGTACAATGTACCTAATCTATATTTGTCATTAGAATTTATTTAGGAAAACTGCCCAGGTATTCACATCAATGAGGTGATGAATTTATTAAGGCACACCGGCCCAGGTCCACTCTACATATCACAGCCTTCTCCAAGAGGAGTTGAACGGGGTGGGACAGTAAACAGAATGCCTTTCAGGCTCCAGTTCTGCACACATTAGTCAAGTCCAGAGCCAGATCCCTTTGTTCAAAGTAGGTGCACGAGGGGAGGTAGTCACCATAGGCTCTGTGGACCACGGTGATGGTGGGGACAGACACCAAGTTTGTGTAGGCCTGCCCACACCCCCCACCAATCCGCCCTGCTGGATGCCTCTTTAAAAAATAAGCAAGTGGGGGCCGGGGATTTAGCTGAGTGGTTTCGCTGCCTACTGCGCAAGCGCAAGGACCCGAGAGTTCAATCCCCGGTACTGAAAAAAAAAAGTAAGCAAGTCAGGGCTAGGGACTTAGCTCAGTGGTTTCGCCGCGCAAGAACCCAAGTTCGATCCCCGGTACCAAAAAAAAAAAAAAAAAAAAGCAAGTGTATCTCTCTTGTTTTTATAATAAAACCTTAGTTGTAATTTATGAAAAATTTTTGCGAGCTGGACATGTTGGGTACATCTCCATAATCCGAACTGTTTAGGAGGCTGAGGCAGAAGGATTCAAGTTCAAGACTAACCTGGACAATTCAGCAAGACCCTGTCTCAAAAGGGCTAGGAATGTAGTTAGGTGGTAGAGCACTTGCTTGGTATGCGTGAGGCCCTGGGTTAAATTCCCAGTATCAAGAAAAAAGAAAAAAACCTTTTGCTAAATATTTATAAAACTCTTTACCTGTCCTATTGTATAGGATAGACAAAATTGGGTCTCAGGCTGTGCGTATTCTATTTCTATTATTATGATTATATTTCTAGAATCATACAAATTAAGTGTAGTTTAGAAAATTATGTGAGACAGAGGTCAGAATAGAAAAAGCCACCTGTGATCCTAAATCTGGACTTTTTTTTATTCCTAAAAATATAGAAGAATTCTGCCTTCCCTATGGGATAAAATGCTGCAAGTAGAAACCCATTTGAAAGAGCCCACCACATAGAGTAGGTTAGCAGAAGAATCGTGGTCGTTCTGGAGCCGGGCTTTCGTCCTGATTTTGGCACTTGCTCAGTGGTTGCTTCTGGCCAGTCTTCTTTCTGTGAGTTTCTGCAAAAATGGGGGTAATGATGCATCTGTCCAGGATGCCATTAGGAATTCCCGGCAAGGCAGAGCGTGAAGTAAAGGGGTACCAGTTACTGTTGTTAAGTGTATGGATATGCCTCATACATGGGCTTTATCACACATGCCTAAGGACTGCTCTTACCATAAAATATTTTGGAAGACATCAAGAGATTCAAAAAAATACTATGGACAGAGTTTCAAAAAAGGAAGTTGATACGGGGGGGGGGGTTGATAAACACAACAGTGTAATCCTGCTAATATAAGTGACATATGATGCTGATGGAAAAGAAACAGGGTCTCACTTGCACCAACACTCTCTGAGAGGCCAAATCTAAAAGGACATGAACAGAAGAGGAAGAATTATAATCCAAGATGAATGTAGACGAGTAATGTGAATCTGTAAAAGGTCAGTCAGGGGGCTGAAAGTAGGTTTGAAAAGAAGCTATGGGAAAAGTGTTTTTTTAGTAAAAGGGAGGCAGTGGGGCGAGGCACAGGCAACTGAGGCCTTATACTTACAAGTCACGAAGCCAGAAGGCCACATCAGCAGGATTCAGAGCCTGAGAGTGGTGGAGATGAAATGCCTTTAGAAGAATAGGTGCTATTTTATAAGAAAGGTTATATGGAAGGTGGTGTGTAAGTAACCGTTGAAGGACATAAGGAATAACCCACACAATAACTGGAGAAGACTATCTTCCAGACAGAGGGAACAGCAGTGCAGAGTCCTAGCCAGGGTCTTGTTCACATGCTCCATAGAGCAGGAGACAGTTGTGCCTGGCCCTGGGGGTCTGGGAGCTACCTGGGAAGTAAGGACAGGGCAGCCCAGACAGGGCCTGTGGGATTAGTGAGGTGGAGCCATTGGAGGTTTGGGAGGTGAGTGGCCTTATCTGACTTACTTTTGAAGGCCACTGTATTAAAAGTAGACTTATCCAAGGCAACCGAGGCAACTGTGGGAGAAGAAAAGCCAGTAGGAGGTGAAAGAGGGACTGGGGTAATGGAGAATCTGCATGTTTGGAAGGCAGAGTGGGTGGTTATGGGTGATCATAAAGAGCATACTCTTGGGAGGTAGTGGTGTGGAGAATACATTCCTCTGACAGAGCTTGAGCCAGGCACACTGGTGACATCAGAGCCAGCTCAGCTCATGGAGGTGTCAGTCCCTTTGCTTTTCCTCAGGCACAGGGCCTAGACTGGCCTGACTCTTCTAGATTTGGAGGGCAGGGGGACTGAGTGTAGTGTCCTGCCTTTCTGGGCTGGGAGTGGTGCCTTGAATTTGGTGTATTTCCCTGCGGGAAAAGGCATGGGGAAGTAGAGGAGCGAATAGTACCTCCAATGCCCTTGCATGGACCTGGCCAGGGACAGCAGCTTGTCCCTAGCACTGCTGCTGCTGCCACACTTACAGTGTTGTTGCCTCTCCCCTTGCAGTTCGTCTCTGATTCCCTTACCCTCACTTCATCCGTAACCCTCACCCTCACATGTCCCCAGCATGGCTCTCGCCTAGAGAAGGGGCATCCCTGGGAACTGGAACGTGCAGACTGGCCTGTAATATGCCAAGGTGACAAGCAGAAGAGGATTCCAATGCTTGGGAGTGGGTAAACGTTTTGATCTTCAAGCAGAAAAATACTTTCTAAAAGTGCTGGCCAGGGAACTTGTCATCATTCCCAGCACAATGTCAAAAAGAGCCGTATAAAGATGGCTTGACTGGTGAAAAGGGATTCTCTGGCCTGGGGTCACTAAGGAAAGTTCCTGCCAGAGAAATGACTGCTACTTTAAAGGAGGGTTATGTCATTCAGTGAATGAGAAAGATGTCATAGCTGCTGTCTAATTAGACTTAAGTAAGGAACAGAGAAAGTCACTCAGTTTTTTGTGGCAAAGGCAGAAGAGGAGAGGCAGAGGCCTGGGTGGCAGTGCAGCCTGGCTGGCTCAGTCTGTCCACCCACTCGACTGCTGACTGATAAAGCAGTGTCAGTGAGTGGGAGCTGTGGGAGCTGCGGGGACCTCGGGCCCCAATTTTATAGTGGAGCCAGGGGAAGCTACCTCTGAACCGGCCTTTGTCTTAGGGTTGTGGAGCAGAGGTTCTAAGCTATGGCTGATCAGAAGGAGGAAGACAAGCCCAGCTGGATAGGAAAAGGAGCACTGGATCGTCATGAGGACCTCTGGGGACATGGGCGGCAGGTGTGCAATCACAGGCTCTGGGGCAGTCTCAAAGACGAGGTGTCAGCGCTAGGCAGATTTTCTTTCTCTTTTGGTGCCCATGTATAGATTGTCACAGGCCCATTTAAAAGGGCTGAAATGAGATAAAGATTTCTGACTTCAGACTTGCTCTCCTCAGCTTATTGGTGATTTCAAAGATGGATGTCAGGCATGATGATTAAACCTAGGGATTATCAGAAGGTACAAGAGAGCACTAGACTCTTGGGTGAGCTCTGTGCTGGTGAAGGGTGGGTCAGAGATGGTTTGTTTAATAGTGACCTGGATGTAAGAGACAGAGGCTTGTCAGTCGACGGATTCCCATGGCCACCAGAGACTAAGGCAGTGGCGGCAAACCGATGGCATGGGTTCCTCGGTGGGCAGTTTGTATCATTGAACTAAAAGGTTCACCATCACTGCACTAAGGCAAGCTTAGAGTGCTGTAGCACAAGAATAGGATTCAAACTGAGATGGATGACAAACCGTGACAGTGTTACTCTGTCCCACAAATGAGACCGCTGTTGAAATTTTAAAAGCAGTTCCAGTTTCCAGACACTGACAGACAAATTTTGAGTGTATCCATAGGAAGATGACCTAGCTATCTGGGGACTAGATGTGTCAAGTGAAGATTAATGCATCTGCTCTGGAGAACATTTAAGGGATTTTAAGGCCACTGACTTAAAATAAGTGCAGCCCAGCTGAGGGATTGGACGTGCTCCTTGTAACACCAGAAGGCAGAGAGTTGGGCTTCCTGGCCATTGTCACTGTCTAAAAAGAGAACTGAGGCCTGGCAGGAGAGGTGGCAGCACTGCATCCTGGACAGAATCTGCCTAGGGGTAAGTTAGAGGCAATGCAGGGGTCTCATTAGACATCCGGTGTGATAGTGTGTAGGCCCCTTTGGGCCTGAGAGTCTGTGATTCCAATGGGCTCCTTCATACTTTCACGTAGTTACTGTTTGTCACAATTCATACACAGATGTAGAATCTTTGGTGTAAAAACTGGTGTTTCAGACTGTCTACTGCTTGCTAGGGTATGGTTCTAAGCTGAGAAGTTTAGTTTACCTCATAGGCAAAAAGGCATCAGTCTCAGCAGGGTTCATCACATGAGACCTACTGGTGTCCTGCAGCCAGGGACTTGGTGGAAGCAAAGGCTGAGCGGCCCAATTCTGATCTCTACTTCTGGGAGCCAGACAGCAGAGTGCTCCGACAGTATGTCAGACAGTGGGACCTGTGGTTTTCTTGAATGCTTTTAAAAATAATTCCTTTTTTTCAGATAGGCAAGTTGGTGAAGATAGACACTGGAATATATTTTAAGTTTTCCAGTAGTTATTATAAATGTAAAAGAAAGTCCTGTAGAGCTGTAAGTACAGGCCTACTGGACATGTCCCTGACTGGAGCTGCTAAGCCATGGCGAGTTTCCTGGTTCTGATCGGGCTGCTGTGTCCACAACCTACGACCAGATATTTGTCCTTGTCCCCTAGAACAGGGCAAGGGATTCAGGGGCGTGGGAGGTTTGTTTCCAGCATATTCCCAGATGGGGGCAGTGAGCCACGCGATGCTTGTTCCTCCACTGGGGAAGGGTTGATCTAGTCGATGGTACATACCGTCCTCCTGACCCCACATGGGAATGCTGTAAGAGAAGAAGGGAATTCTTTCTCCAGGTCACAAGTTTACCTTTTTTGTTGTTTTGTTTTGTTTAGACAGAGTCTTGCTATGTTGCCCAGGCTGGCCTCAGACCTCTGAGCTCAAGTGATCCTCCTGCCTCAGCCTCCCGAGTAGCTGGGAATACAGGCGAGTGCCATGGCTGACTTACCTGAATAGAATTTGTAAGCAATGTGAACAACTGACTTTCCAAAAGCTTCCTTGTAGAAGGAAGGTCAGGCTTTCTTCAATGGGGGATCTTTCTCCATTATTTAGAGTGCCATTCTGTGTACCACTGTTGGCTTAAAGGCTCTTGGTTTTCTGTGTTAAATAAATGGCTCTACAGTATAATACCTCTGCAATGGGGTATGTGATGTCATTCCTCCCTCTGTTTGTCTTCCTCCTTCTGTCCCCTCCCCTTGAAGTCTTTCACATTCCTCAGACTCTCACACCTCCTCTCTGTCTTGATTTAGAGAATGCTTTGGAGTGCACCACATCTAAAATAGTGCTGCCTGAGTACCTCTCCCACCTCTCTCTCACTGTACTTTTGTTGTTTTCTTTTGGGGTTGTGGAGGACTGGAGATTGAACCCAGGGGCACTCTACATTGAGCTGCATCCCCAGCCCTCCCCTACTTTTTGAGACAGGGTCTCTCGCTGTGTAGCCCAGACCGACCTCAAACTTGCAGACCTCCTCTGTCAGCCTCCTGAGTCACTGGGATTACCAGCAGACCCCAGCACCCCAGCTCTGGTTTTCCTTGCAGCGTGCTCCTGCTGGCCTATCCCACCCCCTGTCTCTGCCTGTGTGGAAGCTGCATGATGACAGCTGTCCCCAGCTCCTAGAATAGTCCCAGAACAATGATTACCTGATGTTTCCATCAGGCACTGGTAAAGGGCGGAGTTTTGTAGTCAGGGATCAGCAGTGTAAGAGAAGTGTCCTGAAACCATCCTCAGTGCTAGAGGAGCCAGACAGCTGTGGAAATGAACACAACCTACTGTGCTAGTCCAGTGTCCGTGAGGTTTACCCCTGGTTGAGTGCCAAACAAAATACAAGACACCCCGTTCACTTTTAAACTTCAGATAGGCAACAAATGATTTTTGATATAAGTATATCTCATTCAGTATTTGAGCTGCACTTTCAAAAGTGTTTCTTGTTTCTGTTTGCTAAATTTGGCAGCTCTACTCTTTAGCTCCCTTATATATTGATTGGCCTTACGTTAGGAGGTTCAGTGTTCTTTGCAGTTTCCTGAAAGAAAACTATTTCAGCCTTTTCCCCAGTATACTGTACTGCAGATTAGAGCCGGGCTTCATTCAAAATCTAAAATCCCTGCCATGGTGATGGATCATGTATTCAATACCCCTTAATTCTTTTTTGTTTTCCACTCAAGAAAATATATTGAATATAAATAGAAATGACTGTTAAGGGGGTAACTTTGAGCCCTTTTTGATTTATTATTTAAAACAAAGCATTTGTAGAAATGGATTTTATTGTTGTGACTAAACTTAGCAAATGACTTGAGACCTCTCAGCTGATTGGTATGTCCAGATACCAGTGACTGGCTTTGAAGCAGATTCACTTTGAAGTTGAAAATAGGTGGTTTAGAATTTCATGCTAGAAAATAAGGATTGTGGATTTTATTTTACTTAAGATACAAGAGGAAAAAATATCTTGGACTCAAAGTCCTTCCCAAAGAGAAGGAACTGAGACCATAAACACCGCCTCACTACTGAGAAAACAACCATATATGTATATATTTAACGGGGTGGACAGTACCATTTTTACATCTAACAAAACAAAGTCAAATTGACTTCACGTAGAGCAATTAAATAGTTGTAAAAAGATTTCTGAAAGTAAAACAAGCCTTATAAGTGAGAAATGGCTGTATCTTTTCATAGTTAATATTCACTGCCAAATTTTTAGTTGTTTTCTTAACTATAAAAAATGCCTCCGCACTTTAACAACTACTAAAGACATTAGAGACCCAAGACACAATTGGAATAAACCAAAAATAGAGAAGCGAGGTGTGGTGTAATCCCAGCACCCTGGAAGAGTGGGCTCCCAGCACGGAAGGAGGCTTAACAACTTGGGGAGATCCTGTTTTAAATGGGGTGTAGGGATATAGCTCAGTACAAAGGCCCTGGGTTCAATCTGAAGTGCAAAAAAAAAAAAAAAAATCCCATAATATCTGCTGAGATAGCTTTTAAATTATTACTTTGCAATATAATTGCGGATTTGACACAATGTTCTAGTCATTAAACTGTAACATACTGTCACAGCTAAATTGCACTTTGAATTTCATTTCTCTTTCTTATGTAATAAATAAATAAGAAGATACATTTATTTGAGTCCTCTGGTTCCACTCAAGTGCCTGTTATCAGCACTTGACATCCCTGAAGAATGGTTATACACATGTTAAGTGTAATGCAAGCAAAATAGCAGCAGGCAAGTGCCCATCCTCCCATCCTTGGAGCCTTCTAGCTTGTCATCCAGCAGTGGGTCATCTCTTCCTTGTGTGATTACTTTAAGCACTGGTCCCTTGGCTCTCTGGAAGGTGTCTGTGTACGTCCAGCTACTACGTAGTCCATGGACACCTTCTCCAGAGTGACTACTGAGCATCTTGGGTGGTGGCCAAAGAGTGAGCTAAAGACAGGGTGGGGGCAGGGGAGGGGATCTAGCCTGTCACAATTTGGTGGGGGGGGGGTGCTTTTTGAAGAGTGTTTGGAAACTAGGCCTATTCAAGGTGATTTTTGCCACCTGAGCTCCGAGGGCAGCTCAAGTCCCATAATGGGTCATGGATGCAAAGGAGCCCTTTTCAGACCTGAGTTCATTCTGCACTTTGGCATAAGTTTTCTCCCCTCGACCTGCAATTAGAAGACAAAGCCATCTATAACCATACTGAGACAGAGCCCCTGTTGGGGGATGAACATGTCACTTGAAATATTACAAAGGAGACTTTGGCTTCAAACATTGGCTTCACCTGCTGCTAGCAGTACGTGCCAAGGAGGTAATTTAGCCTCTGTGGGCCATGTCCTCACTTGTGGGATGAGGTTAATGATGGCTACTGAAGGACAATAGGACAGCTGAGATGGGCACCCGCCTGCTGTCTGGCACCTGACACAGGTGAATCCTTCCCTCTTCACTGTGGGGATAGGTTAGTGATCAGATTTCAGTTCTCTAGCCCAGGATTGCTAAGGCCTGGCTAAGCTCACACTGTGATTTCAGGAAAAGGATAATGATTAGAGCTAGAAGTATTTACTTTGAAGTTGCCAGAGAGGACACAGAGGCTTTAGATGTGTTCAATAGCAGGTGGTTGGAAGAAAAAGTAACAGTTTCTTTTGAAGACACAATAAAGAGAAGAGAATTGCATGTGTACTTTTGTAAACTGGCTGTTGCAGAATGGACCTAATGTTCTATAAAACTTTCTTATAAATTGTTGCTGTTAGGCCTGAGCTCCATTGTTCTGTAACCTCTTGGAATTTTGTTTTCTTCTTTCTCCTGTCTCCCTGCCAAACCAGTTAAGCCAAGACCACCTAGTCCTGTTCTGATCTACAGACTTGCAGTCCCAATCCACTCTGCCCCATGGTGCTCTGTTGTGCGTGGTATTGGGGAAAAGATCAGCCTCACTAGTATTCTTTTCTCTCTTTTTTTTTTTTTTTTGTACCAGGGAATTGAACTCAGGACCTTGTACTTGGCTAAATCCCCAGTCCTTGCTCACTAGTATTCTTACCACCTAGAGCCTTTTGTAGCCTGTTACTCAATGTACATTTGATTGGCAGAAGAGAGAGAGAGAGCAACATAAAGAGAAAAATACTCTTGAGACAACTTGCGTTCCTGGCATTTTTATAACACCTACCCCTGAATGGAAAAGCTCATTTCATCTTAGATTATTGTCTGTAAAGTGAATCAAGCTTTCCCACAACACATGATAATTTCAGGGAGGAATTCATTCCCTGTGAAACATTTCAGCTCCCCAGAATGTGATGCTCAATGTTGACAAGGATCCAGCTGCAAAAAAGTAAAAATCTTGAAAGATGTGAGGTTTCGGTTGAAAAGATGCCCCAAATTCAAAGCAAAGGAGGGGATCCTAGGGAACCTCTGGGATTCTTGTGTGGATCCAGGGCTGGGCTGCATTGGTGGTGGCACCTGGTTTGAGATGATTCATTGATTGTGCTGAGAATCACTTTAGTTGTAATACTTTAGTTGATAGTGCTTAGAGTCAGATATGATGTATATGTGACATCAGTGACCTTCAAGCTGTATGTCAGAGGCTGTGGAGCAGGAGAACCTGGGAGTTCTCTAGTTGGGTGGGCAAGCCCAGCTGTTTCCCACTCATGTCTTACATGTTCAAGCCTCACAGCTTAAAAAATAGGGAACATAATTTCAAATAAATCCTTGGGTGCCTTGGCATTCCTGGCTCTAACATTTATGGTTGCAGCTGTTGCAAGCCAACTCAGAGTATGGAATAATCTTTAATTTCCCTAAGATACAAAGTGAATAGCATTGCCTACAGGGCAGGTGGGTAACAGTGTGTGTCTAGCTGGGTGTATCAGTCTTGCTGATTGGCATCAGTCATGTGTCCACTTGGCCACAAATTAGTTTTCTTCCCTCTTCTTCTTAGGTTATCATTGTATAAGGGGCGAAATTATGAACTCTACAGAGATTTGCAATTTGAGATTTGCTAATATCTGAGATGTGTCCTTCACCAATGTGTAAAGTCTTCTAAGAAAGGTACAGGATTCTGGACAGCTGAATGGAATTCCAGTTGCCATGCCTGAGAAAGTTGTGAGGTGTGTTCTGGAAGATGCCATGCTCAATCACTCCTGAGCACTGGAGGGAATTCTGTGTGGGGTACAAATGCAGCACATATCAGCTCTCAAACACTGTGAAAGAAGAGATTTTTCTTATCCCAATCCTGGCAGAGGCTTCTGAGGAATATGGTTCGGTAAAATTACCCATTAAAAAATATTATGTTCTGTTCTATTCTGTGCTTTTGGACCCTCCTGAGACAAATGTTCCTGAGAGTGTGCAGTGTTTTTTAGAGAAAGAAGATCTATTAGTGGCTTGTTAATCTGGATTGTGTTTGTCATTCTTTGCGAGCTTGTTAAAATAAGACTCTCTGCCTTCCTGAAAACTATTAAAAAGAAGAACCGGGTCATGCAATTCAGTGTAGTCTTTTGCCAGTATCACAGTTAAACTGATTAAGCATGTTCCATGACTGTAGGGGATGGTCCAGATGGCAGGTGCCGGGGTGAATCCTCCCTCCCCTGAGGTTTCAAGTGTGGCTATGCCCCTAATTGTTGTCGTTACTAGCACTGCGTTGTGCTCACTTTATAGATGTGGAGCCCTGGTTTCTGTCAGTCACTTCATGAGCATGTGAGGAGAAGATTGTGTAAAATAAAACAAATGCACAGAACTTGGAAAATCTAGCAAGTCAGGGGTGGAATTTAGTCATCCCTCTCTAAACCCACCTGTAATTTCTCCTGTTTTCACTCACCACAGTTCTCCTGAATAGCCAGATCCTACTTGTAAATACTTACTGTGGATAGGGAGAGATGCCGGCCAGCCTAGGTCCCTCAAGTACCCTTTCTGCCTGCCTTGTCACCTTTAGGGCTGGATGTCACGCAGGACTATGGCTGGCTGTTGTGCCACAGATATTCCAGGGATCACCTTTCCCTTGGACCGTGTTTTCTGGCATCCAAGAAAAGTGAGTGGCTTGTCATTTCCTTGACTAAGTTATATAAGTTCTCAGCCACTAATTCAGTTTGCAAATTAGTTTCTGTAGCTATTTTAAAAAAAATAGCATCTGCTCCAGTGAGCCACCATACAGTTTCTCCAGTTCAGCTGTGAAGACAGCTGAGGACACCAGACTGAGTTTGCTTTCGGCAAACTGGATATAGGAAAATCAAAAAAAAAATTTTTTTTTAATGTATGATTGTTCACTTTTCAAAAGGTTCCTTTGCCTCGCCCAAAAAGATTAATAGTATTTCTTTAAACATTGACTCCAGTATACTAAAAATAAAATGTAATCAATACCCTGTTTCTAGAACATTCTTTATGGATCCATGTGACATGCCTATAGGAAGTATTATAACTCTCTTAAAGTTAACTTTTAAAATTACTAAATCTTTTTAATCCGAGGGGATTCAGTTCTACTAAATAAAGTTGATAGCTTTCACTCTGGCCTGAAGTGAGGGGGAAAGTACATAATAATACTAAATGATGGTTTTCACACAACAGATTTAAAAATGAGGACACTACATCATGTGACCTGCAAGGCATTAATCTAACAGTATCTGTTCATGGAAACCTGAAGGGAAGTCTGAACTTTTAAGCTGGAGGGAGAGCTCTGTAAAGCTGTCTCTGGGGTAAGATTCTTTAGTCCTTAGCATCAGCCTCTAGCCGAGAAACTTCTAAGCAGTCTAGATAATTCCTCTGCCAGTGGAATGCATGTCAGAGAGCTACTTTACAAAAATGGTCTGAAATGAATCACAGGTAGACTTTTATCTTCCAGGGTGGCTCTTTAGTGTTATTCCAGTTTCATTCATTCTGTTCTTCATCACTGAGTGTCCATTAAGCCCAATGCCAAGAGTCAGGACCTTACAAAAATGATTTCAGACTTGGCTGCTCTCAGGGGTCCTCCAGTCCAGTTCTCCCACCCTGTAGACTTGGTAGTTGCAAGGTTGTAGAATGGTGCCTTGGATCTCCTGGTTTTGCCTCTTTTTCTACCTGTTTCTGTGTTTTCTCCCACTCCAAAGTTCAGGTGTCAGAATGCAGAATTGCCAGGTCATATGTAGCCCAAACATATCACACAGTGTGGCACAGTGGGCCATGGCTTTCTGTGAGTGGTTAGCAGATGTTCTTTTGAAATTTTTCTTGTACTTCAACAAAGGCATGAGTGTTGGCTGTTTTTCCTTTTTAACGGCAGTGTGCTGATTCCTAGCTGCTTGTGGCGGTTCCTCTGAGTAGGAATGGTCCAGAAGAGAGGGAGAATGTTGGGAGGTAGAGGAGAAGAGGAGCTCTGGCTTTGGGGCAGGGGAACAAGTAGAAAGGGAGTACCACAAGTGTCCAGCAGCCAGGGGGAACGGAGTGTGTGGTCAGAACCACTGACCCCTGGACGTGGACCTTCAAGAAATGGGGTGGGGGTTGTAGTCTCTCTGTCACATTTTCCATCAGTCACAGTGAAGCTCCCAGAAAGCAAAGCACTTGGGAAGGCTTCACAGAGGAGGCAGCCACTGAGCAGAGAGGTTTTACTGGCTGACAGAGCCATCTCAGGGTAGAGAAGGGAGGGAAGTGCATCTCAGGCAGTGGGAATGGGAAGCCCAATTTCAGCTCAGCAAGGATCCTGCTGCCCCTTCTGTCTCCAGGGCTGCCTGAGAGCACAGATGGCAGGAGGAAGAGTAGCCCCTTCCTGCTTCCTCTGTGACACTTTTCACACAGCTGTCACTCGGCCCCACAGTCAGCTTCAGAGATGAGTATTAATCTCCATCCCACAGATGGGGAAACGCCGAGGATCCTGCCCGAGGATGGCACACCTAGTAGAGTGCAGCCAGACATGCAGACCCAGTGTGCATAAGGCCAGAGTGCGTGCTTTCAGCCAGCCCCATGAATTGCCTCTCCACGGAAGAGCTAGCTCAAGGGACTCTGCCAGGCTCTGAACCCTGTGCCTCCTTCCTGTCAGCTCCCAAGATTGGAGTCCAACACTATGGAAATAGCATGATTCATTATGGTCCAAAAGTCTAAATTATAATTAGATCATTTATGCCAAGTGGCATAATTTTTCAAGATTGAATATCTGAGATATTTGAATTAAATGAATAAGGACCATTATAGAACAAAGAGTCAAAACATCACATCGATTCTCAGTCTTGGTGTGTCCATGGGCAAGTGGAGAACTTCAGAGCTGTAGTTTTCTAGTGTTCAAAGTGAAAATTTTGTGCCTCACAATTCCTAAGGTCTGTTTTGGTGCTAATAGATCCTTTTTTTCTATTATGCTTCTTGGGGACTCTCAGAGATAAGCATGATACACATGTGGACATGAATCAGGAAATGTGAGCACAGGTTAATCAGGGAGCACGGGTTATCTCCCATCATAGGAATAAATTTCCCTACAGGGCAATGATTGCCTTTATTTTCGTTATTCTTATGCTTGGTACTTAGAAAGACATGATTTCATATTGTTCTAACCTAATGGGATGTGGCTGCACACATTTTGAGTAGGTTTTTAACCACAGAACAATAAAACATTTAGCAGATTATGTTTGGAGGCATCTGTACACACTGCTTCTCGAAGCTCTGAGCCAGCCGTCCTCCTCCCATATGGATGACCAAACGCATCAGCTGGATGAGGCAGGCTGGGGTCTGGCATCCGTGAGCCACTCTGGCACTGTCGCTTCCACATGGCAGGACAGACTGGCAGAGGCTGAGTCTGATGTCACAGGGAAAAGAGTGCATGCATGCCAAGCCCTGTGCCACCACCACCTTCTTCAGCCCATTGCTTATTCATCCAGTGTCAGTGCTGCTACAAATCAACCCCGGTGTAGTTTTCTGTCCCCTGGCTTCCTATTATCGTGCCTTTGCCTTTCCTGGTGAACAGAGGAAAAGGAAGATGCCAGGTTTCCAGTGGACAGCTTTTCAAGTTACTGGCGGTTCTGCTAAGATACTGAAGGGAAAATGGAGATTAACTAAAAAGGGGTCAGAGGCATTCTGTGGACTTTGTCTCCCAGTATTGTTATCCTTGCCTTCCCTTTCTGAGCTGTACTTTAGAAATGACTCTTTTGGAAATCTGTTAAGGAAAGAAAATGTGACCAGACGCAGGGGTCAGCTGCATTTGTGTTTCTCCATCCAGTTTGCCCCCTTGGGGTAGTGTTCCTGAGGAAGCATTTTCTCTTCCCGTCTGGTCCTTCCTCCAGCCCTATGCTGTGACCTGTCACTTTTCTACAGCCAGTTCCTGCAGAAGAAAGGCTGTGGCTGGTGTGGAAGTGGCTGGAGCTCCCTGCAGCCCTGGGCACTCCTGGGTTCTCATCATGGGTCATGCAAGGGGTGGCTTCTTTCATGTCTGGATGCTGAGGGCACTGGGAAGAAGTGGACTTGGAGAGGAAAGGCATGTAATTTGGGAGCAGGCACACTTTTTGTGAAATCTAGTCAGTGCCGCTTGAGGTACATTGTTAGGTGCTCACGTATTAAGCTCTGTGAACCTTGGTTTTCTTATTTGCCATGTGGGACTAGTAAAGAGGGCTGCTTAAGACTGAGAGGTAATATAAGTCACCTAGACTCCCAGTGAGTTAGGAGTGCTTCCGTTTCCATGGGCCTTCATTGGATCCAGTTTATGTCAGAGGAAGTGTAACTGCATTCTGAAGTGTAGGACAATTGCAACAAACACATATGGGCAGCAAGTGAGCTGCAGAAAACTGGTTCTAAAATCCTCATGATTTCATCCAGGAATGACTTCTACCTGTGAGCACTGCTGCTTTTCAGAATTGATTGATTGATTGATTGATTGGTTTTGCATTCTGGGAATTGAACCGAAGGTCTTCAGCATATGTTCTGGCTCTGATCTACATCTCTAGCCATATATCCATATATATATATATATATATTTTTTGTACTTGAGATCAAACTTGGGACCTTGAGCTTGCAAGGCAGATAGCGGAACCACTGAGCTAAATCCCTGGCCCTAGCCATATATTTTTTTAAAATTTTAAGACAGTCTCGCTAAGTTGCCCAGGCTGACCTCAAACTTGCGATCCTCCTGCCTCACCCTCTTAAGTAGCTGGGATAACTGGCATGCATCACCATCCCCAGCATCAGATTTATTTAAAAGAAAAATAGTCTTGTTCTTTGCACCTTGTTCCCATTGAAGAGTAGGGATTCTGGCCTACCATTCTTTATCCTGGGAAAGAATGGCCGGTACTCTGGGGATCATGAAACACTGGTAACTGTTGAAGTAGGGTGACCCTGACCTAGTGAAAACATATTCCTTCACAGAAGCTCAAAATCACCTGTTGCATCCCTGCTGCTGTGGCTCTCTGGAACAGACAGGTTTCTTTTTTTATGGTGAACCTGTAGATGTTCTCGTGTTGAATTTCATACGTAAAAGTGTCAGTCTATAGCGGATGCAGAAGGATCTTCATGGTGTCCAGCACCCAGACTGTGCCCACAATGAAAGAAACAGGCACTGTGGAATTAGAGCCAATACAGGTTGGGACTTGAGCACTGTCTGCCGTATGATGTTGGCAGAGGCACTTCTCTGAACCCTTTGTGACATTTTTATTCTGTGTGGAGACGCTCTTATTTTTCAGGGTATTCTTTATAAACCACTGAAGATATTAGAGCTACTAGGAGTGGGAGAACTCTGCAGCACAGGTGGAAATGATGATGAATAATGAGTGTGTCATTATTCAGTGTTAGGAGCCTGGGTTGGTGTGGAGAGAAAAGAGGGTAACCAGGGGACAAAGGCCTGGTTGGGTGCCAGCCTGTGGAGTTTTCACTTTTAATTCTGGGCCAGTCCTGTGAGCCCTCACATCTCACCTGCCTTTCGGGGAAACTTGTCCTCTGTTTAAAAGACCAGAGGCCCCCTAACTGCAGGAGCTTTGAAAACCGCAGCACTCTCCGGGAGCAACACATTCCCTCAGTGCCCTATTGCTCCCTGCCCAGTGCTTGCCGTGGTCATGTCCACCTCTTCAGTGATGGATTGCTTCAGGGACCTCATATCAATGCCATCAAGCACTTAGGACAGATAGCAAATCATCCCAGTTAACCTTGATCATTAAAATGCTTACCAGATTTCCACAATAAATTTTATGTACCATTCAAGTTCATTTGTCAATGCAAAAATATTTATTTCTCTAATTTGGCAGTAGAGAAACACAAATATAGCTTGTTACCGTTGTGTGTATTTACAGATCATTCTTCTGTATCCCCACCCCCTAATTTGAGTGAATCTGTGCCTTTTTCCTTTTTTTGCCCATTATGGTCTCAGTGGATAACAACCCTCCCCTGTTACAACCTGGCAAATCTTACCTAGATTTAGGGCAGCGGCCCTGAAACTTCAGTGTTGCAGCAATTGAGTCCAATGACCGAGCTTTCATTGTTTTCCTTGGGTAGCTTTTAAAAAATCAACTTTTAATGTCAGCTTTTCTGTTTGAAGGAAAAAATTATTGACCAAACATTTGTAATAATCCAGAATAATAGATTTTTTTCTTGGCACCAGTTTTGTTTTGTGTGGCTCTTACACATTTCACAAAGTTATGTCTCTATACTAAAACCACAGTAGAAGTATGAAAAACTCCATTTTATTATTCTTGTCAATTATTTAAGCCCTTTCTCTTATTACATAAAATGGCCCAAATGTCCTAAAATAAATAATAATGTATAATATAATAGTATGACATGGTAGGGCCAGCAATTTAGCTCAGTGGTTCCGTCGCCTGCCTCGCGAGCGCAAGGACCCAAGTTCGATCCCTGGTACCACAAAAAAAAAAAAAAAATAGTATGACATGGTAAAACACAGTATTTTATACATAACTTTTTGTATCATCTAAGTTTTTCCCGCAGCGTAAAATCAAAATTGCTTAGTATAGTCCTTTTAAATCACCAAAGCTTATCATTTTGTTACTAATGACAACTAACTGTCCAAAATTTCCAAATATTTAACCTAATTCCTGGTTGTTCCTTTAACAGCTGTGAAAAATCACATAATATTTTCCAGCCCCAGTTATTCTTTCAGTAAAGTCTGGTGAAGTAGTTTAGGGTCAGTAGAGCCCATCTCTATTTACTAGATCATATCTTGGTAAAGTTACTTGACATAGTTGTTTGAACTAGTCCCACTAATTGAATTATATAACTAGGTAATATGCTCTTAGAGAATGCTTCCAAATTATTATACTTATTAATGTATTTTTTTAGCTTTCATGTGGTGGGTGATTTCTTAATTGTAGAAATCCAGGAGGAACCAAAAAAATGATACTTCTTAGGCCTTTTGCAGCAAAAGATATGAAAACATAAAAATGTGTCTTTTCACCCAATAGGTAAATCACACAATCATTTTAAGAAGATTTTGATTGACTTTGGATGCTAGTAGATATTCTGAAATTTCTCTCGAAGCTCAGCTCAAAGTTCTCAACCTTAAGCAAAACTAGAACCGTAGGTACCAGGTGTAGGTTTTGGGTAAGCCTGACCATTGCTGCAGACCGACGTGGTGGGACCTGGCCATGCTCTGTCAGGAGCTAAGAAGGCAGGTGTGCATGAGCCCATTAAAAGCTAGCATTGGATGCCACCTTCTTAGACAATGTCTGCTGAAGTCTTTTCAGTCTGTCTGTACGTGTGGAACTAAGGCCCAGCAAGGTTAGTCATTGGCAGAATCACATCTGGAACCTGGTCCACTGACTTCCAAGACGGGAGTTCCTGAGCATTCCAGCATGAGGGCAGAGATGGCCACTGCACAGCCTGGTTCTTCCGGTGCACTGGAAAAAGATATGGCAGTTTAGAGTCCAGAAATCCATCAAACACTGAAAAATTTGCTGTTGTATTGACACCATCTCTTCTTTAGGAATTATCTTGGAAAAAAAACTAGGAAAAGTTATTCCATTGACCAGTGATGACCAGTTATTGTTCCTTTTGTCAACAGGCAAGATGATGAATGAAGTCCTGGCAGCTTCCTGTGTCCCAGGCCTTGTAGAAATAACTGAGACAGACGTGCTTCAAAGTTCTAATGTGCATCACATCGGATCTTGGTTAAGGAAGCGTTAAAAGGAACCCGCCATTACCTATTGAGAAGGCTCTGTGCTCTCAGGCATTTGTTTCTGATTGAATCCAGAGGTTGCAAGCATGCCTCCCTGTATTACCTGTTGGAGCAGGTTTAATTTTATAAATTTTAAACACAAACTCTATGAGTTTCTAGTTCATAATTGTTCTTTTTGAGGATCCACTCAGATGAACAATATTGCATCTGTAAGAGATACACACCTCCACAAGCCCAGAATTGATTGGAAAATCAGTGACAACAAACTCCCATCTGTAGCACCATCCAGTACCAGTGACGGAAAGGACAAAGTGCTTGGAATCCTTTGGGAAGAAGTCATGTTGTGTTGGAACTACAAATGACTGGAACCATAGCTTTAGTACACCAAGACATTTTTAAAAACACAGTTTGCATATACTATGTAGTTCTTGACCAGTGGCTTTAATCCATTATTATTATCTCCCCGGATATCATCAAACATTGAAAGTCCTCAACTTGCATTAAAAAAATGTTTTTAAATGCAGCTTTAACAAAATCCAGTGTTCAATATAGTCTTCCGAGTATTGCACTCCAGCCGTCCTGTCCTTTTATTGCAAACAGCAGGTACCTGGGTGGTAGACCAGAAGCCTTGTGGTAGAGTAAGGAATGACAGTGAACAGGCATACTACATTGTATCATAAACATACTTTATAAGTACATTTCTTATTTGCTTCTTATTCAGGCAGAGATTATAAAAGTTTGCTACAAGTATCCAAATCGGGATTTGTGTTTTGGAAATCATCAGTGTTCACAATACCTGCAGGGGGAAAAGAATGGAAAGATTCAAATATGCGTACCCTTTACACTTAAAAGAATATTTTCAGTCATTCTTTTATTTGTTTTGGCTCTGTCAGAAATTAAAGTGCTTGGAATGCTGTAGTCTGTGGTCTCTTGAAGTTTAGTCAATGAGAACCTAACACCTTCACAGTATGCTGTCACTTTGGACATTCATAATAAAAATTGAAACTGATTTTGGTTGCTAGTCATTTATTTTGCTTTGTAGCTTAGTACATCTTTAGTGGTTCGTGTTTGCCTAGCAGATATGCAATCCTTATCACTATATTTAAAGATGTAGAGATAAATACATAGTTCAGGCCCTCCACTGTATCTGTCATTGAATCACTGAGATTTTTCAAATTTGAACAGCCACTCTTGTTATTTCTTGAAAGGCCAAAATGTTTTTGAAAGCCATAGGCTTTTTGAATATTCATTCTACATTATGCATATGCAATATGCATTCTAATTACAATTAATTAATGAATCGAAGATAATTCCTGAAGATTGAACCTAAGCTTTCTAGAGTTTCTTCTTATAATATATTTTCTACTAAATTGATTATAAATTTTGGTTGTAATTTATTTTCTATTAAATAATAAGTAGGGAACTGGAGAAAGCTGTGGGTAATACAGTGGCTCTATAGGCATTTCAATAGCATCTTTGTTTGACTCTCTGCCCAATGTGTTGGAGTACTGTTTTATGTATTCTCATACTATATAGTAAGAATGAAACGACTCCAAAGAAGTCTAAACATAAGAGTCTTGAGTAGAAAACTTGGATCTTGCTTGGCACTTTTACCAAATTTGATTTGACAGTAAGATCCCTTTCCTTCTTTTCTTTTGTAATGAAACCTGCATTTGGCAGATTTACCACCCATCTAGTTATCTAACTCCCCTCTTCCAGCCACCACTAAAAAAAAGGAACAGCATGGATTTGGGAATAACCTGAGCATTCTAGTACATAGATGAGCAAATGATTTGGTAGCTTTTTTTTTTTTTTAATTGGTACCGGGGATCGAACTTGAGTCCTTCTGCTTGTGAGGCAGGCAGTGGAACCACTGAGCTAAATCCCTGGCCCAATTTGGTAACTTTTTTAAGGCAAGGTCTTGTTTTGTTACCCAGGCTGGCCTTGAATTCCTGGGCTCAAGTGATCCTCCTGTCTCATCCTACTTAGCCTCTTAAGTAGTTGGGACAATATGCATGCATTACCACAACTGGCTTTGATTTTTGAACTCTGAAATTGAAAAAAAAAAGGAGGATCTGCATTTTTTTTCCACAGATGGGGTGGAAGGAAAGGTAGAATAGAAAACAAATAGTCAGATAGTCACATTCCTTCAGGTGTGCGCTTAGCTGGGGATGCTTTTCTAATAATAAGGTGCATGCACAGGTACTATCTGTTAGCAGGGTCATTTTTGAAAACCCTAGGGCACCTTCAGAGGGGCAGAGGTTGGTGCTTTTGTGGTAGATGATCGATTCCCTTTCAGAAGTGCCGCCCCTCCACGCGTCCAGACTGGCCCTCTTTGTCATGGGCCCCAGTATTTAGCAGCTCACACTCTGTGCATGGCTTCAGTCAGTGGCAAGGAAAGCTTTCAAAAGTCTTCATTCCCTAGGGACTTCGACACCATGAGCTGGCTTTTAAAACAGTGTTAGGTTACTTTGACACACTGAAGCTATTTGGTATGTACACAATTAAAAGAATCCTTGATATGGGGTACAGTATTTGGTTGTATAATTTCCAGCTTCTCACTTAAATTCCAAGGACAGTCATTTCATCCAAATGAGATGGGTGGTCTTAAGCAATTTCTTTGCAGTTAATAATTTCTTCATAGAATAAAAAAAATCTGCTTCATAATAGCCTCCTGAAAGAAGTGCACACAGATGTTTGCTTTTATCCAAAGTCATTTGTGTTCTATACAGTTTAAGAATATAACCAATTAAGAACGTAAAGTTTGATGTGTGAAAAGGAAGCCTCTTTCTAGTCATTAGTAGTGATTTCCCCAAATCCACTGCTTCTACATCAATTTATTTATTTTATTTTATTCTTTTTGGTACTGAGGATCTAACTCAGGACCTTGCACTTGTGAGGCAGGCGCGCGGTGTCACTGAGCTAAATCCCCGGCCCCCAATTTGTTTAAAATTGGGAAACATTTCACATATCATGGTGGCATCAAATACAACATTTTCATAGGTGAGCATATCTCAGAGGCAGCCTGGCACAGTGGTTAGACTCCCACAGTTATTGTTTCATAGATATTAATTATACCATTTAAGACCTATGAAAAATGTTTACACCTCTAATTTCTTCTGAGCACACTTCTTACAAATTTTTTTTTAAATCAGAAAAATTCTCAACCCATAGCCAGGCAGAAATAAAATGAAGACCATTTTCATACATTTTTATGTTATAGCAAGAATAAATTATTTCCAATCCAAAAAGAGCCTGTAGACAATTTAGGAAAAAAGATTGTAAACTACAAAAAAAATGGATACATTTTATTAACTAATTTTTTTATACAAGATCAAATACTGTCCTCAGGTTCAATTTCCAAAAAAGATACCATTCATAAAATTAATACAAATTTTAAAATACACTGAAGGGTTCATAGTCCTAGAAATAAATGTGGCTTTCAGATGGCTGAAACAATCAGCCTGGATAGTTGGAAAGACTGAATATGTCTTTCATAATTTTGCCCCGTTGGTCATAACGAGGAGAATAATATTGAGTAAAAGCAAGACTTTTTTCAAAAGCTTTGTGAATGCTGAGCCAAATCTTATATCCTCTTACTGGACTTCTCACAGAGAGTCTCACTGATATAAAAAGTTCCCACACACAGTGTCACGCAGGAAAAGCCAAGAGCCTCAGCCATCAGACCTAGAGTATATGCAACTCCTGTTTCTCATGGCACCACTGGAATCCTTTCTTTACTGACAGGAAAATCAAAACAAAACAATAATGAAAACTAATGTCTTTGCCAGAAATGTCCACACTGTCAGGAGTTTTATTTGCCTGTATGTATGTAAATGTACATACACATGGACACTTCGTGAATTGGAGGCATAAGCAGAGTGACTAGAATCTTCTTAGGCCATAAAGAAGCAAAGCTCCCAGGATAAGGTCTGGCTGGGGACTGCCAGGAGAGCATAGGTACCCAGAGGCCAGCCTGGCTTCTGCAACAAGCTTGGCCAGCAAAAGGAGGAACCCCAACTGCATTCTCCTGATACCAGCTCCCATACTTGGCTTTTTAGAAGAATGTTGTAGATTTGTCTTTTAATACCAATATCCCTTCATTCATCCAACACGTAGTTTATTTAATGCTTACTAAGTTTCTGGTACTGTGCTTGAGATCAAAGAGGGAACTACAAATTAAAAATTATGCCTCTTTGTGTCATTAAGATCCACATATTAAAAAGGAATACAGGGATATATTGCATATTAAGCAGATGAACATCCGAGAGGCTCACAGAGGGAGATGCCAATCCGTGGTTTCCCTAAAAATGACTTATTAGCTCATTTCCACTACAAGAAAGAGACAACAGTTTGTTGTTGTTTTTTTAATTCCAATTTTTTGGGGGGAGGTGGGTACTGGGGATCGAACTCGGGACCTTGCTCTTGCAAGGCAGGCGGCAGAACCACTGAACTAAATCCCCAGCCCAACGGTTCCTATAGTTTATCCTTTTGCTGTTTCCCAGCCAGTAATGTGTTTATTGGTTTATTTGGATTTGACAGTATTTGGGATTATGTTAGCAATAATGCACTATTTCTATTCAAAGTGTAATATCTTTAAGGACTTTTGATCTGATTTCTGTGGCCTAGCAGCAAATATTCCTATAGCAAGTTTCACAAGGGTGTTCTGCAGCTGGACACTCCATGCAGCAGAGCTTAGACAAGATCCCCTCCTTTCTGAACCCCTAGACTTTAGCCAGGATGTAAGTCCTGCTCTCCGAAGGTGCTGCCACTGAATTCTACTTAAGAAGTGATAAGTTTAACTATAAATAGATGGAAGAAAACACTCAAATATTTTCAAGCACAAAGACTGACTTCACAACCTTTGGAAAATAATAAAAGAGGAAAAGCTGTTTCCAATGTGAAACTACGTGAATTCAGTTTCTTGAGAAATCTCCCACATGAACAAAGATAGACTGCAGCAAGACGGGGGTGGGAATAGACAGACAGTTGTTCCTAGCCCACAGTGTTTCTGGAGTTGGATTTTCCTACAGATATCTTGGTACAGAAGCCACAAGGTGGGTTTTCCCAGATCCCTGTCACAATTGACAGGAGAAGAAAGGTTTACAGTCTAGTTGTATCTTGCTTAGAAAGATGTTTATTAAATACAAAAGAGAAAAATAAAGCCAATAGACAATCCGGTGAGTTATGGATTTAGTTCACCTTAGCTTTTATCTTTTTGTGAGGGAAAAGGTGCATCAGGTCTAAGTGCAGAACTTCATTGCAATATGAGACTTGTGAGATGTAGGTTTAATGTGGAAATTCAAGTATTTCCATCCACCGGTAAACATTGGACAATACATGTTACTTAAATAATTAAAAGCATGACCACAAGCAAATAATTTTCTAATTACCTTTTCTTGGACTTCAGCCAAGACATTCCATTCCGCTAAATTCCAGTCACATCCCAACTAACCTTGGTAGGCTTAACCAGACCATCAAATTCTTCAAACGGAAGATCCACAAAATTAACACCAGAATAAACTATTTTCTAACAGCAGAGATTGAGTTTTTCCCCCCATTGGATCTCCAGTTTGTAAGTAATTTGAAGATATTTATATATATATTAATTTTACTTGATAAATTTTTACTAGTACATGTTTGAAGTACATAGTGATTATAATTTATCATGGGGAGTTGGTACATGTACTTAACATCTTAATTCTTTATACACCCCCTTCCCCTCTGTCCCTCTTCCCTTCATCTCTAGATCCTCTTCCCATTTGCAAAAGATCTACCTCCCTGTTTCCTATTATATCTTTTATTTTGCTCTTTGTTTATACTTTGGGTTTCTCATATAAGAGAAACTATATGATATTTAAGCTCATGATTCTTATTTATTTCACTTAAGATTATTGTCTCAAGGTGCATCCATTTTTTTACAAATGACTCAATTGTATCTTTGAATACATATATTTTAAATGCACTAACATGTTCTATTGGTAATCCTACCAGTCTTTGCTGTTGCAAAAGGCTGTCAGGACTGTAGATGCTCAGCTTCTACCTAGGTCACCCCCTTGGGCTCAAAATGCTGGACTGCGCAGTGGGCAGCACCAGCTTCTAGCATAAGTTGTCATGGACTAAAGCCACTAATGCTACCAGGATTCCTTCAAAATAAGACCTAGCTAGAAAACAATCAGCCTTGAAAGCTAGAGATCAACAATGTCAGCCCCACTCAGCCTATCCTTGCCTTACAGAGTAGCCACCGAGCTGACATGAATTAAGCCAATTAAACAATTTTTTAAAAAAGTCATTCTCCAAGAGCAGAGAGCAAAAAGGAAACCCACTTAATAGGAGAGATGTGTTTAGTGTACTTTAGTTCACTTCTTAGATGCTGTTCCTAAAAATTGGTCTCCCACTTGAGTTATCTGGGCTTGCATCAAAGAAGTTTCTTTTCTTGTCAAATTTCTTTCTCCACCCCTAAAGAAAGCATATTCCCTTACTCAGGTGTGTCTTTTAAGCTACTCCCTGCTCACTTTTCAGTTTGCTGCTCTTTTATTGCTTGCTCTTGACATTCACTTGGGTTCCTCCTCGGAGAATGCTTACGGCTGATGATGCTTGCAGCCGCTTCCCCAGTGGTCCTAGACTTGTCTGCCCATTAGTCACATGGGAGGTATCAAAAAGATACCAAATCATGTGTCCCCAAAGTTTGTGATTTTTCGATGTGCCCTGGATGTTAGGAGTTTTAGAACCTTGCAGTAGATTCTAACATGGAGACAAGTTTGGGAACCACAGGGCTAGAGAAAAGAAAGGAGAGGTTTATTGGCCTGAGCCTGAATCCCGGCTCTGCCTCCTGCTAGTTGTTTGATTCGAGGCAAGTTATTTAATTATACCAGGCCTTGGTTTCCTGAAAATGTATAAAGGAGATAACCATACCAGCATTTTTGTCATCTGTGTAATGAAAATATTGTTTGCATTGTGTGATTACTGATGTCATGGGTCTGGCACAGGGTGGGCACTCAGGAAATGGTAACTGTTCTTGTATCCCTAAGATGAAATAAAGACATGGTAACAGCAGATGACTAAGGAATGTCAGGTCAATGAAAGTGAAAACAACGAGGGAGACACCCGAGCTCACATGGGCTGTTTTTTCTGGGCAATCAAATAGTTCATCTACAGCAAGCTTTTGGGAAGAATAATACAGCTTTATGGTCACGGATAAGGCTATTGTTTGCGTCTGTTTTCCCAGGGTGGGGGAACAGAATCAGCTGGGCAGATAAATCTGAAGAGAACTGGGAAGCGGGCTCTTGGGGAGGCCTGGTTGGCTTCTTGAGTTTGGTGAGCACATTGCTCATCACGCCTCACCACAGTCTGGGGACGTCACAGGGACGAAACAAAGGGGTAGGAGGGAGGTAGGGCCGATCTTGTCCTAGGCTCCTGGCATTCTAGACTCCAACACTTGATTTTATTTTAATCTAAATCCTCTATGCCCTTCATTTCTCACTTCTTTTTTCAGACATTGCCCAGGCTGGACTTGAATTCCTCGCTGAAGAGGTCCTTTTGCCTCAGCCTTTTGAGTGGCTGGGACTACATACAGGCACATGCCACTGCACCCACTTCCCCCATGGCTTTTTATTACTCATTTTACATTCATCTCAAAAATTATTTTTAAAAACAAACCAGACTTGGGTGAGGCCAGAAAGACTCTCGCTTTGCCGCCGTGGGGTAAGAAGAGGGGGTTAGCAGTGTGAATTCCTCTAAGATAGAGATATGGATAGACAGAATGTCAGAGCTGAAAGGAACCCAAACCACCACCTGAACCCCAGGGGTTCATAACTGGGAACACTCTAAACTTAATATGCAACATCTGGGACATATTTTAATTTTGGTTGATGAGGATCATGACTTTTCATCGGATTTGAAGAGTTTGGTAATCCTCCAAGACCAAACATATCAGTCTTATTAATAAGGAAACTTCAAAGCCACAAGGACAGTCAGGAGCAAATGGGACTCAAACTCAGGTGATCACAGTTCTTTCCAGCCTCCACTCCCCCACTCACAGCAAGTCTGGGCATTCTCAGTGGGCAGCACTGCTGAAGCCCCAGGTCCACTGGATTCGCCAGAGGGACACCACAGCCCAAAGAGGACAGTCTGACGTGCACACAAAAAGTTCCATTATCCTTCATTTAGGGACATTGGGTCTCCTGATGACTCTGGGAAGAAGGTAGAGCTCTCATCACTGATGGAAAATCTTCATAGGTTAAACTGTGATGCAGAATCAGCCAGGCTGGGCTAGCAGGACTCAGGCAGGCCCATGGAATGCAGGCCACACACACACACACACACACACACACACACACACACACACAGAATGCAGGCCACGCACACACACACACACACACACACACACACACACACACACACATTCACTCAGAAGGAGAGTTTGGACCTTCTTTTTCTTTCTTTAATGTAGTTGAATTTTTATGAGTAGGCTCATTAGCGAAAGTTTCAGCAGGATGAAGGAATTATACTGCTCTCCATGAGAATCAGTTAAGCCCAACACCAACAGCATAGCCATAGGAGTTGTGCCCAGACAGGGTGCTTGGGATGGTGGGGAGGAGCTGTTCCAGCAGCCACTGCGGGCCTGTGGGTGGGGCTTTGGAAAGACTCCCCATCCTCCAGAGAAGACAGGGTAGTGTTAGCAGGTCAGGCTCTGCACCAGCTCTGCCTGGACTGAGCCTCAGTTCCACCACATGCTAGTGTTTACCTTCCTCTAAACTTCAGTTTCCCAATCTATAAACTAGGGAGGACAGCATATACCTGGGAGATTGTTTTGAGAACAAAATGAGAAAAAAATGATTGAAAGTAGATTCAGTGACCAGGTAATCCCACGTGTTCATTGTGTTGAATCTGTTTTGCAGTGTGAAATCGTATTGTAACTTCTTATATCAAAAAAGGTGATGCTATTACTGTTCTAGGAAAGAATGAGGGCTGATTAAGTTCAGGGACCATGATGAAAATAAAAGATTGATTGCCTTTGCTTATTTTCCCATCAGCTACTATGCTATATGACTCATCACCTCTGTTGGTTTTTCAGTTACCCAAGTAAGAAAAGAGTACATTACAAATGAAGTTTGGATGATTAGTAAAAGATGTCAAGTCCAGATTTTTCTAAAACAGCTATGATAAACTCTCAGGTCAACTGCTCTGCAGCCCTCTGTAGAAGGAAGCCTAGGAAATATCTTTGGTACGAATACATTTTTGTATATACCTTTGACCTCGTCTAATGTCATGGTTTCCATGTGACAGATATTGGAGGAATTTCACACTTTGGGCAGTATGTGTAGTGTTTTGACAGTAGTGTTTCCTCCTTTAGATGGTTTTGTAGCTGGTCCGGCGATGTTTGCAAGAGCTAACTTTGGCAAGAAAAGAGGACCCATGGTCCATGTGGTACATGGTTGGAAAGACAAGGGGGAGATACAGACTGTTCTTGGGGACAGAACTTCCTCACTGGGACAGATAATTTGGTGCTACTGCACTGCACTCTAGTAGGCCCTGCTTGGCATATACTGGGGGACGGGGGCTAGGCTGACCTCAAGAGAGGTGAGGGCTGCTGCTAGCACTGATTGTACCTTTGTATAAATTACAAAAGGAGGCCCTTGTGTCCTAGGATACACAGCTTAGCAAGGGAGGACGACTGGGTTTCATTCAGTTCCTGCTCTTCTGCAGAGTATGTCCCGCAGCTGTCCTCAGCAGTGCTAGCACAGATCTAGAAGTTCATCCATTTCATCCCAACCAGGAAGCTGAATGATGACACCGAGGGGCTCCTTGTGTATTTATGTCCATGTCGTGGAGGGATTGCAGGATGCGGAGAAGGTGCTGGGAGATGGGAGACTAAGGACCTTTGTTTCCAGAACTTGGAGAGGAGTCCCTGTAGCACTTCCCGGGGCTTTGTGGACATTCCCAACCTCTCCATTCTCTCTCTCTCCCATCTCTGCCAGCTTGCTGCTCTTGAATCCCTGCCCAAGGCTGGCTCTGTGTTCTCACCTCCCTGGTCCAGGTCCTCTCACCCACTACTCCCTATTAGCACACCTCTGGCTTCAGAGGGCTCCAGAGCTGACCTGTCTGTGGGTGGAGCTCATCTGGAGCCTTACACAGAATGCTGGAGAGTGCTGGGAACAGCCAAGCTCATACCCTGTGCCTGGACCTGTGTTGGGGGACTTGAGAAAAGGAGGTGATGAGGCTTCTGGTATGTGGGGAATAGATGAGGCTGAGCAGTGAACCGTTTGAGTCTCCTCTTTGTGTCTTGCTCTGTGTTCACCACTGGAGCGTCCCAGGACCCCATCTGCACATGCTGAAGGGTTAGGGTTAGGACCCTCCCAAGCAATCCAGGATGACTTCGTCTGGAAATCCTTGCCTTAATTACATCTGCAAACGCCTTTTTCCCAAATAAGGTCACATTTCAGGTTCCAAACATTAGCGTATGGACAGTATCTGTTCAGGCAACCCACTACACACCATTTTCCAAACCTGCTTTATTTCCTGATGCATTTGACTGTATTTTTCCCTGGAATCCTGGTGTTCTCTGACATGCCTTCATAGCAGCTCTGGGTAGAATGTGAACTATTCTGCAGCATCACTTCCCTAGTCTAGAATTATTGCCTCGGGGACTAAATTCTCTATCTGGAAAGGTCCAAGTTCCTCACCCAAGGAATTTATTTCTGAAAGACCAAAACATCCTTAAGTCTGTGTTTCTCTCCTCAGCGCTGCCATATTTCCTAAACCAAACTACTTCCCTGCATTCTTCTACCACGTTCCTATCAGGCCAGCTGCCTCCATGCTGGCTACCTCGGTCTCCACACCATGGGCTACACCACATGTGCCTCTGCGTGCTCCCTGCCCCCACACAGACACCTGCCCAGTTTCTCAAGAATAAAACCTAGCTCGGGTGTAGCTAAGTGCTACAGTGCTTGCCTAGCGTGCTTAAGCCCCTGGGTCCCGTCCCCAGGACCATAGTGAAACCTAAAGGCACAGGCCTGGTGTGCTGTGAATGTGCCCCTTCTTCCTTCTGCCCACTCTCTCCTGGCTCTCAGAACGGTGGTCTTGCCCTGCCCCAGGTCCATTTCAAAGCCCTTGGGCATTTTTATTAGGAAGCCTCCCAGCTCATATATCAAACTTAATAAAGTGCACCTGCCTGGCATGTTAAATATTTGGGAATGCAACAGTCATTCAGGGTTTCTGTAAGTCAGCTTCTGAGCATCTTTGGCTAGGAGGGTCCCTTTGAGAGTGAGAGGAGAAGGTTTCTCAGCCATCTCCCGAGTGCCACAGCAGTCACAGGGAGGAAGACATCGGAGCTTGCGTGTTCTCACATGCAGCGGAATCTTTATGGCCACTCAGACATAGTGTTGGCAGGTGCTTTGTTCCGCCTTCCTCTTATTAAGCAGTTACTAACATCAACTCCGCAGCTTTCCTTTCCTATTTGGGAGATTTTTATTTTCCTGGGTCTCATGCCTTTCTCAAACAGACCCTGTCTCTACCCAGCCTTTGCCTGGCCAACTGTTCCTCAGTCTTCAGCTCTCGCCTCAATTAGAGTTCCCCTGGGGACCCCTCCTTTGAGGTCAGCTCCCCCGTCACATCAACCCATGGCTCACTGTCACTTTCCTGGGAGTGCTTCTCAGAATTTAACTTCAGAGTATCTGTGTGTGCTGAGGGTCAGAGGCTGTGGCCAGTTGGTTCCCCGTGTTTCTCACTAAAACTGTTAGCACTATGCTTCTTCTCATGTGCTTCAACTTTTTGATCACAACCCAAGAAGGTCTTTTGCTTCATTTTTGCTTCATTTGCCTTTTCTTGTATTAAAACAGAATCCAGCCTGATTCATTATTGTTCACAGTGAACTACCATAATCCTAATGGCACAGTATTTGAGAATCCAAGTCAGAATTTGTGACCCAGGGACTGATTCAGCCTCCACTGCCTGAACACTTCCTCAGTGAACAGCACGTGTCCTTGGCCTTAACAAACCCTTCACCATCATTACCACAATCATCATCAGTGTGTATACAAAGAACTAGCAGAGCTGTCTATATTCCCATCAGTGGCCTCCCTTGACACTTGTAATGATGTGGGAAATGATAGGCACTTTATGTAGTTACTAGTGAGTCACAAGTGATACACTGGCCAGAAAGAATACGCTTAGCCCAGAATCTCTAACACAGTAAGCACTCGATCCTTTATAGCCATTGTTGCTATCAGATAGTACCAAGAGCATGTGAATGTTGGCTTAGTTATTCTATGTTTGATATTTAGTTGTAAATGTCCTCATGTTGCTTGATACTTTCGGGTCCGTGTGGCTGAAATAAACACTGGGTGCCTGCCTCTCAGTGCCAGATCAGCTTTAGATTTGCAACCTGGACTCTTACTCCACAAAAATTATTGTTCAGCCATAGACCAAATGGCCTTATCCTTTTGACTCTTACCTTAAGGAAAAAGACAAGATTTAAAAGTGATTTGGTTAAATAGATACCTCATTGAATGCTGAACATTACCTCCATTGCTAGTTTCACTGGAGCCCCTGGTCTTTTCCCTGGGCTTGGCTCTCTGAGTGGCAAAAACTGGTATCTTTGTTCTCTGTCTCTCCTTCGCCCCAGGAACATTTATTAGGTGCCTACTAAGAAAGAAGTTTGCTTGCCATGTAAGAATTAAAAACTGAATAATAAGGCATGGAGATCTTGTCCTAGAGTCAGTTGGGAGACAACATAAAACTTCCACAAGACAAAATGAAATCAGTGACTTAGCAGAGGACCGTGAAAGTGTTGGGCTACAGAGAGAAGAGTCACTGTTTCGAAGTCAGAGGGGAAGGCTGAAGATTGGGGTCCCAAAAGAGCTGGTCTTGAATAGGGGAAGGGGTTCCAGAGTAAGGAAGCCCCAGAGCAGAAGCAGGGCAATGGGGAAATGCACAGTAGGGACCAGTGAGGAGCTACAGGTCAAAAGAGAGTCCTTGTGTGATGGTAACAGGATGGTAGTCGCTTGTGAGGGAACAGTGGCATCATATGAATGAATGTGGTTCTCTGAATCTCTGGTTTCTGCTGCCTACTGAGTAGCATTTTGTTCATTTAAAAGTTTTGACAAATGCATCCATTTATTTAATAGATCACATCTAATATGGCCAGGCACTGCCTAGTCTCTGTATTCATAGAGCTTTGAGTGCAGCAAACATCACTACAACATCATGGGCGAGCGGGTGCTCCAAAGAAGAATAAAGTAGGGTAAGGAGGGGTGGAGAGGCCACAGCTAATATTTTATGTGTAGCGGTGTGGGAAGACCTCACTGATATGTGAGCGGAGATAAGAAAAATGTAGGAAGTAAGCTATGGTTGATTAATTGAAAAAATTATGGGAAAGTGAGTTTAATCTACTCTTTGGCACAATGCAGCCAATTGCAAGAGCATATTGCTTTTCTTTCCCACTGCCCTGAAAACATTTTCAGTACATCACTTAGGCCTCAGCTTTGCAGGGAAGCCATGCTAAGTTGGTAGAAGTGGCATAGTCGTGAGTTATGTGCATTTCTGGGAAGGCTGTTACTACACTGGTGTTTGTAAGTCAAGCAGCTATAGGTCTCAATGTCATTTCTACCACTTCCTAGCCCTGTGACCATTGCAATGTTATTCAAACTCCTTACACCTACTTCTCATAGCTAAAAGAGAGAGTACTCATGATAATGTTGAGAGAATTCGATGAGATGGATATATATGAAGTACCCTGCTCCCTGCTGGTAACCAAAGATGAGTTTAGTTAAATGTCAGTAATCACAGCTGTAAGAGTGCAGGGTGGAGTGCAGCTGGTACTACCCAAAAAGTGGGTCATCCCCTCCTGGGTTGTGTCTGGAAGTTACTTTCCCAGGTTGAACTGTTGCCTCTTAACTTGGGATTCCATGACTGTGATCCCCTGAAGGTCAAAATATGAGTTTGATCCTTGTATTTCATGCAGTGCTCTTTACAGTAAAGCATTAAATAAGCATTTAATGGTGAAGTGAATTGTTGATTATAACTTGACTAGGGAAAGACCACAGTGGATAAAGCACTCCCACACTGGAACATGTCTCACCAAAGTCTCAGGAAAGAAATTGCCTTTTATTTAATTTGTTTCCCTAATTTTTTCATCATTGTTTTTCAATGCCCTTTTTTTTTTTTTTTTTCGGTACCGGGAATCGAACTCTGGTCCTTGCGCTTGCGCAGCAGGTAGCGAAACCACTGAGCTAAATCCCCAGCCCCCAATGCCATTTTTATAGTGACTAGAGTTGCACCAAGATAAAAAGAGAGAGAGAGAGAGTTGTAGGTGTAGCTCAGCAGTACAGTGGGTGCTTAGCATGCAGGAAGCCCTGGGTTCAATCCCTGCACTAAAACAAAAACAAAGTAAAAGTAAGAATCAGGGATAATCCATTTTTTAATACTAACTCCAGATTTCAAAGATAAAATGTGCCTAGTATATGATCCTAAAGTATTTAACCAACATTTATCTGGTGGCAGAATTGCAAAGACAAGTGACAAGCCACCTCTTTGTAATTGAGAACCAGGGTTAATTAAGTCACCAGGTCTCACCCCTGCCACTGACTTGGTGAATCTTTGAAGAAGAACCATAGTCTGCCCCTTGAAGGTTTTGATAATTTCTGTTTATACTGAAGAAACTTTGAAATACCGAGATTCGAGTTGGTATGGGACTTCAAAATGGATTATTATTATTATTATTTTTATCATTATTATTTAAAGAGCCCCAGGGGGCAGTGATCATAAGGGGATAGATGCTGCCTAGCATGGGAAAGACCCACACTTGAAGCAGGGTAGGAAGGAGCCCTGACTGCCTCTTGAGGACGGCCTTTGGCATCAGAGCGACTGTATCAAGCTGTGGTCTGGATGTCTTAGAATCATACCAGGCCAAGGGTGTTCATGGTCTTTTCAGTCAAGCCAGATTAATCTCAGTCCTGTGTCGCCAGGACCGTGATAAGTCTCCCTGGTGGTGAGAGAATCATGGCTATTTCAGCCCCGGCCAGCAGAGCCTGTGCACGCAGGTTGAGCAGGAAAGGCTCTGTATTTCCTGGCTGTCCCTGGTGTGTGCTTCCATCTGCAGTGAGTGTGCATGGTCTGTGTCTAAGCACAGCTCCTCCCCCCGGGAAGAGCCTCACCATGGCTCCCCCCGCCCTGTACAAGGCCTGCGTGTGTGAGAGGGACTGAGGGGAAAGAAGGATTTATAATCCATAGAGGATGTAGAAAAGCTTGCTTTGAGTCAATATTCAAGAAAAAAGTTGCTGAATTACATTTCCTGTTTTCTTCTTGTATCTCTTCAGTTCCAAGCCTTGGAACTGTGAAGGTCACTGTGTCGGCAGTGAGGGATAAGAAGGAGGGGAAATAGAGGGTCACAAAGACTTCCTTTGACCCTTACCAGTGGATGCCAGGCATTTGCTTCCAGATAAATTTGAGTTCAGAAGTTTCACCATCTTTAGAGAACTGACGTGCTTGTGTGGGGGCGATCCGTGCAGTTTCCAGTAACAGATGTGAGTAAACATATGTGCCAGTGTAATGTTATTATTGTCATAGAAGCATACTGCTCAAAAGGTCACTCAGCTAAAATGTGGATGGCACCCTTCATAGCTTTGTCCACAGTGTGGCTGCACCAAGTGACAAGCTCAGAGCCTAGGAGTCCAGGAATGGGCACAGGGGGTTCTTAGCCAGGACTAACTCACTACTGCTCCTGAGATGCCAGGAATCTGGGCAGTCTGAAACGGGAAAGGAATCATGGCTCCCCTTGGCCATTCTCAGGCCTCCTACTTCAGGATAGCTGGTGACTTGTCCTGCATCTTGAAGCTACCTCTGCCAGACAGAAATGTAGCCCAGGAATTCCACCCCAGGCTGGAGATACTGCCATTCTTGGGGGAGGGCCACAGTTCTCCAGTAAGGGCTTATCTCCATCCTGTGGCAGGAAGGCCAGTGGTGGGAGTGTTTCCACTGAAACCAAGAGAGCTGGGAAGTCGAGACTGAATGAAGTATGTGGAGTGGAATGAGGGGCAGGACAAAATCCAAATACCAGGTGGATCATTGATGTAAAATTTCGGCAAATATTTCACTGATGTAACAAGAGGCTGAAGGAGAGACTCTTTGGCTGTGGGGTGTTTGATATTGGAGAAAAAGGTGTTGCCAACAAAAAGTTCCCCAAGAGGTGACATTCTGGCTGAAACCTAAAGTCTATGTTTCATAGACATGAGGAGCAGCCCCTGGGAAGTTTTAAGGGAGATGTTACCTTTTCTTTTCTTTCCTTCTTTGTGTGTGTGCATGTGTGTGTGTGTGTGTGTGTGTGTGTGTGTGTGTGTGGTACTGGGGATTGAATCCAGGGTCTTTACACTAACTTACATCTCCAGCCTTTTAAAAACTGTTTTCTCTTACTTTGAGACAAGTTCTCAAGTCACCAAGTTGCCCAGGCTGGGTTGGAATTTTCAACCTCCTGCCTCAGTCTCCTAGGGCATGCACCACCATGGCCAGCTGAATATTACCTTTTGAATAACTTCACTGCTGTTGCAGTGGGGAGAAGCAGTTGGAGAAAGTTGAGCCTGGAAATAGGGAGATAGCTGTGTGACTCCTCCACACTCGATGGAGCAGCATGAGATGACACAGGTAGAAATTAGAGAAGAGAGTGCCTGTTTGCAGAGAGAGCCCCAAAAGGACTTCCTAGAGAGCTGGGCAAGAAGGATGTGGGAGAGGGAGGAGTCAAGACTCCTAACAGGCTACCCGGGGCTCCATTTTCCAAGCTAAAGCAGTCGTCAAAACAAAGGGACCCTTTGTGGTAGTCTGGGATCTCGAAGGGATGGGGAGGTGAGAGCTGGTCCGCTGGACCAATTGTAGGAGGAAAGCAGAGACTGGTGCTCTTTCTGGGTTAACTAACAAGGCGGGTCAGATAAAGCCTTAGCGCATGCTGGTACGCGGTGATGATTTGGCAGTGGAGCTGACCAGGAGAGGAGAGGATGAGGCAAAGGCATCCCGAGTCTACCCTGTAGATAATGTGTGTCCTTTTCAGTTCCCCAAGGGAAAACCAGAAAGCAGCGTAGGGAGGGAGCACGGTCACCACCTGGGAAAACCTGCAGATGGGCTGTAGGCAGCCCCATCTGCCTGAGAGGTCCATTGTTCTCAGGCTCAGGGGACAGGCTGGACACTACTACACACACACATGCACACACACACACACACACACACACACCTTTTCTTTGTGGCACAGGGGATGGATGGGACTCAGGACCTTGAACATGCTTGGCAAGGACTACATATATTTTGAGACATTCTTATTCAGTTGCCTAGACTGCCCTGAAACTTGCCATCCTTCTGCCTCAGCCTCCCAAGTAGCTGGGATGATTTTTTATTCCAGGAGCTTTTAACCACAGTGTTTAGCCAGGCTGCTGATCCCATGGGCACTGGCAAGCCAGTGAGCAGTTCCCTCCCACTGTGCTTATCTTCGGAGGAGAGGATGCTCCCAGTCTCCAGTGGCTTCTACTGTTTTCTCTTCTCTCTGAGCCCCTCTGGCTCCCTGGTGTCCACAGCCTGGCCAGACACAATGTGGGCACATATGGCACTGTGCTCTGACATGACCAAAGGTTTCTCTGTTTCTCCTATTCTGGGAGAAAATGTACATTTTATTTTAAAAATTTGCTTTTTAAAATGTGTTGAAAGAGGACCTTGATCTGATCTTTACTGTCAAAGCAGACTTCCACTGGCTTTAAGTAGGAATCTGACCTGAGGAAACTCTACAGCTTCAGACACATTCTCTTCAGGATGGATGTTCATATCACACAACAGTGGCACCTATGTCCTTATCAGAAAATGGGGACAATTGTATTTGCCTGTGTCACAGAATGTAAGCTGTAGTTGTTGAAAGATAATTTTAAAAAATAGAACTCAAGATTTTCCTGCTGGTGCTTTTGGACTGCAAGCTATTTCTCCTTCTCTGGCACTCCTATTCACATACACACACACACACACACACACACACGCACACAATCATCTCTTATTTCCACAAGATTCACTTGCAGTCCTACAAAAAAGGAGTTGCGGCCACAGATATCAGCCAAATCAAAGGCCCAGGATGGAAATGCAAGTTTGAGTGACCTGCTCCTGATTTTCAAAGCTTCCTGCTTATCACCTGCCTTTTCAGTTTCCTATCTGAGGCCTATCAAGATGTGAAAAGATGTCTGGGGACACCACTGGGTAATGGGATCTGTGGCTTCTCTTTTCCCCTGAGGGCCTCCCCAGGCCTTCCTAGGTCCCAGAGGAAGGTGGGAAAATGCACACATACTGTCTGCTGTCACAGCTCATTCTTAGCAGGAAAGAGCTAAGGGACCCTGGGTCCCAGGTACACTGCCGCCCTCTGCCCTGTGTGCCTGACAAGCTTCCAAGCCTTCTTATCATTAGAGAGACTCCAGGTAGGAGGATGAGTGGCTCCTTCTGTAGCAAGGACATGGTTCCCGTGATTTCCCACGGGAGAAGTGTCTGGTGTCCTCTGGAAGCTTCTGCCCCAAGGGAGGACTTGCATGTCGGGGGCACTTTTAAGGTCAACAGGTGAGTCTGAAAGGTTTGAACAACCTGGGATGGAGGGAGAATTTTCCTGCACTTCCCATTTTCCCCAGCCAAGTACTCTTAAGGGCAGAGGGAAAAAAATTCCCATCTTCTGGGCCATGGACATAATAGTGGTTTGTCACAAGCTTAAATAATCTAAATTACCACAGAACTCCAGTGTGATCATAAAAATATATCCCAAGTTTACCCTCTATCACATACATAGGTTTGTTTTAATCTGAAGTTGGTGGTTTGAGCTATACCAAACTACTTACACCTCTGACTACGCCTCCTCCCAGTCTTTAAATATAGTGAGGCCCCAGGAGGGTGCTGGGGGTTTGTCCTAGGGCTCTGTGTGCCCTGATGCCACCCTGTCTCCACCTGCTGAAGAACGACCTGCAGTGGCTCTGAGACCTTCCTGGCCATGGGCCTTCCCTTGAGGAAGTGCTCTCAGGCCCAGCTTCACCTTCCTGACAGCTCCCACCTAACTGCTCTGTCATGTTGTGCCTTCCCAGCTTTCTCCTGTCTTATCATTGTCTCTGTCCACTTACGGAGTGCTTTCCTGTGGGTGTTCTCACAAAACCTACTGCTTAATCCTTTGGAAATGAAGGTCATTATCTTCCTGCCTCTTTTCCCTTCTCGTTTCTTCAAGATTGTCATTTCTTCGATCTTCCTGCACTCTCCTGCCAGTCTCCCTGCTTGGTTTGCTGTTTGAATATCTGGGTAGAGGTGGAGACCTAAGGTAAACAAGTAAACTAACAAAAGTACCAAATGTAAGACTCAGAGCTGATGAAAGAGTCTCAACAGCCGGTGGCTGCGTTTATACAGAGTGAGTCTCACCTCTACCCTGATGCCAGGCTGGCAGTTGGAGGGGGACGGGACAGAACACAAGTTCCAGTAGACCGTAGTCCTGCCTCATCTCCAGCATGATGTCAGGTGGGAGGGCCACTGTGACTTCTGACAAAAATCTAGCAAAATGCCTGGGCTGGTATATTCACCTGAACTGTGATTTAGGTGACTCTACCCCCAAACTCATCTTGCTGCTCGAGTACCACTGACACCACCTGAAAGAAGTCTGCCATGACTGTATTTTAATTTAGCAGATGATCTCCAGAGCAGTAATAAAAAGTCCAGGAAAAAAATTATCTAAAGCTGAAAGAGAAAAATAAGGACACAAGAAGCTGATTCTGTGATTCAAAAAAACAAACAACAACAACAACAACAACAAAAAACAGTGTCCTTCCTATCACCAAAGAATGTTACGAATGTAGATAATATTGGTGGCAGCACCTGTCACTCATGCCTGCTCCCTCTGCATGCCACCCTGTGTCACAGACTGTACTAACATGGTCCTCAGTTCTCTTCACAAACCTCCAAACTGGATTCTTTCATCACCTCTATTTTGCACAAGGCTGAAGGGGACAGAAACACTTCACCAAGATCACACAATTGCAAAGTGGCAGAATCAACAATCCACTCCCTCCGAGCCAGGAATCTTTCCCTTAAACACTGTGTGACACTCCACACCTACCACCTCTCTCTGGAAAAAGTTTGCTTTTTTTGTCTTCTGAAACTAACAACAGTGCTGAAACTCTACAGTCACATTTACCTTTCTGATTGAAAGTGTATTTCTAGCTTTGTATTATTTTATATGTAAAGGATGCATGTAGTCAGGCACTATGTTTTTTATTTTTTCTGCTATAGAGGATCTTGACTTGGAGGAGATAGAATTTATTTCTAGCAAGAAGATACACACATCCATAATTTAGCCAGTATACTTTCTGGATTAATTTTTATTAGCTTTTGAAGCTGGAACTGCTGAGATGAATTTACAGGGAGCACACCGTTTTCAGCATCTTCATAAAGCCTTCCTCAAGAGGGAGCTCCTTGCAAGCCTTAGTTTTATGTGTTCGGTTCTCTCAGGGCCTGAAACCTGGCTTTCCAATCAATAACACTTTCAGAGAATGGGTGGCACATGAGTGGAGAGGAAGTTTATGGAAGAGCTATGAAGAAATGTAACAGAAGTTTAGAAATCTGTATTCTTAGGATTGAAACCATGAAGGTCCAGGGACTTAGGGCTATTATAAAGATTGCTTAAAGAAAAAACAAAAACATAATTCATTTAGTATGTGGAATCAGAGGGGCTATTAAGAAGCCAGGAAGAGGGGCCGGGGATTTAACTCAGTGGTTCTGTCGCCTGCCTCGAAAACACAAGGACCTGAGTTCAATCCCTGGTAGCAAAAAAAAAAAAAAAAGAAGGCAGGAAGAATTGTGTTTCTCTACTCTTAAGGTCTTGGGGGGCCTTGGAAGATTCTCAGTTGCCCTCAGTAAGCCATTAGAGCAATCCCTTTTGTCTGTGTTCCAAGACATTCCACAGATGCCTGCAGCCATGGATAACACCAAACCCTGCGTATACTAGATTTTTCCTATATACACACCTATGATAAAGTTAAATCTATAGGTTAGGTATAATGAGAGATTAACAATAACTAATAATAAAGTGGAGCCACTATGACAATGTACTATAATAAAATTATTTGAAATTCATGAATTGATGTTTCTGGGATTTTCCATTTAATATTTTTGGACTGGTCTTGACCGAAACTGTAGAAAACAAAATCATGGAGGGCCTGGGGATTTAGCTCAGTGGCTCTACCGCCTGCCTCGCAAGTGCAAGGATCCGAGTCCAATCCCCGGTACCAAAAAAAGAAAGCAAAATCATGGAATGGATAAAGTGGGAGCACTGAACATCATGTAATATACAGTATCCTGCAGTAAAGGATGTTAGGGTATTTATTTTTATTCACTTGAAAATCATATTGATTCTTCTGGAAAAAATGCAGAGACCACTTTAAAAGGCAGAAGAGAAATAAGAATAGAATTCTAAATAATGTTTAATTTAGAAGAAGGCAAGAAAGGAGGAGCAGAAGAATTTGAAAGATGGATGAAACCAATGGAAAACAAATGAGAATGTCATAGTTAAAATACACCAATAATTAATGACAGATATAAGTGGACTAAACATTCCAATTTAAAGATGGAGAGTCCTAGACTGGAGACAAAAGAAAACCCAACTGTATGCTGCTTTTAAATATAAATACAGATGTATTGAAATTATAAAAGATGGAATAAGTATGACATATAAACTGTCTGCTTTAGAAACATAAGACCATGGCCATATAAACATAAAGTGAAAGACTTCAAAATGATAAATGTTCCCAGAAGTAAAAGAGGCAATTCTCCAGGGACAAATAATATATAAACCAGAGTCATAAAATTATACACCTAGAAATGGAGCTTAAGAGACATGGAGAAATATTAACAGAATTTCAGGGAGTCATAGAAAATTCCAAAGTCATCGTTGAAGATTTTAACCTCCCTTTGTAAGCAATTGATAGAACACCTAGGTTAAAAAAAAAATCGTATTCCTCCTTGTCCATTGGCCATCCTCAGAGGACTGAGCCAGGGCCAGCCAAAGAGTGCGGTGCTCACAGTAGGTTTCTGTCTCATTTTCCAGCCTAATGAAGTACAGTTGTCTCAGAATCCTTTGTTCCCCCAAAGAACATCTTGAGACTGATTATAATTGCTCTGAGAGTGAATAGCATCTTTGCCTGGGCAAGGGAGCGACTGAAGAGTTCACTCGGCCCCTCAGGATGAGTTTCTAGTGACAGAGTAAATTGCTCCACTCAGGAAGGTGAGACCCCATCTCTCCCAGAGAGCATCTTGTAACAACTTTTCCCCAAATACTGGGCTATCAGGGATGCAGCCCCCTTCACAGGGTTCACTGCTCAGTGTTTGGTTATGCTGATGAGCCCTTGGGCTCCAAGTTTACAGTTTTAGTTGGATAGTTAAGTGACTCTTAGAATCAAAGCCACCGGGTTATGGGCTGCTAGGAGCCGCTTAATGGGATTATGGCAGCACAGGCTCAGCCTGGTCTCCCTGGCTCCAGGCAGAGTCCCCTGTCTCCATCAATTAATTCTCAGCCTGACCATCTCCCTGCAATGGGAATTTTTCAATTTCCTTCACTGATAGGATTTAACATTTTCCCAGGCCTGAGAAAATAATGGATTTGAACCATGCAGACACTCTCAGGATAATACAGAAGAGTTGTTTAGGTTAAAGCATCCTTTGCTTCTGTATCAATTAAGATTCACCTGATTGTGGAGACTTGACCCTCTGAATAGGTCTGAGATCAAATATTTCTAAATTAGAATTTTCTTTGTTCAACTTAAGCCCTATTTTCCTTATTATCCAACTCTACTCAAAAAACAAGCTCCGCATGATGGTGCCTATACTCCTAGCTCATTGGGAGACTGAGGTAGAAGGATCCAGCCCAAGTTTAAGCCCAGATTCTGCAAGTTAGGGAGAGCCTAAATAAAAACAAAAAGGGCTGGCGAAGTAGCTTGAGAAGATTCAATCCCCACTATGGCACTAAAAAAACAAACAAGATCATATAAGCTTAAGTTGAACCAAGAAGCCAAATTCAAGAAATTGCATATATTTGATGGCTGGAAGGAAATAGCTAAGATCCAAATACGGGATTTTGTTAGTTAAGGGGAAGGAATCCAAAAGGGTTTTAAACAAATAGCTGGTTTCCAGTTGGCTTCCAGCTTTAGATGTTATATGAAATCCTGCCCAGAGGGTTGTGGGTAAGCTCAGTGATAGATTGTGTGCTTAGAATATGCAAGGCCTTGGGTTCAATACACACACACACACACACACACACACACACACACACACAATGTCCACCCAGAGCAGGAGAAAGTTCCCTAGAAAACTGGTAGGGAATAATCCAGGGAAAGAGGACAAGACTGTAAGATGAGTGCTCAGGCTCGCCTACAGAATCCTTCCACACACCCTGTCCAGAGACACTCAGGTTGCCTGGTCTGTTCTTTAATTCCTACAATGCTGGAGGTCGAACCCAGGGCCTCTAGGTGGTCTACCACTGAGCTACATCCCGGGACTACTTTTGGCATTGATTGTTCCTTCTGTCTGGTTTCCTCAGCTAGGGCATTAACTCTACCTGATGCCACAGAGAGGTGTGTGTGGTCCTTAAATCCTCTCTGGTCCCTGTGCAAGTCCTCAAGTAGAATATGGCAGTTTTTCCATTTTGTCTTTAGTGGACAAACGGAACATGAAAGAATAGAGCATTTCACACTCCAGTCTTCTGCAAGGCCCTCCCCTTTGCTTCTAACTTTCACAACTGCTTAGACAGTGACTGAGGGGGAGCAGAATTAGGGTATCATTTCAGAAATAATCTGATAAATGATCTAAATCAATTAGATCTTCCAAATGGAAGAAAGATATTTGGAGCCTGTTTATGGTCATTTAATAGAAGTAGAAGGAAAGAGTACTTTTTGCTACTTTTCCCTTCAAATGGTCTGAATCAGGAATCAGGACACTTTAATAGAAAGAAGAGCATAGGGCTCAGGGTCAAGATTACTGTTAGTTTTTGTGACCTTGGGCACCTGAGTCTCATCTGAGCCTCAGTCTTCTCATCTGTAGTCCGGGGAGGTTAGTTCTTTCCTGCTGGCATCACAACAGTGTGTACCAGTAACATCACACAGGTGAAAGGCTTTCTAGGTGACTGTGCAGGGACTGGATGATCCTTATCTAGGAGTCTCAGTTACAGTCTGGAATTCTTCTTTTTACTTCCTTTCTCCTCTCATAACCTGTTTACTTTGTCCTTTATTATTCCCACTACCACATTTTCTGACATTCCTTTTTTTTTCTTCTGTTTATTTTCACTTAACTGGTGAACCATCAGAGCTTTCATTATTTACCATGTACCCAAGTCTTTATTCTAAACACTTCATGATACCTTCCATTTTTCTTTTTGGCAGTACTGGGGATAGAACCAAGGGTTTTGCATATGCTGGGCAAAGGCTGGACCACTGAGCTATTTTCCAGTTCTACTTCCCTTAGGTTCATTCGGCAGTTTTCTGATTTTAACTTTCCGTAGTTTAAGGTTCAGTTCTGAGAACCTAGTGTTTGCACGCTAGTTATAAACTTGCTCGGGCGAGCGGAATGTGGCCATACCTCTCTGACTCCATTTCTTGCAGTGCTAGGGACCTTAATCTTCATTCCGCCCCCAGGTCAGATCGGCTCAGCGGGAAATGCCTCTAGCAAGAAACTCACCCCCCCCAACCCTGTTTCCAAGTCTCCTTTTCTTTCTTTCCTTTTCTTTTTTTTTCTCAAGATGAAAGTCCATTTCAAAAGTATTTTAACAGCCGATTTGTTGTAAGACATTAAGCTAGAAAGTAGTATTATCCTTCACTGCTCTTATACCCTTGTTTGGGGTTGGTGGCCTGATTTTTCTTTTGAGGATAAGTCTCATTGATGTAATTCTGAAACAATTTTAAACCCACAGATTAAGAACATATGTTTCTTCCTGTCACATGTTGAGGGAGACTTCAACTCATTCTGAAGTCTATATTGAAGAATGTCTTTAAAGCAAAATTGCAACTCCTCAGCTGTAGTATCTACAAATTATATCAAGTATGAATAGAGCGACCCAGAGAATCAGACAAAAGCCCTCTTCAACCTAATGCTCTTTCTCTGACAAAGGGCTCTGGTTCTTTTGTTTTGTTTGTGCTGCTGTTCGGGGAACAAGGGTGGGTGGAGAGATGCTACTGGGAGGACCTGGTTCCCTCCTCCTGTCAGTCTCAGGCAGGTGATCTGTCAGCGTGTGACCTCCCCTCACTCCTTGGATCTGTTCATATTTCATCTCCTACCACTTGGAATGTAAAGTTTCAAGGTTTTATTATCTACAGTAGCAGAGTACTGCCTTTTTTAAAATCCTAAAATCACTCCATTCAATCTTTGAAAAGTGCCTTCCTTCTTTAGGATCTGAAGCAGTGATGATATCTGCATTTTCTCCATTCTATTCCACCTCATCCTGGAGGTGCTGATGGCATCTACTTAGCCTTTGTCATGAAGGCTTAGCTGAGAGGGCTAATTTTGGTTTAGAAAATGGAAAAATTTTCAAAGGCACCTTCCTCCACCAGCCAAATAGTTTTTTCTCTAGGGTTTTGGTTAGGCTGCAGTGATCTTTGTTGCAACGCAGGACCACGTCTTGGTGACTCTTGATATGTAAAGGGTTAAGCATCACAGACAGTACTAGTATAGTGAAAAATAGCACCGATCCAAAGCATATAATGTACACTCCAAAATAAGCCGGGCTCGCCCTCTTTAATGGGATCACTGCAGCCAAGCCAAATTCTACAGCTAGTCAATTGTATACATCTGGCAAACCTGTTCATACCATTCAACGTTTGCCGCAATATGATTTTAATTACATACAGATTGTATGGCTGGAAGAAAGCACTGGAAATAAGCAAAAGAAAGTTAAGCACAAGCCCTTTTAGAAGTGGCCCTGCTTGGTGAGGATGTGTGCAAGTGACTTGCAAGGAGAGGGAGAGGAATGTGTGTGGTGAGGAGTTCGGAATGGGACAGGACTCACCTTCAGTCTGGGAGCCTGGTTGTTGATCAGGAAGGGGGCGCACAGGACAGTGGTGATTAGGGTGCTTTTGAAGTTCAGACTCCTGCTGACACTTGCACCTTGGTATCTTCTTCCTTCCAAGTATAGGGTTCTCTCTGCAAACCAAAATTGCTCTCCGGGCAAAAACAGCGTTCAATTTGAAAGGCCGTGAGCACTGGACACGGCAGATTGGTAGTTTTGAAACTCCATCCCACTCCCCGTCTAACCAGACTTCATTAGGCTGTGTTCTTTGTTTTTCTGAAGTTCTCTTTTACAGAATGATTTCAAAAGTGATGCTGTTTACTTTGCTCCAGAAAAGGGATAGGCAGCAAATTCTGTTTTGGAATCTGAAATTGCAGTTCCTGTTCCTGGAGCGTGTGGGGGCCTCTGCTGTGCAGAGGGGACCCATGCTCTGGAACGTGTGTTCCTCACCCTACCTGCACAGCTCTGGTTTCCCTCAGAGCTTCCTGGAATGGCTCTTCCTGCCTGAATGTCTTGTGGGTAAACCACTCCGGAGCGCAGCCTTCTTGGTGTGGAGTGAAACTGTAACCCCACGAGCTGACCTCATGGAGTTTGCCTGAGGAAGTTTGAAGGCTTCAAAACACAAAAATGGACACAGTTCAGGCCTCCTGGGGGAGAAGAAGGTAAGAGTTAGTATAACAAGGACCTAAGGTGGATGCTCCGTTTCCTAGAACATTTCCACGAGGGGATAGTCTGTCGTGTGAGTTTTACCAGGAAGACAGGCTAGCCAGGGAGTGACACAGGGAAAGCGGTGGCAGGGGGTGGGCACTGAGGGGATTGATCTCCTTCCTGGTGTCCCTGCAGGAAGAGGCAGAGCCTCCTGGGACCTGTCACAGGGCCGAGGAACCAGTGGACCCCAGTTGCTGGGGAAGAAACCATTCCCATGCCCTTGACCTCCACTGTCCTTGCCTGGGGTGCCCATTGGCAGGTCCCACCTGTCCTTCAGCCTTTTAGATCATTGTGATGGCAATGTCCATTTGTTGAACTTTTTGTTTTTTTGGTTCCGGGGATCTAACTCTGGACCTTGCGTTTCTGAGGAAGGCGGCGGAACCACTGAGCTAAATCCCTGGCGGCAATGTCCATTTGTGAAAATGTCCATTTCCATGCTCATCTGACTCTCTTGGTGAATATTTGTGTGCAGTCCCAACTGCAGGCATGTACACTCTAGTTTATTTCTCTGTCGTTTGGGCTTTGTCTCAATTACTTTTCTTCAATCACTAAATCTGGGAAAATCGCCAATTTAGCCAGGATTTGTGTGCTTTTAATTAAGTTATTAGGGCGGGGATTTAGCTCAGTGGTGCAGCCGCCTGCCTCGAAAGCACAAGGTCCTAAGTTCGATCCCAGTACCCCCCCCAAAAATAAATTGTTATTAATTTAATTTATTTGAATTCATAGTAACTATCTGTGGGTTGAAGTGCCTCACTTTGGAGAAAATACCAAGACTGTCAATTAAAATAGAGCCAATGGATTATGAATTTTTTTCAGGGAAATGTCTACATTTTACCTGCTTTCGCTGGATAAAGACTAAATGACTCTGAAGTTAATTTCCCTTAGCTGAATGGATTTTTAAATTCACTGTTTAATAATACGTTCAGATGTATAAAAATAACATCTTCCAGTCATACAAAGCAGTGTCTCTTTGAAAAAGATGAAATGAAGAAAAGGAAGCAGGGAGGGGAGGAAGGAAGCAAGAGAGAAGAAAAAAGGAAGAAAGAAAACTCATTTGTACGTCATTCCAAATATGAATTTCTTGTCTTTTAAAAAAATATGTTCTCCAGTGGCTTAACATATTGGCCCTAGTGGAAGTTAAACTTTTATAGAAACCTCCTCCTTGGAGCCCAGGTTGCATACTGTACTTAGTTACCAAACTCTAAGGAAGCAAGAGATGCTAGATTTAACTGGAGGGGATCTTTCCCTGAGTGGGACAGCTGAAAGAATTCACCTTTTTTAACCTAGAGAACCACCATCCTTTCCCCGCCTCGATACCCCACCCCTCCTCTGCTGAGACTGGCCCTGTAGGGCCTGGACTAAGCTCAGCCACACGGAGACCATCTTCCCCCACACTAGGAGGGGGACAGGTTCACAGGGGTCCAGTGGGGACTTGGGCAGCACAAAAAGAGCAACTGCTTTGAATGCGTTGTGGCTCAGGCCCTGTGCTCTGGGAGCCTTATTTTCTCTTGCTGGCTTTTACTGCTCTGCCATTAGTCATGCAGATGTCATAACTAATTAAAATATATGGGCTGTCTCAGTGCAAGGGGAAGCACAAATAATTGCAGCAGAATATATTGATTTGCTATGGTAGAGTTGTGCGCATGGGGATGTCCGGGAGGGGCTAGGATGGAGGATGTTGGGGAGAGTGAAAGAATGAACATGAGTTCATGGGACAGGGCATTCGGAGGGCTTTCTGAGCATGGTGAGGACATGACAGGCAGGCATCAAAGAACCTGCCATGTTTTTGGATAACAAAAATTGCAGCATGGCTAGAAAGCAGGAAAAATGGTGTGGGAATTTACTGGATATGAAACTGGTTTGCTGCATGGGGCCCAAATTGTGATGACCATGGTCAACTGTAATTGATTAATTAATTAATTATATTTTTTGTGGTACTGGGGATTGAACCCAAGGCTTTAGGCATGGTACATAGGCAAATGCTCCACCATTCAGCTACATCCCGAGCCCTATATTATTTATTAACATGTCCATGTCTCCTGCCAAAGTATTTACACCCTGCAATCTGGGAATAAGTCTTATTTACTTTTTTGAGTGTTTCTGAATCCTGCATGAAGTGTGTTCACTGGACTCAGCAGATTTTCATGGAATAGAGGACTGAATGGATGTTGACTAATATGGAAAGTCATGTTAGCCTCAACTGCTAAGCACTCTAAGCAGGTCACATACCATGGTGATTTGTTTGGACATTATCTCTCAGCAATATAAAGTCATAAAAGTTCTAAAACAGAGATGTGATCTAAGCCTGTCTGTTTAGGGACGTAACTCTGGTTATAATGTGACAGATTGGTTTGGGAAAGGCTGGAAGCTGGAAGAACAGTTAGAAAACTACTGAATGACTCAGAGGAGCTATAAGAAGCCTGAGGCAGGGTAGAGACTTGAAATAGTTATAAGGTCGAATTAGAATCTAGCCCCCCAATTTTTGGTGACCAGTGGGATAAGAAGGGGGGAAATAAAAATCTCAAAGGAAACACCAAAGAGATATTAACACTCGGCCCTCAGCACATCTTACTTGATAATGTTGGTCTAGACTAATGAGCAGTGAATGACAGGTGATCAACAAGACTCACACGAACATCCAAAAGAACTGATTTACATAGCATACACAATATGCATAACATACAAACAAGCGAGTGATTCTGACATTAGAAGTAGAATCAGGGCCACCACATATGGCTTCGTGGGTTGCACACTGCACAATTCTAACGACCAACGTTACTAAAAACAGTCGGTCACCTTGCAAATCTACTATATGCTTTTCTTATCCTTCAGCTCATCATATGCATGGATTATTGCTTTGGGTAATGAATAAAGAAAGCATTTTGGATGGGGATTTGATAGCTTTGCAAGAATTAATCACCTGATGAGATGGAAATCCCTTCTATGGCCAGATCATTAGTATTAGTTGTGTGTTTGGATTGGGGTGAGTGTTTGTCTTTTCATGTTAAAATGAGAGAAGTCCTCAGGCATGGTGGCATATGGGAGGCTGAGGCAGGAGGACCTCAAGTTTGAGCCTAATCTGGGCAATTTAGCAATTTAGCCAGACCCTGTCTCAAAATAAAAAATTTAAAGAAAGGACTGGGGAGGTAGCTCAGTGAGGCCATAGATCCGGTCTCCAGTATCCCACCTCAGCCTCAAACAAAGGTGCCCCTCCCCCAACCTTCTCCTTTCTTTTAGAGGGAGCCTTGTTATGTTGCCCAGCCTGGTCCTGAATTTCTGAGCTCCAGCTGTCCTCCTGTCCCAGCCTCCTGAGTAGCTGGCACTACAGGCACAAGCCACATTCAGCTCTGTTGTTCTCTTTTTTAAATCAATTGAGAAACTACGCTTTATACTGGCTGTAACTCTAACAACAACGGGAGAATGAATCCAGCTTTTGGTTGGTGGTTGCAATTTCAGTCTCCAGGACGTGTGCGGTGCTCCACGTTGGGATCACATTCAAAATGTGTAACGCAGAGTGACACGTGGACTCCACTAGTAGAAGGGATGGACTCAGAAACTAGTGAGGAACATAGGGTCTCTTAGGTCCCTCCCAGCATCATATGTTGCTTTTAAATTCTGCAGATTTTGCTCACATGCTTGGAGGAAATGGCTCCAAGATGCGACAGCCGAGCATTTAGGTTTGGCTGGGACTGGGCTGCAGCCGGCTGTGGCTGGGGTTTCGAAACCACGGCAGTTCTCAGCTCGGAGGGAGGGGGAGGCCCCGCAGAGCGTGTCAGCGCCAGCGCCTTCCCGGATGTCACACTGCCAGGGGCTGTGGAGGGGAAGAATCCGTGTTGATTTCAGGGCCGCCCCGAGACTCTGACTTAGCCCCGGGTTAGTCAACAATCTCCAGATCCTCTCTCCCCGGGACGGGTTCCCAAAGTGCGGTCTGGAATGGAGCCTGGGCACCGCGCAGGTAGTACACAAAGGTCTGCTTTTCTCCACACTTACTCAGCCAGTGGAGACAAGTCAGCCTGCCTCGTCTGCGGCTGTGCATTTATTTTAAAGAATGTTAGCGGGGAAATATATCGCTTACGGTCTTCCGCCCTCTTTGGGAGTGTTTATTGTGATTGGAAATCGTTCCAGCCCACGTGGTTGTGGCTTTCCCCCACTCTTTGTGCTCCGATGTTAAACAGCCCTCTGAGCAAATAAACAGTAACGGCTTTTTATCCAGCTGCAGAAAAAGGACGACTTGGGCTCAGAGAGCTGGAGTCGCATACCTGGGCTCCGTCCTCGGCTTTGTGCTGGCTTTTCTCACCCTGGAGCAAGGCCCGGAGGTACAGTAGAGGCGCTTGCCAGCGGGGGCTGGGAGCCCAATTCTGGTATTCTGCAGGCAGTGGAATTGATGGCCCTGTCTTCCTGTTTGGTAGTACAGTATTTACCCAAAGTCCACGTTAGCTATTCCTATTGAGCTGCTCTTAACTTGATCAAAACTTAAAAGCAAAGCCTGGTATGATATGCTGCTGCCTTTAATTCCAACACTTGGGAGGCTGAGGCAGGAGGACTTCAAGTTTGAGGCCAGCATATACTACATAGTAAGTTCGAGGCTAACCTGGACTAAATATTGAGACCCTATCTCCAAAAAAGTAACTAACTAACTAACTAAATAAATAAATAAAAGTTGAAAGCAAGCAAAGAAACTGAAAAACATGTGTGTTCTATGATATCAAACTTTTTGTTGTTATTGCCCAGGCTAATCTTAGGTTCAAGTGATCCTCCTGCCTCAGCCTCCCAAGTAGCTACAGGTATATACCACTGCACCTGGCTAGATAGCAAACATCATAAAATTTAGCTACAAACAAACAAACAAAAAACCTCCCATCTGTTGGCACAATAAATGAGAGGAACTTAGGAGGAGCTGGAGAGGGTGAAAGTGCCCCCAGTGGCTGACAACATACAGGGAGCCACCAGCCCCCCCCCCCCATACTGCCTTTCCTTTGGCAAATGAGGGATATGTGGGCTTTAGGCTCTTTCTCTGTGTCTCACTAGACTTGGAAATACCAGGTAATTGATCACTGTATTGTTTGTCCCCTATTTCAAACAAACGATTTCCTTATGTAAAACCCTCTAGTTTTTAAAAATTTGTTTTAGTACATGTTTGCAGTCATAGCAGTGACACTTGTCGTGGGGAGTTGGTACATGCACATAACACATCTGAGTTATTTTTATATCCCCCTCCATTCCCTTCCTACCGCCTCCTTTTGTCTCTTGGTTGTTGAAAAGCAGAAACTCCGTTAATGCAGGAAGTAACACACACGTGTAGCTTATTAATGAGCTACCTACGTGAACACTACCTAAGCCAAGCCGGGAGACAACTTTCTCCAGTCTTAGCAGCGCGGCCCCTGCTCTCAGTGGTCACCCTTCTCTTGGGTTTCAGTTTTATCACCCGCATGCGCATTCCTCCACATGAAGCTTTAATCTCAGCTACTTAAAAAGGTTTCACGCATCTAGGGGGTGAGCTCAGCGGTAGAGCACATGCTCAGCTTGTGTGGGGCCTTAGGTTCCATCCCCAGCACCAAAATAAATAAGCAAATAAATAAAATTAATGTCTTTCCATTCTTTGTTTAAACTCTAAATGCTTTCTTTGCCCTCTTACAATGTATCTGTTGAACAACCTTTAAAGTTTAAAGCATTAAGGTAATTCTGTCAGCCAACAGAATCACTTTAGTTACCTTGGCTTGTGTTACCCATAATTTTAAGACTTTTTTTTTCAAAAAGTAAAATCATTAACACCTAATTTTAAATGAAATGGGGCAAAACCTACAAATAGATATAATTTAAGAAGCAAAACAATTTATTTTGCATATAGACTAGCAATGAAGGATGTTATTTTGCTAATATTCAGAAAGAGCTTTCCATTCGATGCTACCATTGATTTTGTAATGTGTATGATAATAAATAGAATCATGTTATTTTATTTCTATCTTCTGGATAAAGAATAGAAAACAGTTTATAGCTCTATTAGAAATATTAAAAACAACCATCAAAATCACGAGGAAGCTTAGAGTAAAACACAAGGGCTTAGCCAGGCATGGTGTTGCACACCTATAATCTCACCACTCTGAGAAATGAAACAGGAAATGAAGAGGATTGCAAGTTTGAGCCCAGCCTGGGCAACTTAGTGAGACCCTATCTCACAGGCTGGGGGAGTGAGTCAGTATGAAGGTCCTGGATTCAATCCCTGGTATTGAAAAAAACAACTTTTTAGCTTGGTAATTTGTCAGCATTGATAATAATAATTAAAATGGTAAATACTTGGAGAATACCTTTAGTTCATGAAGCACTTTCACATAACTAATGTTCCATTAGTTTCTGAATAGAATTTTTAAAAATGCCCGGATTATTTTTCCTGCTTTCAGTATCAGCTAGTATCCTCTCCTTAGCCATATCCTTTAGTGAAGGCTTGATAGAGACTTTGTTATTTGTACAGTTCTGTCATATGTGACCAGTAAAGAAGCACAGATGCCTAGTTATTATTTTCTTATATGTTTCTGGAATGGTTTATTGTGTATTGTATCCAGTTATTGTCAGTGTCGTCGTAAGTCTATAGAGGGGAAGTATGGATGAAGAAATGGAGACGCTAATCTTGAGATCATCTCCCATCGTTGCTTAATAGATACATGTGTGATTCCAAGTCACCAAAATAACACGTGGAATCGGAGTGTCCCTTGCATGGTCTTTGCACAGCCTGCATTGGCAGAGCTTGCATATGGATAGCTCAGGTTCTTCTGTGGGTGACTTTTCTTTCTCTTTCTGTGAGCCCCACTTAGAAATCTATCTCCATGGGACAGTCTAGTGCATTGCCTCAAATCTTCAACCTGGAAACATGGTGTACAGACTATGTCAGAAGGAAGTTTTGTTAAAAGAATAGAAAATTCAATACTTATTTTGTCCTGGAAAGGGAGCTCACAATAGCCTGCCATCCCCCAAGGAGCTGTGCTTTGGGATTAAGATCATTCGAAGGGCCTGAGTTAGCTTCTGTCTCATACCTTTCTGACTCTGAGGCTCTTTGTCCTCTTGCTGTAGTGGGAGATGGGAATCTTCCTAGATCAGGCCTGTGCGTGTAGACCTTCTACCAGCTCCAGCAGTTCTCAAAATTTGGGCTAGACCTGGGGCTCTGTCTTCTTGAGGTTTAATCCCCTCTTCTCTCTCCAGCCTGGCTCCATCACATAAGCACAGAACTGGTGTCACTGTGCCTCCCCTTGCTCTGATAGGTGTCCTCCTCCATCCTAGCGTACAGAAAGAAGGAACCCAACTCTGTTTTGCTCTCTCACCCCTGCAACCTCATACCATTCCTTCCCAAGCTCTTCCTGGCTCTGAGTGTTTGATCTGAACATCTCATCCTTAAGGGGCTTTGCCTTGGTGAGAAACCAAAATTGTGTCCCTCTCACTCTGCAACTGGGTGCTGGTCATTCCCCAGGCAGACATTTGCTCCTTTCTGCACTCACCATTTTGTATGCACCTCTAATAAAACCCTCATCTAACTCAGTGGTCTTCATACTTCTTTTCACTTGACCCACAAATGAAAATATAGTTTCTGATGCAAACCAGTACACACAGACGTATATGGGACTAATATATTGTCCATGTGAGTTCCCTTACCTCTACTGTGTGCATACTATTTTCCATTCTATGCTGTTCTGTTGTGCTCTATTTATTTGTATGCTTATCTCTTTTTAATCCTGATCAAGACGGATTTTGAACCAGGTGTAGTGGCTTATGCCTGTAATCCCAGCTACCTGAGAGGCTGAGGCAGGTGGATGTTGAGTTCTCGGCCAGCCCGGGTAACCTAGTGAGACCCTTTCTCAAAATAAAAGGGATGGGGATGTGACTCAGTAGTAGAGTGTTTCTGGGTTTGATCTCCAGTACCACGCCCACGCACACACAAAAAACCCCACTTAAATGAGTCTTGTGGCCTTCTAATGTGTTGAAAGCTGCAGTTTGAGCAACATGGTTCTAATGAAGGTGCCTGACTGCACCTCCCCATACCCGCTACATTCTGAACTCGATAAAGGCAGGAAGTGTATTGATTGCTCCCTTGTACTTCCAGCACCTACCTAGGTGTCTGGCTGTAGCAGGTACTCGTATAAATAAAAATTGAGCCAAAGACACAGCCTCTCCAGGCTTTTGTGGTCCTGTTTGTGAAGGGAGGAGTGCGATTGCATATGTCACCTGGTGGTTGTGAGAACTGAACGACACCATGAACTTGAAGCAGAGCACACAGAGCCTAGCACCAAAGGACTCCCAGTAAACATGTGTTTGTTGGGTTTCCTACATCCAGCTCTCTCTTTAAGCTGCTTTTAGACTGCACTGCAGCCTCTCCAGTGTAACGAAAGGTTTGAACTCCATCAGCTCAGGGTCTCAAACAGCTCAAGCACTCTGAGATTTTCCAGATGCCTTGGAGCCAGGAGGCAGATTGCCTTCCAGGGACACAGTTTCATCCTGTAGCTTAGCACAGGTCAGGTTTTGGCTGAAAATATGAAACCGTCATGGGGGACAGTCTTTTTTTTTTTTGTCATGCCCTGGTGAGATTCATTTCTCCATGAAATATGGAGACTGAAGCTTATTAGAATTTCACTGCAAAAATGAAAATTACCTCTCTATTTAGAAAGTTTATAAAATAAGTTTAAAACCAGAATTTTTTCTAAATCAAAAGCCTTCGTAAGAGCTGTTCTTTCAAAATTATGAGTCTCAATTAAGTCTTACTTACCAGGCAAAAAGCACTGGTTGATGAACTTCTGAATTGACCAGTAGCTGGCTGCTAGATGGTGGGTGGGACAATTTCTCTGGAATCTCATTTCTTCACCTGTGAAACCAGGTGTGGTGGTGCACACCTGTGATCTCAGTGCTCTGTAAAGCTGAGGAGGATCACAAGTTCAAGCCTAGCCTGGGCAACTTAACTACTTTAGCAAGACACTGTCTTAAAATAAAGTATTTTGGGCCCGGGATTTAGCTCAGTGGTTTCGCTATCTGCTGCACAAGCACAAGGACCCGAGTTCAATCCCTGGTACCAAAAATAAATAAATAAAGAAAGAAAGTATTTTGAGGGGATATAGCTCCATGCAAAGGCCCTGAGTTCAAACCTCAATACCACAATCAATCAGTCAACAAATAAATATTAAAAATTTTTAAATTAAAAAGGAATGTCTCATCCAGGTGCAAAATTTTTGCATTCCCAAATATGAACTTCAAAGTCCTTTGATTTCTAGTCACTGGAACACGTTAATCAACAAGGTAATAACATCCCAACAAAAGCATACCTCACCTGCAGAGTGAATCAAACACGGCACCTTCAACCTTTGCTTTCTATAGCCATTTCTTGCTGTTGTCATATACAAAGACTAAGTGATGGTTTCACTGATCTTGGAACTAATGAAGAGTCAGGTTAGCTGTTATCTAAATAAATTAAGCCTCAGAAACCAAGCTTTTGCATGAATCATTGGCGTAATTTGTTCTGAGCTATACTTCATCTTGTCCATGAAATATGAGCTTTTCATTTAATGCTGTGTGAACTGATAGTTCATGTGTGAGTAATTTAATGAGCCTGTGTGTTACTTTCTTCTAGGACAGAATGACTTGGAAGATCACGGAGCTTCTAAAGCTTCTAGGGGAATTTGAAGGCTTTAATCTTCAGCGGCCTGATTGAACTTTAAGAAGGTCAGTAGTGAATTCTCTTTGTCTCTATGTCTTCAGAAAATCTTAGTGAACAGGCTGTCTCCAAGTTAGGGTGATTCAGGACACTGCACCTGCATCTGGCCCCTTTCACTTCCCTGCCATTAAAACCAAGGGCTCCCCCGATGTGTAGGAGGAGGGATGATCCTGGTGCATTTCGGGCACTGCCACTGCCTGCCACCAGCCTCCCAAGGTGGAAATGTCACCCTTGCTCCTTTCTGGCACCGCCACACAGAGATTCTGATGGGAAAGAAAAATAAATGCTAAGTGGCTCACCCTGAAAGGCTAAACAGTTTTCAGAAAAGCATCCCTTCCCCCTGGTGTTTCCAGAAAGAACACAGCTTCAGCTCTGTCCATTGCAGGGACCGTCACATCAGTGCTTGTGCGGAGAGGAGAGGATGCTAGCTGTGACACCTCATCTTGTGGCTCCTTTGTTCTCTCTTGGCCATCTCTGGCCCTTCTTTCTAGTCTCCATTCCCTTCTCTAGTTTCACCACCTTTTACCTAAAGTAAAATTCATGTCCAATTATGTCACTCCCTCAGAACACCCCGGAAGGGGTCCCATCTCCTACGGGACAAAATCCAGTGTGGTTCACAGGCCTCTTGGCCTGAACCACCCCCCTCAGCCTCATCAGGTGACTTCCCTTCCTCACCCTTGGACCTGTCATCAGGTGGGTCCCTCTGTCTCATTCCTGCTATTCCTTCTGTCTGGCATGCCCCCCTGCCCCTCCTCCCCCTGCCCACTCTGCCAGTCTCCGCTCACGGACCAGCCTTCTGGGCCCCATATCCCTGGCTGCACGTGGGTGCAGAGGCCCTGATAACACCTTGTCCCTGCACTGAGCACAGTGTCTCACTAATACAGTTGTGCCCCATCCCCCTTCCTGCTGCCTTGGCTTCTTGGTTGGCCAGGGACTTCTTGTCCACAAGGCAGTGGTCAAGGTGCAGAGCCAGGAGCCTTCTTGCATGAATTCACAGCCCAAGACTGTGGTTCATTGCCTGGGATCTCTGTCCACAACCCCCCTAGGCAACATGAGGCCTGGGCTGGGCCTCTCTGCATGTGCTCACTGGCTGATGTCACCGTGGTTGCCCTCTTTTTCTAGGGCTCTCAGAGGTTTTGGACATGGAGGACTCCTGCACAGAAGTCCGAACCATTGCCATATGTACTTGTCTCCTGGAGAAGAGGGCAGGGTGCCTGTTTAGCATGTGGAGTTTTGGTGTATGCTCGGGATTAAAGATAATTACTATCTCCCTGATCCTAATTTGTACTGTAAAATTCTAGAGGGTAAACAACTTGTGCATATATTTGCATGTGTGTCAGACTCACACTTGCAAATGTGTTCACACACATGCACACACAGACACGCTGATACACACACACCGCCGTCGTTACCTCTGTAAAGCCTGAGATTTGGGAGAGTGCTCTTTGGGCCAGAGCTCTTGTGTGAGGCACGTACCCCACTGCAGCCCCACCTGGGCTTTTCCTTTCACCTGAACACCTGCACTGAGGCAGATGCCAACGTGCAAGCAAGTGCCAGCTGCCACTTGCCTCACAAACACACACGTGTGCTCACACCTGCAGCCTCCCTCCCACTCAGCCAAGCACACACTCACAGACCAAGGGTGTGGCTGTGCATGGGGAGTTCAGGTGTGGGAAGAGACTGTCCACAGGTGGTCCTTGAGTCATTTCTTGTTTTTATTAGTACACGTTTGCAGTACATAATGATTATGTTCATCATGGGAAGTTGGTAATGTCCATAACACATCTTAATTCTTTTTATATCTACTTCCCTCTTCTCCCTTCCCTCTCCCTCCATATTTTGGTGATGTTCCCATTTGTAAAAGAGCTTTATCCCTGTTGGCTATTATCTGTCTTTTATTCTGCTCTTTATTTATACTTTGGGTTTCTATGTAAGAGAAAACATGGGCTCTTTAAGCTTGTGTGTCTGATTTATTTCACTTAACATTTCACCCGAGTCATATTTATGTGGCCCTGTTCTTTGCTTTGTATTTTATTCTCCTACTTCTCTCTTTTCCAAGACATATTTCCATGAAGTACTATTTCTCATGGCTCCTATCTTTCATTTTTTCACTACAGCCCCATACACAGTATTGGACCAGAGAAGTACTGAGCTACATCCCCAGCCCCTTTTAAAACTTAAAAAAAAATTTTGAGACAGAATGTGGCTAAGTTGCCCAATCTGTCCTCCAACTTGTGATCCTTCTGTTTCAGCCTCCTGAGTAGCTGAGATTAAAGGCATGTGCCACCTCGTCCTCCTGTATCTTTCTGTCATCATTTCTTCTTCCTGGCCAAGCTCCAGCCTAGGCAGGCATCCTTTGGATGAATGCTACTGTGATTTGTTTGTTCAGAAGTCCTTGTGATAACACTGAGCCACCACACTCTGTCCTTCCCCCTTATACTAGCACTCGCTGGTGCATTGGACCAGCTGGGCAGGACCCAGTCCCAAACCCCATTCTTACCTTATTTGAACCAGGTATCCTTGCTAGATGAGGGCCAGTGGCTGATTATTGGCTTAAGGCAAGGGTTAATATTCGAGCATCTGATGCCATTGAGTGAAGGAAGACCTCAGTGTCTGGGGGTGGATGGGAAGTGCAGTGGTAGAGGGTGTACGTGGCATGGGTGAGACCCTGCCTTCAATCCCCAGCATACACACACA
>NW_004624785.1:3267309-3323312 GCF_000247695.1 Heterocephalus glaber | reverse complement strand
CTGTTATCTGAGAAATTATTTCTGATTTCATTTTTTCCAGATCCTCTTTTGTTGCCAGTTCAAGGAGTCCAGGTGGTTGAGTATCAGAGTGTTCCATCTCCTTTCCCTTTGGGGTTGCTGTAGATGATCTGGAAGTCTGGTTTTGAGACTTGTTTACATGTCTTCTCATTTCAACCCGGGATGGGGGTGGGGTGCTGTTGATGCCCGTGTGGGTCACCTCCTCTGAGCTGGTAGCAGTGGGATGGACATCGGCCCAGAAGCCCCTTCCTCTGGGCTGGGAGTAGGGGGATGGATGGTGTCCCGAGGATGTGCCTGGTGTGGACTGGATCTTGTTTTTGTTTTTTGAGACAGGGTCTCACTATGTAGTTTATTCTGACCTTGAATTCACTATGTAGCTCAAGCTGGCCTCAAACTCCTGGTGATCCTCCTGCCTCAGCCTCCCGATTGCCAGGATTACAGGCCTGCTGCACCACATCTGGCTACTTTTTTATTTTTATGGGAGTTCACAGCTAAGAATTTGCCTGAATTCTCATGAGAGTCTTTGGACTTGAACTTTTCAGCAATGGTGGAACTGTTAAAGCTTTGGTGACTCTTAGGAATGGACTAAATATGTTTTACATAATGACATGAGCCTTTTTGTGCCAGGGTCAGAATATTGTGCTTTAGATCTAGAATATCTGCATAAGTCTTATGTGTTCAGAGGTGGTGCTATTGGAAGGCGATTGGATCATGGGAGCACTGTGTTAATCAGTGGATTAATCCATTGATGGATTTATGTGCTATTAGGAGGTGGGGCCTGGTTAGAAGGGTAGTTCACTGGAGGCATGACTTGGAAGGATACATTCTTATTTTTAAAATATTTATTTATTTATTCATTTATTTGTTTGGGGTTTAAAAAAAAATTTTTTTTAGACAGGGTCTCCTTTGTAGTGCAGGCTATCCTTAAACTCACTAAGTAGCCCAGGCTGGCATTCAACTCTCAACTGTTCTCAGCCCCCTGAGTGCTGAGATTACAGGTGTGCACAATCACACCTGACTTTAGAAGGAAACATTCTTTGCCTGGGTCCTCCTTCTCTATTTACTGGCTCCCCTGGGATGGCCATGCCCTTCCACCATGCCACTTTTGCCTTGGAGCTAGCCAATCATGAACTGACCCTCACGAAATCATGAGCCAAAATAAACATAAACCTTCTGTATGTTGCAAGTGCCTGGTATTTTGTCCCAGTAATAGGAAAGAGACTAATACACCTATTTTTCCTTTGAATGAGTCTCTGATGTAAGATAATATTTCAGAAAGCATTCTCATGCCATTTCTAATTTTGTTCAAACATATCTTCAGGTAGAGAATTAGATATAGGGCCTCAAGTCAAGAGTGTGACCATCTGCAAACCATTAGGCTGATAGAAAAAGATCTGATGAATCCCAAGCCCCAGACTGGGATTATTTATTTTCCTCTTGGATGACAGGATGCTAATGATCAGGTTTAATTGTCTCCCCCACCCAGTCCTTGTAATGGTCAGGAGTGGGATCAGCCTCCCACATATCCTACTCCAGACTGGAACTTCTTCTAAGGCAGAAACTTTGTCTTTGTATTCCTAGAAACTTGTGATATACCTGGAACTGAGCACATACTTTGGAGTTGATGAATAAAGGAATATGTGAATGTGCACTGCTTAAGCCCATGGAAGACTCTTGGTCGCACACTGCCTTTAGAAGAATGTTGCAATATAAGAAGGTTCCAGCTCATAGGTTTGGAACCCTGGGCCAAACTTTCAAACAGAGCCTCAGGAAAAAAAATGCAATTTAAGAGGTCTCCAAGAAAGATTTCTTTGCACAAGTAAATGGAAACAATAGTCTTTCTTATGTTTCCGCCAATACTAAATTCTTGGTACCGAAACCTGGCCCTAATCAGTAGCCTTTGGTCTAAAATTTGGAACACCAAATAAAAGCTTTGCCAGAATGTGTACCAAGCAAACCACAGTACAGAAATAGAAATATAAACATAAATCCCTGAAAAAAGTGATGTTTACTAGGGCAACATTTAGCAACTTCAAAAATGGTGTATAACAGTAAGCATATAATAATGACATTGGAGCTACTTTTTATTTAAAAAGAAAGTTCCTATCATATTGTAGACAACAATACCTCCACAATAATTTTGCAAATTAAACTTTCCCACTTTGCTTTTCCTCCAAACATAATAAGTGGGTAAGTAGTGTGATGGATCTTTATACAGTGGACATTGTATACATTTCAATAAACATCATGGCTTGTCAGGCATTTGAAGGACATCCACAGTATTGTCCCTCCCAAAGGTCCCAATGACTTTTCTGGCTCTTTTGCATGGTGCCTGGAGAGACCAGGCAAAAGTATGGCTCATGAGGGACACTTGAAAGGGAACTTCTAGAGCCAGCTCTAACCTCAGGATTGTATTCCATTGATATCTAGATCCAAGATGTTTATTCAAGGAGGAATTCTGAAGGTATCTGGTGTCAGGCCAGCTCTACCATGTCAGCCTAGCGGAGACCACCAACATTGAAATTCAATGTAACTTTCATTAAATTGTAGTATAGAGATGAAAATTTTACCTTATTACTACTGGTAGAATCTTCTACAGCCAGAAATGATCATTACACTTTGTTCTCTTTCCGTGGACCTCATCACAGTCTTGTAAAAACCCTTTACTATCTTTTTATGTACATGCTTCCCTTAGCCCTTACTTTGGAGGTCGGGAAACTTGGATATGAACACTGGCTTTAAAACTTTTAGTCGCTATAAAAGTTGGACAAGTTATTTCACCTTCTTTGGCTTTAGTTGCCTTATCTGAAAAATAGGGAGAATTATAGCTTCTACCTCCTTGTGTTGTTTCAAGACATTATGTATGAGAGAACATACATAAAATGCTTAGTGTGGTGCCTGACACACTATGGCAGCTGAGGGGTAATCCTGTCGTTATCAGTAAAGACATTCTGGAGTAGATCCAAGATTGTTGATCCCAGATCTTTCCAAACCAGGGAGGAATTCCACAAGGTCTGCCCGCCACCAGGCTCTGCCAGTGCTGGAGCCCACAGGCCCGTCTTTTAGGGCCTGTTCTGATGAGGTACTGCAGCCTTGCCCAGTGTTAAGATGCTCTGTCCTCTTTCCATGTTGTGTAGTCAGTGTGACTCAGCGACAGGCTTGTGTAATGGAGCCTTAAGTAACTTAAATATGACAACTTCTTTTTAAAAGATTAAACCATAGCTTCAGGTACTCCTATCTTTTCTTTGACTACTCTCATCCCTACAGGAGGCAGGCCAGGAAGATAAACCTGTTGCTTTCCATTTGACAGCAAGGATTTTTGAGCAATTACATCATTCAAGATACTGTGCCAGGGACACAGCATTTAAAAAAGAAGTGTAAAAATAAAAGAGAAATGTAAGGCAAGAAGACATGGTCCAAGGACACTGCAGTTTGTATTACCAAGATGGGAATCAGGTATTAAAAGGCATCTGACAACACCCGGAGGTAGTTACTAAGTAGCAGCTGAGTGTTTCAAAAGATAACAGAAAACAGGGTGGCTGGAGGGGTTAGGTTGAGAGCAGTGGCCCTAGGATCAGTCAGGGCCCTGAAGAGGAATTTGCTGTCTTTGTGTTTTCTGTGTTGAACAAAAGAACACTGTGAATTCTAATCTTCTTGGGTACAGTAACTCCTTTGTCGATTCTCTACAGTAGGACTTAAGACTCGTATCTAAGTAAAACAAGCAAAGCCTGAAAGTTAGCTAGAGAAGGTAGAGCCATTTATAAATCTCACCTCTGAGACCCTCAATTTAAAGGGCAGGCCCTGGGCAAGCCTCTGCCTGGAAGGAAATACTTTCTGATTTACTTATAGACCTGGAAAGTATTTCACTCAATAATTTTTATACCCTATTTCATACTAAGACTAGATACACTAAAAGCCATAGCTGTAGCTTTCCATGGCATGAGAAATGCCCATTCATTTTTGTTCAACACATCAGGACACAGTGAGACCATATTCTGGTTCAAGAAATAGCACATTGCAAGAACCTTACTTTCTGCCAAAGGCAACCACTACTCTAAGACCTACATTATAGATTAACTTTACCTGGTTTTGAATTTTAGTACATATCTGGGTTCATATTTAGTATCTGGCTTATTTTGTTCAGCATTGTGTTTGTAAGAGTTATATAGAAGATGGTCTGTTTTCTATGTTGTATACTTTTTCATAAAATGAATATATCACAATTTATTTATCCATCCTACTGTTGAGGAACATCTGGGTTGTTTCTTGCTTGGACTGTCACAGACAATGATGGTCTAAGGATTCCTTTATGTAACAATGCACATTTATACTGTATATCTTTCTGTTGCATAGATCCCCTGGAGTAGAATTACTAGGTCATAGGGTACTCCTTTGTTCAGCTTTAGTTGTTGCTATCAGGTTTTCCAAAGTGGTTTACAAATTTATACTCTCACCAGCAATTTAGGAGAAGTATATACATCCTTGCAAACATTTTGTATTGTTTTTCTTTAGTTTTAGTCACTTAAGACTATATAATGGGGTCTCTTTATTGTCTTAGTTTTTATTTTCTAATGGCTAATGGTGAACCATTTTGTCATGTGTGTGTTAGATATTTGGATAGTCGTTTTGTTTTTGGTACTGGGGATTGAACTCAGGACTTTGCATTTACGAGAGAGGCAGGGAGCCACTGAGCTAAATTCCCGGCACGGGTGTAGTCTTTTTAATTGCAAGTTAATGTGCCGCAGTTCTATACATATTCGGAAGCCAGACATTTATTGGATGTAGTTATTGTAGGCATCTTTTCTGTGGCTGTCTTGGAGTTTAATGGTTGGCAAATACATCTAGAAGAAAAAAAGCGGAACGTTGAGCTCCTCTCTTCAAAATTCCCATTTCTCAGGATTTTTGTTCAAGACCTCAGAGTCTGGGTAGCTCTTTGATGACTTGTGACTTGTATGTGCTTAATATTTTATACAGATTCCCAGTTTTTCACATTATGAAGATTGATCTAATATAAACTATTGCTCTATCTTGAGAGGTATAAATTTATGAATGAGGCTGTCATTTGGGGGCATTTCAAAGGAAAACCATAGGATGGAGAAATGTGTATGGTATCTCATAGGCATACAGAGATAAACTTTCCTGGGCTGAAGCTGAAGTGAGGGAGCTGGGATAAGCAGAGGACAAGAGGGGTTTGGACTGCTGCTGGGCCTTGTCCTTGGAGACAAGGATACAATAAACTACAGAAAAGTTTGAGGATCCTAAAGCAGTACCCCACCACCACCACGTAAGACTGCAGGCCTCTTTGGGAAGCCCCAATCCAGTGGAGCAATGAATTTAAGAATGGAAGAAAAGAAAAAAGAAAGGAAGGAAGGAAGGAAAGAAGGAAAGGGTCTTTTGGAGAAGACCCAGGCCGGTTGAACAGGCTGCAGAGTTTCTTCTGCCAAGGCACAAGACAACAGGAAAGCCACACTACAGCTGTAGCTTTAAAGATAACAGAAAGACACCTGTGGAACCAGAAGTGGTGATTCATCTAATTAGAATCTTTTTCAACATCTGCAGTGTAAAGTTCCTAGAGAAAGTGTATGCTCAAAGTGCAGAGCCAGAATATCAAAGTGAGGGGACCAGCTCAGTTGCCTGTCAGGATTGAGAGTCACACAGAAACACACCTTGTGGTAGTTCTCAGTCATGGAATCCTTTCCAGATGAGAATCCATAAGCAGCTGATTGATTTATGCAGTTGTCTGTGGTTGTTAAACAAACTACTTCCATTAGTATTGAGCTGGTAGCCAAGGTTGACCAGATGTCTAAGTCAACTATTTTTAATAAATTAATTCAATAAATTAATTATCTTTTTAAAAAACATTCAAATAAATACCCTTTATTAAAGAAAAAAGGGAATATTGTTAAGCACCAAAACTGCATGTTATTATATTGGATGTATAATAAGAGAAAGGTGATTGCAATGGTTGGTGTACAAGTATTTAACTCTGAAGTCATGAGGGTAAAAACCATGAAATACAAAGCAATACAATAATTACAATGCAGAAAATTTGTGCTAATGAACAAAAGGCAATGGTCAAAACAATTATTGTAGATGTCCTAGTATTGCTATGAATGATGCTTAGTGTTTTCTTTGTACTTTTAATACTTTAGAATGTTAATTGAGCATATTTAGTAAAGCAAACAACCTCTTCAGTGATATGTATCCCAAGTACTATGAAAGAGGAGCTTTCAAATCCTGCCTGCCCTCCAAAGCATGGTGCATGACTCAGCTCAAAATGTTCTGAGAGACTGGAAGTGGCCCCCATGTTAAGATGAGGAGGACATAACTATGGGGACCTATTGATGGGAGCCCACAGTAGGGCTGGTGATCCTATAATTACTGTGAAGACCAAGGTTGATCCCCAAGGTCAAGCAGAATAGACCAAAGAGAAAGCAGGACTGATCTGCTGGTTAGATAGCCTTGATATTAGGCTGGTTGTTGCCTTAGGGTTTGTTTGCTTGCTTGCTTTGTTTTTTTGTTTTGCAGTGCTAGGATTGAACTCTGAGTCTTGTACATGGTAGACAAGTGCTGTACCACTGAACTGTCCCCCTCCCAGCCTGCTCTGTTCTAAGGAACATTTTGCCAATCCATACCCCACATCCTCCTGGAGAGAAGAGGAAAAACAGCAGAGAATTAGGGGGAATCCTGAATCAATAGAAGCTGTATCTAAGTAAAATTGGAGTTTTCAACTGGACAAGGCTGAATTTCTTTGGTGGTAAGATTTAGTATTCCTGTACCATAAATGGATTGCCAAGGGGGCCTGGCTACTGCTTGACTTGGCAGCAGACCTTAGTGTTATACACATGGTGCTGTTGTTTTTCAAGCCTGCAGATTGTGAGAGTTGTGGGGTCAGTGAGGGTTCTACCCAGATTTCAAAGGAAGACCTGGGATGTTAGGCAAGGATCTCCTCAGAGGGCAGTGTGTGAAGCTGAGAAATGAAGCTTAATGTCCAGTGGAAACTTCAAGAAGTCAGGGATGTCAGGAATGTGGAACATCTGCCAAGGAAAGTTGCAGGCAGTAAATGGAGCCAGTCTAAGAAAGAGGCTCCAACCAGCTAGCTTGTGGGCTACAACCAGCAAAGCCTTAGCGATATGACTTCCCAAGCCCTTTTACTACTGTGTGATCTGGATGCAGGATATGGAGCTACAAGACTTAATATTTGCCCTTCTGAGTTTCAGTTTTGTTTTAGGCAAGGTATTTTCTATTTTCCTATCCCTCTCTTTTGGAATGGGAATGTCTACCCTGTGGCATTATGCCTTGGGATTATGTAAGTTGTTTTTGATTTTTACAGAGGTTCACAGTTAAGATTCTCCCTTGAGTCTCAGAAAAGACTTTTACTTTTGAAAAATGCTGGAATTGTTGAGACTTTGGGGGAAGGGATTGTTGCACTTCTGGTTGTATGCAGGATGGTTAGGTGGAATTATGAATTTACAGTTGTCTTTATTTGGATATTAAGTATGGTTAAAGAGATCTGTTTGGGTATGAAGTTGACAAGGGATGGAATGTGGTAGTTAAGGTCCAGCGTTAACTTGATTGACTTTGGGATCTTCCCTGGGGTTTGTTAGAATACATTTCTGGGTGTGCCTAGCTGGATCATGGAGGCATGACCTTGAGGTCTACATCTGATCACTCACCTCTTCCTCTCTGGCACTATTCCCCTGTGGTCTGCTTCTTGGCCATCACAAACTAAGCAACTTTCCTCTGCCCTGTTCTTCCTCCATGGTGTTTCTGCCTTGGAGCCAGCTAACCACAGACTGAATTCCTTGAATCACAAGCCAGATGAAAACTGTCCTTAAGTTGTAGGCATTGGGTATTGTGTCTCAGTACAAAGGGTAACCTTTCATATCACCTTAGGATCCACTTGTCCCCCAGTCCACAGTGTAATGATTTGCCTCTTTCTATCTGGGACTTCACAAATTTATATATCCTCAAGTATCAGTTTTCTTATTTAGAGCTGGGGATTTAGCTCAGCAGTTCCGCCGCCTGCTGCGCAAGAGCAACGACCGGAGTTCAATCCCCGGTACCAAAAAAACAAAAACAAAATAATTTTCTTATTTATATCAACACAGTGAAGGTCAGGAGCCATTTGTTTTTCTGGACCTGGTTTTATTAAGCTAATTGAAGCTGCCTTGAGTGAGGTTTTACCCTAACTAAGGGCATAGACACAGCTAACAAACATGTGTGTTTTGCAATAATAAAATTACTCCGTCCAAGATCTCACCAGGAAGGGAATTGCTGATATTATGTGTTGTACAGTTGCAATATTTTCTCACATAAACATGTATCATCGGATAAACATGTATCATCGGGGTCTGACAGGGTGATTGAAGGGCTCCAAGAAACCTTGTCCTCAATTAACTTGCCTTATTTCTTATAAGAGTGTCTGAGACTTCATCACATCTTCATTCCTTTGGTTCTCAAAGGCGTTGTCAGTTTTTCAATTAAAGCACAGATATCCCCTGAGAAAGTTCACAGCTTAAGCTCTTAGCAATAGGCAACAGTCATTTATTTTGTGGTTTCTAGCCTGGGTCCTGATAGGGTACTAAGCATATAACATAGAATACTCGGGACAGCTGCTCAAATGGTCCTGGGGCTAGATCATGATAATCATCACCAGCCAAGACTTAACAAACATCCATGATGATTAGCTTGGAAATCTTGAACTATGCTTTCAAAATAGAAATGAATTCATGAATGAAATGAAAAATCCTGTCTTCTCTGTGTGATTGGTCGTCAGCTGGGCTCAGCTGGCCACTAGCTCTGAGACTAAGAGAGGGTGACGTATCTTTTTAAACCTCGGGGTCCTTCTCATCTGTGAAATGGGGTAGTAATATTGCCTATCTCATTAGGAGGTGATTAGATGCCAGTGAGATACATTTCCCAAAGAAATAAGCCCAGTGCTTGGTACAGAGTAAACACTCAATGGGTGACTGTAATAACAATCTTTGAATTTTCACTCCCTCCATTAAAATGTAATTGAGTTTCCTCATACAGTGCCAGTTTTGTGCTAAAACTGTCTTCTTCTATGACTGACCCAGAGCGGTGTTGTTATATGAATTTGAAGTCAGTCATCCATCAAAAAGCATGCAAGGTGCCACCTGCCTTGCAAGCACAAGGTCCCCCTTACCAAAAAAAACACAAACAAACAAAAAAACCATGCAAGGCCCTATCAGTTGGCAGGGGCACATGGTACCCCATGTTACATGTTTTTCAGATTTGAAAATATGCCAAAGTAAAATAAAGTGTCAGGAAAACAGGAGTTCCTAAATTGTTTTTACCTTATATAACACTTAGTGCTTACTGTATGCTTTATAAATATTAATGCATTTCTTTTGCACGTGATTCCATTGGGTAAATTTGCTGATTACCTTCATTTTATACATAAGGAACCTAAGGCGCTGAAGCTTAAGTTACTTCCTGAAGTCTGCAAGCTAGTGTAAGAAGTGAAGCCAGGATTTAAACCAGACATTCTGACTCCAAAGTCTGGGCAATATTGTCCTCTGTGTGTGTGGTTTTACCATGCTTTATGCCTGCCTTCACTGTTTCTGGATGTGTATGATGGTTACAGCTATATGAATTTTCATTTCCTCCTCTCTCTGTGTGTCTGTCTGTGTGTCTGTCTGTCTATGCTGGGGTTGGAAGCCAGGGCCCTCACATGGTAGGCACATGCTGTATCACATCACTAAGCCACACCTCCACTGGTGTAGCCATTTCCTACTGTGAACCTATACAGGACGGTAGAGGGATGTGGAAAGGAGAGGAGAGGGTTGGATTATTCATGCAAGAGGAACCTCAGTTATTTCATAACCTTTTCAGGGAGCTACAATAACAAGTTAGGGCAGAGCTGCCATCTCCAGAGTTCTTACCTTGCTCTTTCTCTCCACCCCCAGGCGGTGAAGAGGTAACCGAGAGAGTGACTAGGAATTACTGGCATCCAGTGTCCAGATAAAAGAGGGAAAAGGAGACTTTTTGGAACCCTCGTTATGTTAAATATGTTAACAGAGGAGTCTAAGGTGACAGAGGAAAAAAATTTAAAAGAGAGGCAGAGATTCATACCCTTGGGGCAAAGCATTCAGTTGCCACTTCACTCAACAGGGCTTTGCAAAACGTGCTGTAGCAAGGGAGGAAGAGAGCCCTGCAGAGGAAACCAGTGACCCACTTGGGGGCTGAGCAGCTCTGGAGTTGTGTGCCTGGTCCTGTACCAGTTACAAGCACACTTTGCCACCTGTGAGCCTCTGTCTGGTTGGGGAGGCAGAGGCGACAGTGGAGGAACTAATAGTCTTGAGGCTACAGAGGTGCAGAGCTGTCTTCATCCGGGCAGCACCTGGAAGATGCTCACAGACAGCTGCAATTTGTGCCAGGTGCTGAATTGTGAGAGAGTCACCTGGAGCCTTCTTCCCTTGTGTTGGCAGATCTGGCAGGAAGGTAGGTGGAGAGGCAGCGAGGCCTGGAGGCTCATCAGGAAGAAATAAGAAGGCTGGAGGCCAATGATTGAGAGAACAATGGTAGGTTGGGGAGAAGTCAAAGGGGTGCTGCCAACTGAAAGGTAGGGCTAGGGCAGAGGCGGAAGAATGCTGGGGACTGGGGATGCACCGTCTGGCGTGTTAAATGGAAAGTCTAGCCTTCCAGGGGAGTGGGTGCAGGGCTGCGAAAAATCCACCAGTAGTAGGGTGTTTGCTTTGCCTTTGTTTTGTTTTATTACATTTTTTCATTCCTCATTGTTATTTTTGTACTGGAGAAGCTGTTGGATTGGAGGAAACAGGAAGAAAATCTAACTTCCGCAAGGGTTTTAGGTGAAGAAGAGACTCCAGGGTGGTGTGAGGCTTGGCTGGGGACTCTCAAATGGTAGTTTGTTCATTTGCTTAGTTTTTGCCCAAGCCCGTAGGCCTTCCCAGTCAATAGCAAGTCAATCACTCCTCTGTCCGCCTTGCCGCTGGGACAGTGCTGGGGAGAACCCAAAGTACCTCTAGTGCTTTCTTGAAATGGTTTGTTTCACATGACCTCATCACAGAAAGAAGATGAGTTTCTCAACCATCCACTTCCTTGTCCAATAGGTGAACTTGGAACTTGTACCACGTCTCTGGGCAAGCAGGTAGCAACAGAAGTGCCGCTTCACTGGCTTCATTGTCTGCTTGTCAGATATTAATAGTAATAATCTGTAGTGGTTGCACTCCTTAGTGAAATTTCAGGTTCAGGTAGGACTTCTTGCCAATCAGTAATATCTTTTCTTGGCTGTGGCTCAGTGGTACAGCAATTGCTTAGCATTCGTGAGGCTCTAGGTTCAATTTCTGGAACTAAAAATAAGTAAATAAACAAGGCCAGCTCCTCGGAGGCAGATGCAGGAAGATTGCAAGTTTGAGATCAGTCTGGCATCTTAGTGGAGCTTGTCTCAAAATTTAAAAAAAAAGAAAATTTTACTTTAACAAAGAAATTTTCAAAATGCGTAATAATTTGAGTAAAGTTCTTAACTGAATCCTAAATGACTTTATGAAGTCTGTGATGGCACTGCTAGCTATGAATGTGTACTTGCACATAATGGATGAAGACAGTCTGAGGTGAGCAAAGGAAAGCGAAGCAGCACCTGAGCATCTGTTTAGTCTCCTTCTCAGGACTGCTTGTTTAAAACAGGTTGTCTGTTTTTATTAGAGAATTCCACACAGGAAAATGTGTTTGCTGAGACTTTCATCCTAAAATGACACGGAAGACTTCTAAAACATAGAGGCGGATGGAGCTGGGGGTCAGCAAGGAAGTAGGTTATTCCAGGGGCATAAAGAGAGGCCAAAAACTATGTTTTCCTTCGTTCCCTTTAAAACATGGTAAAATGCCATTTTTTAAAACTCTTGATGCAGTAACGGGAAATTGTGGGCAGAACAATTTCCCAATCTATAACTTTGGGGAGCCACCATTTTTTTGTTGTTATTGTTGATGCTACTTTAATAGTTCATAGAAAGCATATGTATATATACACCCAATGAAGTCATCTTTATTGCTTATTGCTATCTTTAAAAAATGTACAGTCTCATAACACATACAACAGCTTTTTCTTGGTACAATAACAATAGTCTTGCACCTGAAGACTAAGTGCTTCCAACTACTAAGCTAATAAGATACAAGACAGGGCCCGGGATTTAGCTCAGTAGTTCGTCGCCTGCCTCGAAAACGCAAGGTCCTAAGTTGGATCCCCCCCCCCAGCAAAAATAAGATACAAGACATATAATTTAGTTTACAAATTAAAATGCCTTTTCTTATTGGCATTAATTTAAAAAACAAACAATCAAACAAACCTTGAAAATACACATCCAAGAGAGAAAAGTGACTACTTACACCAGCACCAGTCTGAAAAGTAGTCCCCCTGCCCCCAGTAATGGCACATTGAATTACCTGCACACAGTTTTTAGGGAAAGAAAACAAATATGGAAATGGCAAAGGAGGCCCACGGGATGGCCATGTCAAAATGAGGGTGATTCAGAAGGGCAAGAGGGATGCACTACACAAACTTGCTCCTTTCTGTGACTCTCCTTCCGCTTCTTCATTCCTTAACCTGTAAAATGAAGACATTTTGAAAATACAGTTCCAAAACTGGGCCTGATCACATTTCTCTTGCTATAAATAGAAAAGAATATACATAGAGGCACTTTAGTTAAGTAACAAAAATCCATCTTTCTAGCCTCCTCCTCCTCTCTGAGCTTACAAAGCCAAGTAGATGTTCAAGGTAGTTTTGTAATGATCTAGAAGGGAAAATTTTAATGTCACAATTATTTAAAATTATTTTTAATTGGAAAATGTCCTTTACAGTGTCATGATACAAATCTAACCTTTTAGCCTGTCCTATAGAAACTATATTTAACTTAAAAGCTTAGGCTTGATTTTTGTTTTTTATTTTTGGTACCAGGGATCGAATTTTGGACTTTGCGCTTGTGAGGCAGGCTCTGGAACCACTGAGCTAAATCCCCAGCCCAAAATTATAAAGACCAAACCATCTGATCATAGGGACGCTTTTTTTTTTTTGGTACCGAGGATTGAATTCAGGTCCTTGCGCTTGCGCAGCAGGCATCGAAACCACTGAGCTAAATCCCCGACCCCTTGACTTTTAATATTTGTGGCTTGCTTAAAGCTTATAAGTAGAAAGTTTGTGTAAAAGCAAACAGTGGCTCCAAGTTCAAAGTATTGTTGCTCAAATTTAAGACAATAAAGGTTCATTAATTCATGTATTAATTCAATATATATATTTACATTAGGTGCAAAGACATAACATTTATTTATTTATTTATTTTCCAGTACTGGGGATCGAACTCAGGACCTTGTGCTTGCCAGGCAGGTGTGTAAGACATAAAATTTAAAAATATTTTTTTCTATATTACACTATTTCTTCATTCCATCACTGAATTTGTAAATTTCCTTTAAGAAACAAAAAGGGCAGTAGTATAAGCCTGATAATCAAATCAGGTCAGTATATGAGTATTAACATGCAAATATACTCATTTAATATAAATACATATGTGACACATTTGGTGAATATTTACTAGAGTTGACAATGATACCCTAAGTCTATTTTTTTTAAGATGTATTAAACCAAGAATAAATTATCATAAAATTATGAGCCCAAATTTAGATTTTAGCTCATTTATTACCCTAGTTTTGAAACTGAAACCCTGAAATTATATATCGTTACCAAATTATAACACCCTTTAAGGAAGTACATGATAGTGTGTACCTACTGAACCATTCAAGATTCCATAGTCCTTTCCTGATGGGAGTCCATTTTCCAGGCAGTTTAACTTCAAAAATCACTTCCCTTCTAAGATCCTGTTTACATACCATCTGGCCCCGTGCCAGTAACCCTCAACTTCAAATGTGACTCAGTTTATCTTTGTCAGAAAGCAGAAGTATTACCTGCTCTTCCTCTCTTCCTACCTACTTACAATTTGACATCTAAACTTCAATATTTTCAGTACCTAATACTCTCAATAATAAAAATAAGAAGAAGCATTTATATGACAGAGTTAGGAAGACCAGGCTGCTGGAGGCAAAGTGAAAACAACTAAACAAAAGTGGAGAGTGGAGGGGCCTGGCAGGAAGTAAAAGAAATTCAGTAAGAGTCCAACCAGAGAAGGCTTCAACAGAAGGCCAAGAATTTTGTTTTTTCGTTTTTGCATTGCTGGGGAATTTGTGAACTGTAGGCAAGCACTCTAGCTGGCACCAAACTACATTCCTAGCAGGAAGCATGAGTTTAATGGAATGAGGGATTCGGAACTTAGGGACATAAAGGAAAATTTGAAAGAAAAGGTATGCTTATATTGTATGTTTTTCATTTCACAGTGTTTCTGGATTCTGCAAACATATTTTCTATGCAGAGGGCACCAGGAAATATAAGTGCCGACTCTGTAACCAAATGGTGAGCGGGAATTGATGAGACATCATTACGGAATACAAAATACGTACTGTGTTTTGATTCAGAAAGTGTTAATTTTTTCAGATTTCTCTCAGGCTAACTTTATAAATTATGAAAAACAAAACAAACCAAAGAATATCAGTTTCATCAGCTTAAGCCATGTTACAGGTAATTATTGTAAAGAATTCATCTTTGGAGGACAAAGCCTAAGTTTAGGTCTTTCTGTGCACTGCCAGGTAGCTGCAATGGGGTCCACAGCAGACAGGCGTGAGGACGAGCAACTTGGGCTGCTCCACTCAAAACACACTCACACTGTAAGATGGGCTTCCCAGGCAGCACTGAACATGACTGTAGTTTCCTTGGAGGTAGCTGGGGATGCTTCTGAGCCAGGGATGGGGTAGAGTTAATTCTGGTCAGGCAAGGTCCTCCATGGCATTAACCAAGGAAATTGGAATCTTGAGCAGTTGTCTAACAAAACACAGACCTTTCACCATGGCATAGCAATACCACAAGATGGCTTTTTGTTTGTCAATAACCTGTAAGTTAGGGACTGGGTGTGTAGCTCAGTGGTAGAGCACTTGCTTAGCCCACTTGAGTTCTTCCTACATTTGATCCTCTGCACTGGAACAAAAAAGTAAATAAAAAAAACATCAATTAGACTCTAGTAACTTGAGAGTAGAAAGGAAAACTGGTAAAACAAATCCATGGGAAAGAAAAGAGAACCCTTGTGCACATGTGCATGCATGCAAATACATGTGCACACATGTCTCTGACCATATCTCTCAACCACACACAGTACACATATGCAAATGAATGGTTTGAAGGCAAAGGAGAGTGGATCAAATATGGAGCTCAAAATGACTTTTCGGAACTTCAGTCAAGACTACCACCTTCTTTCTTTCAGAGATTTAAAACGTGCAGTGAAGTGAGTCCTGCAAGCTCTGAGCAGCCAGCAGAGACCCATTTGTATTTGGCCAAGTGAGCATCAGGAGGAAGAAACATGGTCTTCTTTGGAAAGGCTATCTTCTAGAAATCTCAAGTGCTCCAAAATTAGCCTGGCACATTGGCAGAACTTCCTGCCTATTCTGGAGGCTGGACTGGAGTCAGTGCAGTCTTTCCCATTCCCTAGATCTGGACGGGGACACTGGGCGGAGACAGTAGGGGTAGCTTCTTAATGTTCTGGGGCATTGAGTCATGTACTTGGTAGGAGGAGCCCCTGCTGGGATCCTGGTGTCTTTTACAAACAGGCTATAAAACTACATTTGAGCTCATAATGGCTAGGAACTAAATGCAATCATTTCCTATGGGGTTGCTATTGTGGCTGTATGCAAGGTCCCTTATGTCGCTGGCAGCACTCAAACCAAGGCAGGAATACTCTCTTCTTTCAGGTGCTGTGAAAGGAAAGAAAGCAAAGAGCCATCACTCAGAAGAATCTTCCCAAAGTAAGAAAAGTGTGTTAAGGAACCTGAGAGGGAATTCAGGGGAAGGATGACTTGTTTATTGAGGCTGTTGGCTCAGTGTCCTGCGACCAGAATACTGCACAGTTCTAGAGGGTTTTAGAAACAGAATTAATTCTGCAGACACTGCTAGGCACCTTCTGTGGGTCAGGAAATACACTGAGTTACTGGAGATAAAGATGATCCCTTTCCCAAGATTTGGGTAATCTAGACACGAAGATTCTGCAGGAGAATGTGACAAAATATTTATGTCTAGGTGGTATAATTGCAACTATTTTATTGTTACTGTTACTATTATTAAGGTTCTGTAGCTTTGTAGAAAAGGATAGTATAGCTGAGTGGTTTGGGAACCCTGATGTCTGTAAAGGGAGTGGATGGTCAGGAAAGTAGGTGGTCATTTAACCCTTCACATGGTTCTTGTCTTTGCTAGGGGTGGAAATTTGAATTTACTTTGGGAGTAGATTTCCTTTAATTGCTCATTCAGTGATGCTATGGGCAAGCTGATCCTCCTCTGTGGTAAAGGAAATAAAGGGCCTCCCTGGCCCTTCCTCCTAGTCCCCTTTGCTAACCCACCCCAGTTCTCAGGCTTCAGTCTCTCTTCACTCTCTGGTATCCACTGAGGGCATTTCAACAATTCCCTGGCTAGATACTATTTTTCCATGCCAGTTTCTTCTCAGTCTGCAGGTTCAATTTCCTTCTTGAGCCCTAGATTTATGTAATCTTCCTATACTTTTCCCCAATAGACTCTTCTTAAATGTACCCTTCAGGCTATTCTCCATCTACCAGCTAGAATGGTGCTTAAACTGTTTTGGAGTGCTTTCATTAATCTAGGGACAAAAATCCAAGATTTCTTTCTTTTTTTAAGTACTGGAGATTGAACCTAAGGGTCACTCATGCCAGGCAAACTCTCTACCACATATCTACCAGCACTTTCTCAAAAACTTATTTTGAGGCAGGGTTTTGCTAAAATGCCCAGGCTAGCCTCAAACTTGAGATCCTCCTGCCTCAGCCTCTTGAGTAGCTAGGATTACAGGCCTGGCTTCAAAATTATTAACATGCTTGCATGACTGTGCATGGTTGACTCTTGCTTTTTTCTCTGGCTTCATCTCCTGTCACTCTGTCCTAATTGTCTTTCCTTCAGAGGGGCCTGGCTCCTTCCCCACTCAGAGGCTCAAAGGCACCATTCCCCTTATTTGTTTGCTTGGTTTTTTGGTATCAGGGATCAAATTCAGGACCTTGTACTTTCGAGGCAGGCATGGTTCCATTGAGCTAAATCTCCAGCCCACCATTCCCCTTATTTGGAATGATCCCACTCCCAGGCAGGGCTGCAGGACTCTTAGATGTTGCCTCCATAGCCCCCAGGGTTCTGTGAACATTTGTTGTAGCTTGAACATTTCTAATCTAAAAGTCTGAAAGCAGAAATGCTTCAAGAGCCTGATACTGTTTGAAAGCTAACATAATACAACTGGAAAATTCCACACTTGACCTTATGTGATGGGTCCTCAAAACTTGGGCACATTAAAAATATCCTGTAAAATTACTTCAAGCCGTGGGTATAAGATGTATATGAAACATACATGTGTCTCATGCTTAGAGTTGGGCCCCTTCCCCAGGAAGTCTCAGGAATATGCAAAAATTGCAAAAGCTGAAAAACCAGAAACCCCAAACACTTCTAGTCCCGAGCATTTCAGATAAGGGATATGCAACCTGTGTTATACGCTTTACATCATCACAGCATTTATGAGATACAAAAATAACTATCTGTAAGATTGTTTACTGTCCCCCTCAGATTGTAACAATTATAGATTATATCCCTGCTGCCCAGCACAGGGCCAGGGGTTGAGTAGACACTCAGTACATGGACTATTAAATGAGTTAAATGAGGATTAGGAACTAAATTCTCTTCCTATCAAGATACGAATGTTCATTTTTACTGACAGACTCTAACTCCACAGTTCTTTTCTTGTCTAGTGGAACGGAACCAGGAGTGTAGACCAATGAACCACCTGTGCTGTCTGCCAGGTCTGTGACATTGCCGTCTGCCTCCAGTGGGGGCGCAGTGAGACTCCTCCCCTGTGGAGACTTGTTGCTTCTCTGCCTCCTATCAGGGTGCCAGCTGAGGAGAGAGACAACCTGTGGAGAGTCCCGTGGACGTTTTCATGTCTTCAGAACTATTACTTGGTTTTAGTATTTTTCGTTTTCCTTCTGTAATTTCCTTCTGTCTGCCCAAAAGCCTCCATCAGATTTTGCTGATCTCTCAGTCTGGTCCTAGCTGTGTGATGAGAAGCTGGGAGAGGCGTCATCTGCACCTCCAACAGAGGTGAAGCGGCTGGGGAGGAATGATAAGAGGCAGCCTGCAGCAGAGAGATGTCAGGAACAGAACGGCTGGCTGAGGGGACAAGTCCCTGCGGGTGGGCGGGAAGAGACTTGTGGAGATGCTGGTATTCACCCTGAATGTGAATGGAGATTTTGGAAGAGAAAGCTGGACAGCACCCGGATCTTCTGAAGTGACCCAGTGTACCAGTTGTCAACACATTGTCTCTCAGCCTCAATGTCACCCTATACCTTCTTTGTAAAAGTGGAGCTGGGCCCCTTTAATAACTGCTATTGTCTGCAGGTTGGGTAGTTAGCAGGCAGAGGTCTAGAGACACCCAGGAGGACCAGTTTTCCTAGTGGCTGCTGGGCTCTTGGGCTAGGCAGGCTTCTGCAGGTGGGTAGCTTCACCAGGAGCACTTAGCCTGCAGTACCACCCTTGAGGGCTTTGGTAGTGAAGTGCTTTCAGAGGGTATCTTCATGCGAACAGCTCCCTCTACACCCTAAAAAAGTAGATGTCCAGCAAGTCCTAAAGTGGGAATGTCCAGCTTTTTTCTTTATGGCATGAACCATAAAGACACCTCCGCTATTTAGATGGCTTGCCCACCCAAAGGGGATCTGGACTCAGCCCCATTGGAAGGGGGAAGGGAAAGCTCACCCTGGCGTGCTTTGTCTCAACCCTAGGAATGTGGCTCCTTAAATCTTCTGTTTGCTATTCCTATTTTCTTTCGATTTCTCTTCTTACCTAGCCTATCCCTTCTTACTCCAAATCCTATTACAGTTGACAATTTTATTAAACTTAACTTTTTGAATTGTTGTGTGGGTCTCTCTTGATTGGACACAGACTACAACACATGGGATGGAGGCTCAGGGCTTGGCTATCAAGGTGTGGTATCTCTGTGAGACTGGGGGAGTTGGGGCCACCTCGGCCATAGATATTTTTAAAAGTTTGTACAACAAATATATTACCTTCAGAATCAGAAAAAATGCAATATAATATGCAAGAAAAGTAAACAAAACATTCCCCTAGCGTGGAAGGGCTGTGGAAATAACATGCTAAACAAAATTGTCTTAGAGGAGGCGATGCCGGGAGAGATTAAGGGAAGGTGAGTGGAGGGGGCTTTTCCTAGGGGAGCCATGTGGTAAGGCTTCCTGGCCTGGACCAGGAGGGACCCTAAGGCAGTGGGAGTGTCAGCACTACTGGATCAGTCTGCACCGATTCTGAGGTGATGGAGGGTGGAGGACTGGTCAGTCTGACTCCAGCAAACCCTTCGGGGTTTACAACTCCTTTTGAGGCAGCTGTGGGGAGGCGTGAAGGCTCCTCACAAATCTGCACGGAGCTCCAGCTCTTTTGCAGCCCAACCGACCAAGGGTCCTAGCTGTTGTTCTCTGAAATCCAGCGCTTGGGTTGTGCCCTGGGCCACACTTTCCGCCTGGCTGCTCCCAGGAGAATCCGAGAAGAACAGGGATCCCTACAACTGGAAACTTCGGTTGTAGAACTCGCGGATGATCTTAGACTGCAGCAGGTTAGGAGGGGTGCTTTCCTCCCCTTCATTTGGGGTCACGATTGCCCAGTATCTGGCGCTCTCCCCAGCTCCCTTTCCCTTTGGTTCCACAACCCTTCCCACAAGAGAATCCTCCACAGCTAGTGCTGGCGCGGGTCTGCCTCTGGGAGGACCCGGTAACCCATCAACTACGCCTCCCTCCCTACGCTGTCCTCTCCAGCGCAGAGCCTTCGGTGCAGGGCGGGAGAGAGGTTCTGGGACTCGGGCTGCAGGGAGCCTGCATTCCTGCTCCTCAGCGTCCTCGTCTGTCTCTTCCACCCTGCAGTCTCTCCTGCGTCTGCGGAGTCATCTCTCTGTGGGACCCAGGAAACACTGTCTTCACTGTAGAACCTTTGGGAAGTGACAGGATCGCATTTTCGCTTCAATCTGCGGTCCTTGGGAGGGCGGACTGACTCTCTGTTTTGGGGGGGATGGGAAGTTCCCAAGAGAGCGACCGGGAGAAGGCGGGGTCCGGCCCGGGCGCGGGGGCGTGTCCTCGCGGACGGGGCGTGGCCGGGAGCGGGGCGTGCCCTGGGCGTGGCCCGGCGGCCGCGGAGAAAGGTGCGGCTGCGGGTCGGTCTCCGGTCTCTGCTCGCGGGCCGGGGGCTGCCTTGACCGTGGGCTCGCAGCGCACGCCCAAGTGGAGAACAAGGTGACCCTAGAAACTTCTCCCGGCGTCCCCTGGAGCCTCGCCCTTAGCAGCGCGAGCGTCCGGCGCCACCGACCCTCACAGTGCCAGCGCGGGACCCCAGGTAAGGGCGCCGTGCAGCGGGGACGCGGGGGCTGGACGGCGGTGCCCGGCCGCGGCGTCTCCCAGAGGGCTCCCAGGACTCTGCGGCGGGGCGCCCCGCAGCGACCCCTTCAACCCCGGCCCCTTTGTGGGCGCCCTCTTCCCTTCCCGCTGGCTTCGGGAGGCGACCTGGGGGCGCAGCCGGGGCACCTTCTCCGCCGGGGTTCCTGGCAGCTTGGCCCGGGGGGTCGAACACTTTCCAGTCTCTGAATCGAGGTCTCCGGACCCCCCTTCCCCATCCCGGGGCCGACTGGCCGCCGGCCCAGCCTGGCAGTCGGGGCGGTCTGGGGAGCTGCAGGGAACGGCTTTGCGCCCCCGCCCCGGCAGGAGTGGACCCGAGCGGTTCCTGCGCAGCCCTCGGGCGCGGCGGGGCGCGGGAGGGGGCCAGAGTCCCGGCGCGGCCGCCCGCCGACCACTCTGGGCCAGCACTGCTCCTGGGGGCTGGGGTGCCAGGTTTCCCTGAAAGCCGACTCGTGTCCCCGAAGGATCGTGTTTACCAAAAACAGTTTAGAAAGCAAAAAGCCCATTCTTCAACCGTTGATTGCACACAGCTGCCTAAAGTAGCGCGAGTAAAATTGCACGATGTGTTTTTATCTTTAGGAAACGGTGAAACTTTATGTGGATGAGCTTCCGTGCTTCTTCTCAACTTTTAAAAAACACTGAAAGATAGCGTAACTTCGTTTACGGTTGAGATGGGCTGCTTGATCCCACGGGGTGGGGGTGATCCCCTCTCTTCTGCAGCCCCAGGTAGTGGTGCGCTTGCTGACTGTGTGTAGAGGTCCCTGGTGCTTTTCTCTGAGTTACTCGCTATTCTACCTTCTGCTTCCCAAAGGCTGCTGATAAACATACTTTAACAGATAACACCTGGTCATCTCCAATTCGCTTCCCAAAAGATTTACACTAGAATGTCTTTAAAAGCTTCTGAAATGTCTTCAAGTTTCCTACAGGCACAGATCCTGTGCTGTTAATATTTCAGCCCTAGGGTCTGAATAAAGTGTCAACTGCTGACCTTATAACTTGTGTATATATACACACTTACAACTATTTCCTGATATCCTTTAAGATTTTTACGTTTTAAAAATGTAGAATCAAGATAAGTAGAGTTCTAAAAGCGAATCTTTATTTCATTTCATTTTTGCCTGCTCAGCTTACAGGAAGGTAAAACTTGTTTCTTGGGTATCAGGTTTTGTGATGGATAAATTAAAAAAAAATATGGCAAGGTGTAACTGAGGAGTTTTTTACAGTAGCGGAACAAGCCCCTAGTATATGCAGAATCAGGTTTCAGCAGCTTAACCGTGGCATTTAAGATGCTTTATAACGTGGCCCATCTGCCTTCCCTGTCTCCTCTAGCGACTGTACCCAGGTCTCCTCATTTTCTTTCCCCCTTACACACAGGGACACACACACATGGCCTGCTCCAGGCACATAGAACTACTTGCAGGTTATCATTTCCATGCCATTATCTGGAGTGAATGAACTTTCTGCTTCTACTGCTCTTTACTTTTCTTGTCCATCTGTTGATTACCCACACATCTATCATGTATCAGGCAAATACGTTCTCTAGGAAGCTTTATTTTCTCTTATCTTTTGGCACAGTTAAACTCTTCCTCTTCTGGTTGTCAGTGCCTCTATAGAACACATTTTTATTTTTTCCTTTGGCATTGCTAAAGGTTGAACCCAGGGCCTTGGGTGTGTTAGGGCAAATGCTCTACCGCTGAGCTGTATCTCCAGGCCTAGAACACATTTTTCATGTACACATCTGGTCAGGCCACTTTGTGTAGTTCTGTGAGTTGTTCACTGTGTAAGGTCATCTTTACCAACAGGCAAGTGGAGGCTAAAATCCAATTCACTCAACTTGGCGAGCCTCTGGTGCACTTCTCTACTGGAAGAGGATATGGCACAAGAGTGGGTGACACTGTCTGAACCTGTTCTCACCGCTGTATTCAGCATACATCACCGCAGTGATGGAGTAGGAGCTCAGTTAAGGTTAGACAGGCAGATGAGAAAAAAAGGATTGTTCCTAAAGAACTAAGAAACAAGAATTTGGGGACAGATACTTTTTTTGTGTATTGATGTGAAGAAACGCACTCTATTTTGGATGTATCTGTTCGAATGATGCTTAGACCAGTGTCTTCTCAGTGACAGGGAAGGACATGGGTCGTGCATTCCTAGGAGGACATCGTCCACCTCAGCCGATGACCTTTCAAGGCACTAAGGTTTACACGGCCAGCTGTGATTAGCTGAGATCGAAAAGAGGGCAGGAAGCTTGAAAGTAAGGCCATAAAGAGCTTGTGCACATAAACCTATGCTAACAGATTGGATTAAAGGGCTACTTTGTATAAAAGAGTTTGTCATTCATCCCAAAGTTACATGTCATAGAGAAATTAAGAAAAAGAGATTTTGAGTCCTAAGTTCTCTAATTAGGTAGATCTTATTTATTTATTTAGTGGCCCTGGGGGTTGAACCCAGGGCTTTTGCATTGAACTACATCTCTAACCCTTTTCAGTTGCTTGGGTTGGGTGAGAATTTGGAATTCACCTGCTTTAGTCTCAAAGTGCTGGTATTACATATAAGCATGCACCACCATGCCCAGCTGAAAGAAATCATTTAAAGATCACAATCTACACATAAAATTGCAGTTTTGATGTAGGGGCAATTTGCAAGCTAAATTGGCTTCAAGATTATTAAAAATGGTCTAAATTTATATGTAGTTAAAAATTTCCAGCAGTTTCTAGCAATCTGGAACTATTCTTTCAAGCTACCATAAATCCTTACAAATTTATAAAATCTTACAGCTTACAAATCATCTTACATCTTACAAATTTATAAAATTATGTCCTTGGTAGCTGTCAAAAGGGCTTGCCAATTATATGGAATCTCTAGATTTCACAGCAATGGAGTAACTTTAAAGATAATGTGGACTAATTCTTCCACTTTCTGGGTAAGGAAACTGAGTACTAGGGACTTATCCAAGGCCATTGAGCTTATGTAGGAGCATAACCTGATGTCCTGGCTTCTAGTTTATGACTGTTTATTCAAATACCTCCCAGAACAAGCTTCTATATCATTCATCATTACATTCAGCTGAGCAACCTTGAAGGCCTAGACTTTTGATCTCAGGAATACCAAATATTTCCAGCACCCAACATGCAACATTCAATGCCCTATGTGAAGTTCATGTGTGATAAATATTTGCTGAGTGGTGGAATGAACGAACTTGTTGATAGCTTAAAGTAATTATAGGATATAAAACAAATCAAAGTCCCTTAGAATATATGATAGTTGAATTTGACCTCTGTGTTTATATTCCTTAAATGTAATAAAATACTGAATAGATGTTATAGAAGGGATGGATATCTGTATCATATATTCAGAGACATTTGATAAAGGGAAAATATTTTTTATTCCCTTCTATATTGTTTTCTCTGAAAAAAGCCAGAACTCTTAAAAGATCAGCGTAATAAAAGAAAAAAAATCCCTCAAGTTTTGGGATCAGTAAGTCTGCCTGACCTGTAGCCTTGACTGAGCAGGTCTTGGAAATTACCAGCCTCAGTTCCTTCCTTGTGACCTCATAGGTCTCAAAGTTGTTAGAACAAATGAGCTCACATGTGTGAAAGCACTTTGTAAACTTTGGAACAAAAGATGAGAGTGAGAAGCTGTGGCAGTAAGTACCAGGCACTCTGCTAGGCTCTCTGATAATATTATTCCCTTTATTCTTCTTAATTGGGTGGGGGGACTTTTATAGAATGAGGAAGAAACCCCAACTTAAATAACTCTCCCTCACTGAGAATTGAATAAAGCCTCTGCAGTGTGTTAAGAACCGGTAAACTTAAGAACACAAGGTCAGTAACGAACTTCAAGTTAAAGAAGAATAGTGAGTGAGATTCATTGATGCAGTGTATTCCTTCAGTTTTGGACAGTAGAGAGATCAGATTTGCTTTTTAGACCAGTCCCTCTGTGCATTATTATGAGTGAATTTAGGGGTGCAAGACTGGTGGAAAGAAGGTCCATTTAACAGTGTGGGTGATCTGTGTCAGTGGAATGGATGAGAGAGAGAATGTGAAGGGTAAGGAGAACGACATCAGTGCAAGATGCCATCCAGGCTTTTCACACCTATCAACCATTACACAGGAGAAGGCTGGGGACCTGTGGGTCCCTCCCCAAGTTCCTGCAGTTGTAAAATTGCACAGCTGATACTTAAACCTACGTTTCTCTGCCTACTGACTGTTAGCATGTCCATAATTGTGAATGATTCTGGGGTTTTCATAAGAGTCCTCTAGAATTTGAAAGCTCCTACCCATTAGAGCAAAAAGTGCCCAAATCTGAACCACTTAACAAATAGTTAAGGCCAGGAGATGGAGGCTGGTGCCCTGAGCATGTTCTCTGGCAGGAGTGGAGAGTGCATGGGGCTCTTTTACAGCCTGGGCTCTGGCAGCTCCTCTTTAGGCATTTGGTCCAGCTGGAAATTGGGCTGCTTTGTTTCCATTTATGAGGTTTGTAGATTGAGTAACAGAATCTGGACTGCAGCTTTCATTATGTTTTCCTGGTGTCAGATTACAAGTTTTTAATTTTTTATTCATGGTTGGATTTTTGAATGTGTCTTTTGGACATGGTTTTTCAGTAGTTCCCATTACTAAGTGATTTCTCTGCATTGGGAACAGCATATAAAACTAGAAATTTGAAGATTCTTTTGTCAATAGTTTGGGAAATGGCACAGAAATAAGCTTCTGAATCTTTTCTAAACTTGCTAAGGTTTCCCAATGCCTTTAAAGTATAGTGGTGAATTTTAGTGCCGTATTTTGTGTTATGATTTAAAAATTCAAGACCTTTTTATTGTTTTCTAGATTCTGGTGTAGAATACACCTTTTACTACTTCGGCAAGTTGTATTAACTTTTTTTTTTTTTTCTTTTTGAGGCCCTGAGATCAAAGCCAGGTTGTATTGAGCTACAACTCCCAGCCACTCTCTCCCTTTTCTTAGAATTTGAGTCAGAGTTTCACAGCTACAGACTGGCTTTGAATTTGCAGTCTTCCTGCCTCAGCCTCCAGAGTAGCCGGGACTACATGTGTGTGCCACTAGGCCTAGTTTAAGTCATAAACATTTGAGGGCCTTTGTTTCCTCAGAGAGAGATTAATATTGTTCTCTGGTGGGTCCCAGTGTCTTTTGGCAACTGACGCATGATTAACTTCTCAGGGGTTATGCTAAGGTGGTGGTTGGCAGAATAATAGTTGCACTTACCCTTATATTCTGGGTAACCATAAAGTTAATGTAAAATGAAGGCTTTCAAAAGAGAGCATTTATGCATCTGAACCAAAGCTGAGGAAGAACACATCTGGAGTATTTCAAAATGAATTAAACCATCATTTGAAACTTCTGGGGTCAATACCTACTGTATGAGTTCATGAAACCTTGATGAATGTTTGCTGAATCAGAAACCAAAATATTTTCCTTTAACTTGTCCATTTTGAATTTTCCCTGTGGAAAATCTTAATCATTCTGTGCAACTAGTTATCCACAGTAACTCCTCCAGTACAAGTATCTGTTGAACTGCTTGAGAAATGCATTCATTTTGTGTGGAAAAGAACTGCATTTTACACAAGATTTAAAAAACCCAGACATCTCACTAACTGGACCTATTCTTTAGACATATCTCCAATCCCCTACTTACCAGCCCAGCATTTTCATCATCATCATCTAGATAAGAATTTTGTTGTAACAAGAGAGCACTGGTTTGTTTCCTCATCACTGTAGAGAGTTCCTTCTAAATCTTTTTCTGATCATTTTCTGACTCCTAATTTTCTCTTGAACATAATCATCTGTCCTTAATCTGTCCATAATCATTTGACCCATCCTTCTGATGGATGACAGAAATTGACCTTGAAAGACATTTGTATGTGTGTGATTGCACTGTTCTTGTTATTTGTCCAGTCAGAGGTGACAACCTTGGGTAAATCAGCATACTGCACTGAAAAGACTAAATTCCTGGGTTTTGGGTAGTTTTGCCAAAAATAGCTGTGTAGTCTTGAACAAAACATTACATTCTCTCTGGGTTTCCATTTCTTAATTTGTAACTTTAGTGTACAGGGAGTTGCCCTGGACTGATTTTTAGGCGTACTTTCAACTATAAAACTCACTATTTCTGTGCAACTACGGAGTGTAAGAAAGCAAAAGCGAAGCATTTATAAATGTTTAAGAACAGTGTATGTATAACCTGTTATTATGCTAGGGGGCATTTGAACAAATTTGGGTGACTGGCAAGCCACACCCAACACTAGTAAGAAAGTCGTAGTTTGTGAACAAGTAATTAGACATTGTCATTAGGTTGTTTTCTGTGCTCTTCTGGGCTGTAGGTGATATAAATTTCAAGGCCTCAAGAACTGGAGGACATAGAAGATTTCAGCATTAAACTAGAATTGCCAAGAAAGAAATTAATGTGCTAGCAATGCCTTAATGCAGGCAGTGGAGGTGGGGAAATGAACTGGGAAGGAATATAGCTTACATGTAGAATGAAGTAGCTCCATAGAACCTGTGTAGGACACAGTAACAGTGTAGAATCCAAATAGAATGAAGTAGCTACATCGAACCTGTGTAGGGCATATTAACAGTGTAGAATCCATGTAGAATAAAGTAGCCATATAGAATCTGTGTAGGACACAGTAACAGTGTAGAATCCATGTAGAATAAAGTAGCCACATAGAATCTGTGTAGAACACAGTAACAGTGTAGAATCCATGTAGAATAAAGTAGCCATATAGAATCTGTGTAGGACACAGTAACCACACTGGGCAGAAGGTAAATCATGCTGTGATTGTTGGTAAAATGATGGCACTGCTAATCTTAGGCAGATTGTAAAGATGAGCCAGAGGAGAATTTAGAGATACTAAACAAGTGTCTGTAAATCTTTACTTGTGGAAAAACTGAACCTAGCAATTAAGGTTCTCAAACTTGAGATTGCATAAATAGTCCTTTGAAAGCCTATTAAAATGCAAATGTCTGGAAATCACACTCATGTTTCCAGAGGTTAGGTCGAGAATGAGACACTGCTGTAAAGGATGTGAGACTTGTCCTTTTAGGACACTGCTGGAGAGGAAGAATGTGAGATGTCCAAATGAGATGGCTTGTGTAAAGTTGTGAGGCCCAAACCATTTTAATTGATTTGCTGGAGTTAGGTAAGAGACATATAGGTCATTCACATATAAATAGTTTTTCTTAATTTAGGCTAATCCCTGATTTGTGGTTTGACAGAAACTATTTTTGAAGAGAAACATCTGGACTCTAAAGAAAAGAAAAAGTTAAATAGTGTAAGTGTGTTAGTAGAACTATTAGGGAAAATTTTAACCTACTTAGGAACATCTGTTTTGTAATAACTATTAGTAGAGAAGCATTTCTATCTGTTCAATAAAGACATTTCCTAAGAGATGCCACCAGGGAGCAGCATGCTTAGCTCTACTTCAGCTTTCTGTGTAATTGGAATTTTAAAATTACCTGTCTTAAAAAAAAATTAGACATGTCACTAAATCAGACTGTCATAAGTTCTACCCTGGCTATTAGTCTAAGCATGTGAGGAAATTGAGCCCAGGGTGGTGGTTGACGTTGATGGGGTATTGGTGTGTGTTGAAGAGAGATGTCATTGCAGTATGGTATTTTCTGAAAAGCTGTCACTGAGACAAAATTTTGATGGCTTCATAAATCTTATGTTAGAAAATTCACTAAAATGAAATATAGTCAGTTGGCAGCCAATACTTGGAATTTTCAGCAAATCACTAAATGGGTAGTTCTGAAATGGCTGGGCACATTATGTATGTGTGTGTGTGTATATATATATATATGTAGATATATGTAGATATATATGTAGATATACATATCTACATATATATCTACATATATATAGAGAGAGTCAACATTAACAACTGATGCATTTTTACATTGTTTAAAGGAAAACCTCTAAAATATTAATAGAGTACATTGAGAATTCTCAAAAATACTCAAAATATATTTTATAGGTTACATTTATGTATAGTAGGTATGACACACTTTGTTGATTTGCTGGAGTTGGGTAAGAGACATGTAAGTCAAACCATGCTATATGATTTATTTATTTATTGGTACCAGGGATTGAACTTGGGACCTTGAGCTTGCGAGGCAGGCGCTAGAACCACTGAGCTAAATCCCCAGCCCCCATGCTATATGATTTTAATAGTTGTCATATATGTATTTTAGAAGACGTTGTAGGAACCATCTAATTTTGCCTGTTTTTTAGAAGAGAGGTTTGATGTTCCCAGCAGGTACACCTATGTCAATTCCCCATCCCTAGAAGTTAATGGCTGCAAGAGCTAAGCCTAGATCACTGAATTCTTTAAAATTTTTTCTCAGCTGCTTTTAAGAATTAGAAGGTTTTACAATGAGACTACATCAGAAAGCCAGGAAATGTTTTAGATTTTTCTATGAGAATAGAAATTAAACCAGTGAATTTTTGGAATTAACAGAGGCAACAACTTCTTTACTTGTGTACTTGACAGCGTGACCAAAGGAATGTACAACTTTACACGAAGGAATGGCCTACCAGTGGGATTTACTAATCCATTAAACCAGGTTATATCATCTGAAATATGGTCAGTAGGTCTTTTCCCAATCAAATGTCATTAGGGGATGTGAGGATATATACATTATTTCCATTTAAAGGAGTAATTAGAAGGAAAGTAGTTCACCCTTTTATGTAAGAAGAAACGTAACTTTGTCCTTGTGTTGTAAATAACTATGATATTTTGTTGTTTTAAAAAGAAACAATGGACATCTTCAAAGTCTATCAGCTTATATTATAAATAAAATAATTATAAATTATAAATTTTAAATGTGTTTTGATTTTATTCAGTTCCAAACTAACGGAAGAGGTCAGCAAGCACTCCAGCTTTGTCCCCAGGTGCTGTGTAAGACACAGTGTACGATTCTCCAAATGCCCCCTCGGTTGCTGTGTAAGAGCAGGTACCTACAATCTTGCACTGACAATGGAAGCTTCAAGACAAGGAATCTTGACGGTCAGATAGAAATCACCCTTAAATTATGGTCTTAAGTCTACTTTCAGGTTGAATGTCTTTGCTAATGAATTATTTTTGCAAATAATGTGCAAAAAGGCAGGAGCTTGTTGCTGGTGGGAGGACGTTGTGAAGAAACAAGGAAGGCTTTGCCTACTGAATCACGACTATTGCATTGTATCTCTCTATACTAATCTTTGAGAGGTGAATAAATGAGCAGAGACTATGGCAATGGTTATGTCCTTTGTGAGCTAACCACACTCTCCAAGAAATTAGCCAAAAGGCTTCCCCAAAGGAAGCCCCTCTACTTTAGAAGGTATTTGTTTAGGGAGTGCTTAATAAAGACTTCTTTAAAAGATTTTACTTTGTAAAGCAAAAATATCAGTAGCAGGTTCAGGAGGTTGATTCTTACAGTAATATCTGTAGTTTTTGTTCAAACTTCAAGCTGTAATTTTCCATTTGGCATTCTTGAAGGTTTGTTAAAATAGCATAAAATGGAGATGTGGCTTCCACCTAACAGCTAGTCTGTGTAGAGCCACATTTGTGTATTTTGTGGAAGGTCAGCAAGTTCACTTGTGTAGATGACCAACATATCCCTGAAACTTCATGAAATGTGAGGTATAAGAACCTTAATTGCCTCACATACAGGTTGAGAAATAGTTGTATTCCTGCTTGCTTTCGATCTTTGAAACAGGTTTTCCTGAAAGGGGCTGTCTTCTGGTTTAATAATCTTCCTGTTTTGGCTCTTTGGTTCTTGTTAGGTTTTGGATCTTAGTGTCCCCCAAAGGTCACATGTTGAGGGCTTGGTCTCCCACCCAGCAGGGGTCAGAAGTGGGACCTTTAGGAGGTGATTGGATCGTGAGGGCTCTGAAGTCATGATTGGGTTAATCCATGTATGGATTCATGACTTAATTGGTCATTGGGAGGTGGTGTAAAAGTTTGGAAGCGGGGCCTCATTGGAGGAAGTAGATCATTGGGGATGTGACCTGGAAAGGTATATGGTTTTTTCCTCTGGCCTTTCGGATTTTTTTGTCCTATATTGACACACAAGATGTGGAGCAACATAGCTTGATATGGGGAAAAAATTGTCTAAACATCTAAATACATTGCATAGCTATTGCTTCTTGAAACTTTTGTGTTAGCTTAATTTTATTATCCTCTCTGTATTGGGGTTCCCAGGGAAACAGAACCAATAAGGCAGTTACTATATGTAGTTACGAAGAACTTACAGTTGTGGAGGCAAACAAGTCCAGAGTCTGTAGTGTGGACCAGCAGGGTATAGTCCCAGGAGGGCAGGTGGGTGGGAAGTCCTAAAGCAGTCTGCTGGAGACTTCCCTCTTGCTCAGGGAGGATGGTCTTTTTGTTCTACTCATTGCCCTGTATTCTGTATTGGATGAGGCCTATCCACTATGGAAGGCTGTTTGCTTTACTCAGTCCATTGGTTTAAATGTTAAATCTCATCCAAAAACATCCTCAGATTGAAACATAAAGTTAACCATCACATATGGGTATACTGTTACAAGTTACATCTTAACTATCAAAGTTAGAGAGCCACTGAGATGTGTCGATTTGTTTATTTCCCTCTCCCTCCCTCCATCTCTTGGATGTCTCTGAGGGATGCATAAAGTGGATCAGAGCCTTAGTGACAGCAGAGATTGCCACTGTGGGGAGAGGTCTGTCTTCCTCACCTGAGGGGCTCTCTAAACTGTTTGTGTCTGTGCTGCCGCCCTCCCCTGGTGTCTGAACAAGTATGATCCATTGAAGCAAAAAGAAGGCTGCAGTTCTGAGAGAATCACTCAGATGGGAGGCGATGAGTTCTTGGTGGTGGCAGGGGACTTTGCTGAGGTCTCTAAGATTATTTTAGTGAGCTAAAGTAGCCCTGAAGTTGCTAGATTCATTGTGAAGTTTGCTTTGGTCTCAGCTATGCAGAGTCCAGTACTGCTTTACTTGCCCTCTACTTTACCTCATTCTAAACTTCATGTTAGATGAGTCTGTGTGTATATATTGCATGTGGTTAAAGAAACCTGTGCCATAGCCGGGGATGGTGGTGCACACCTGTATTCCTAGCACTGGGAGACTGAGGCAGGAGGATTGCTGTGAGTTTGAGGGCAGCCTGGGATACATAGTTAGCTCAAGGCAAACCTGAGCTACATAATGAGACCCTGTCTCAATAAATTAAAAAACAACAAAAAACCCCCAAAAGAAACCCGTGCCATATACTCATGGCATTCCCATGACAACCCTTAAATTTTTACAGTTATGGTACTGTAATGGATCAGTTAAACATTGTGGCCACGCTCTGTGAATCACAAGTGACTGGCCTTATTCTGGGAGAAATTTCCCTAGAGATGAGGGCCTGGAGTTCTGACAAATGTTGTGATATACATAAGTCAGCAGTTGTTTTCTTTTCTTAAGCCTTGGGAAGAGGTACAAAAATTACTTTTAGGAACTCTTCTTTGTAGGCCTTGGTAGTGCTGGGTGAGCCCTCTGTAACATGGAGTGACAGAACAAGCGACTTGTCAAGACGTTTCAGCTAGCTACTCAGTGTGTAAGGTGTACTTGTCATCAAGGGGTGGGGGAGTTGGGAAAATTTTTGGATAGGCGACCAACTTATCTGTAAATTAGAAATTCTCTCTCTTAGGTCTGCACTGTACAGCTGCTATATTCTAGCAGTGCTTCAGCTTACAATTCAAATGTACTGAACTGTGATCCTGTGGCTTCTCGGATTTTTTTGTATCCTATTAAAATAATTGAGTGCGAGACACTTATTTTAAAACCCTTGGACAGTTGCTTCAGCCAGTCTGTTCCGAACTGTGAAATGGCTTCTCTCCATGCACTTTCCTCCTTCACTTTGGTCTACTTTTTCTCCCAAATGGCATCTGACAATGGCTTTCCCTGTGACTGGTGTGTAATTTATACACGTGCTAAACATAATTTTAGTTCCTTTGGGATCACCCTGAGTTTTTATATCTCATCTGACTTTCACAATTCCATTTAATTATAGCTATTTTGATATTTGGCCAACTCACTAAAACCAAGTCAACTCTCTGTGGGGAGATAGTAAACTTTTGATGAGCAAACCAGTAAAAGTGGAATTCTTCTGCAAACAGACACTTTTTGAGGAATTGTTCTTGTAAATGCATGGAGAAGTTGGCAGCCTTTTGATACTTTTGGAGGGATTCTGGTTGGTGCCAAATGTTGCATAGCTACTGTATGCTTGGAAAATGTTAACAGGAGTTTCAGCTTTTCTGAGTGTGTGTTTTGGCTTTTTGAGATAGCTTCCATGCAGGAAGAACCTTCTTTTAAAACCAAATGTAGACCCTGGATATCTTCCAAGAGCAGTATTACAAATATATCCAAGCTGATACTGCACTGGATTTCTTTATAAAAAGAGAAAACGGAATGGTTAATAAATAAAGTCTAGTGTTTGAATAGAGCCCACAATTTCAGAGATAATCTTTCCTTATGCCCAGTTTATTGCAAACATTTTATTTCAAGTCCTAATTCTCTCTGCCCCGCCCCGTATTCTATTTCATTTTACACTGTAAAGCTCTTCCATTTAGGGCCATGCTTCCATTTAGCTTTTCATGCTGTTCTTTACTATGAGAGTTCATTGAGCAATACAGTGTTCATAGAAGAAGAGAGAAAGTATCTTTAAAATATTTTGATTTTTACCTCTTTTGAGCTTTTGGTTCAATATCATCATACCAAGAAACCTTATCCCACCTCGTATTTTTCTACCTTTGTGCTAGGTGGGTCAAGTTATAAACAAAAACCAGTCAGTTAACCAAATCCCATTAATCTATGATTTTAATGATATGTGTGATGTTATTTTACAGAATCAGCCCTAGGACAATTTTGATGCTATTATAAAAACACTTCACACACATACCTTCAAGCATTTATAGTCCGTGGACTAAATAAGAATCATAAAGTGCAGGGAGAGACCTTAGTGTGTGCTGAAACTCACCTCAGCGGGTGGAGGAGAGAAGTTCAGTAGCTCCCTTGCTGTCCCTTGTCTGAGCATCGTGCCAGGACTTTGAGAGTTCTCTCATTTCTCTGTGTGTTCCTCACACAGCCCCTCCATGGCGTGTTGCTGCTGCTTCTGCTTGGGCTTTCTCTCAGCCTAAGATGCTTCGCAGTCCTCCTGTCTCCTGGAGAGCAGCAGCAACTCAGTTTTGAGCTCTGCATTTGCTTAGATCACCTGTGCTCCTGCAGGTGCCTGTGCAAAAGCAGGTCGTAAATGTCCTTTCTGTTTATTTAGGTGTCTGATAGCCTCTAAATCTCTCCCCTTTCAAGGTTTGGCATGGAGTTTTATCTCTTTTGCTTTGGGAGAACCCTTTTAGAAATTGCATGCTGCAAAAGGCTGAGCAGCTCAGTGGGAGAGAAGGAAGGCATAGCTACTAACACTTCTGGAATACCTTTGCAGGCAGTGTGGCCCTTATCCAAAAGGGTTGGGACCAAAAGTATTTTAGATTTTAGAAGTTTTCACATTTTAGAATATTTGCATAGACTTTACTGGTCAAACATTCCTAATCTGAAAACCTCATACTGTATCTGAAATGCTCTAAAATATGAAACTCTCTGAGCAGCGTGTTGGCACACAAAAGTCTTGAAGTTTGGAGCATTTTGGTGATGCTCCACCTGTGTTAGGCACCATGCTAGGCACTTGCACACAGCTTTTTGATGGAGTGCTCCCCTGTCCTGTGTCACATGGACATTGCAGATGAGTGTATCGAAGCATAAACCTGAGATTGCATTCCCAGTGTTCTGACTTCATTTCCTTCCTCCCTGCTCTGTCTTAAGGGGGCAGGGCTTAGAGCACATGTGCGCTTTACAAGCCATATGGAATTCTGAGGCGCCGCTCTGCTCTGACAGCTGTTTAAATAATCTGTGACACGGCATCCCACCATTAGCAGGGATGATGGATTGTTGACAGTCTCCCACAGAAGAGGCTGGAGCCCCAGTGCTGGGGGAGCAACCACAGCCCTACCTAGTGTGACAGAAGTGTAATTAGAACCTGGATTGTACCCATTATTCTTAGGCTAGAAAATATTTAAGACCGTGTTAGGCAGACACACACACACACTCACATACATACATACTTTCTTCAGATGGGACAATCCATTATACTTTTCCATCTACAGCAAGAAAACTAAGCAAAAACTAAAACGTACGTTTTCCTCATGTGCCAAAGTCTGTAATGACTATTTTGACAAATTGCGTACTATTCATATTCCATTTTTATTAACTTCTGACCTTTGAAAAACAATTTTCTTTATCTTTTTTATAGGTATTTTTTCATCTCTAGCTGTTGCTTGCATTCTCTGAAGTCACTGACCGTATCTCTTGCTTTCTGATTATCTTTCCTCAGTTATGCAGGATGGAGTATAACTCATGAGCATCTAATATTGTACTGAGTAGTCATTTTCATTGTTTCTTTTGAAAATTACTAATTTATAGTTACTTAGTTTTGTCTCTGTCTTTACTGTCTCTAGGAAAAAATACCTAACACCTACCACTTAAAGGAGGAGAGATTTATTTATTTAGGGTTTTTGAGACAGGGTCTTGGTGTGGTGCAGGCTTCCCTGAACTCACTGTGTAGCCCAGGCTGGCCTCAAACTTGCTGTGACCCTTCTACCTCAGCCTCCCACGGGCCGGGGTTACAGGTGTGTGCCACTATGTTCGGCTAGGAGAGATTTATTTTGGCTCATGGTTTCAGTCCGTGGTTGGCTGGCTGCAAGGCAGAAACAGGATGGCAGAGGGGCCTGGTGGAGGAGAAGGTGCTCAACTCATGGCCCCAGAGACAGAAGGGAGGAGCTGGGACAAGATTTTACCCTTCCAGATCATGCCTGCAGTGACCTGCCCCCTAATGGCACGCTCAGCTACTGAGCTTCTCGGTGAACCCACTGAGTGTAGAACCCCAGGGATCCAGTCACCATCCACACATGTGAGAATTTGGGCCGCATTTTAGATCTGAACCACAGCACCCTCCAAGTTTTATTTTGTAAGTTTTGTTTAGTCCACCCTGGTGATTTCTTTGCCACCATTGCAGAGTAGGTCTATCTTGCTGGGTTTTAATGCCAGCCATTTATGAATATTTGATCATGAAACTGTCATGAGACAGATGTGAATGTAAAATGATTCTCTGCTGTTTGTACAAGTGTAGGATGCTTTTGACTGTGGTGAGCGATTTTACCATTTTGTATTATGGAGTTGATTTACTAATTCATTTTCTTCTACCAAATAGTTTTCTTCTTTAAAACTAAAAGAGAAAAAGACACTTCTTGGATGAACCAGGGCCAAAACAGCAGAAGAAATTCCAGTAAACATCTGTTTACCTTTTCTGTTCCTTCTCAGATTCTTCTTCCTTGAGAAAAGAATTTCCTTTAGATACAGCAACCTGACATGGTCCTGTTGTGTTTGGCGTAGGAGGGGCTCATGGTGGGGAAGGCTGGGGCCGTGGATCAGGGTGTGGAAGAGCTTGGAATTGTGGTTTGGATGTCCTCATTCAGCTTGGCCTACAGGAGGATCAGGAGGTTGGACTGCTGGGCCAGGTGTTCATGCTGGAGTGCGGATGTGAGCTTCGCTGCTGCAGGAGGACTGGTGACCTGTGAGGAGAGTTCTCACCAGGTGGATAAGAGAGGCGAGAGAGCTCTCCAGACTGGGCAAAGGCTGGGGAGAGGTAAAATGTGGCAGTGGGTCTGCCAGCCTGGAGACCTGTGGTAATGATGGTGCTAATCTAGTAAATGAACTGAGAGGAATGGGTTTGGGATATGTCAAAGAGAATTTCATCCTACTGGTTTTTGAGGAGTGAGCAGGCTCTGTGAAGATTATCCCATGAGCATTTAGAAATTGGGAACTCGAAAGAGGTCTTGACTGCATATGTAGATTTAGATCATCTCCTAGAGGGGATGATTAAACCCTATGAAAGATTGAAATTGTCAAAGAGTGTGCAAAGAGCAGCAAAGGATACCTGGTTTATGCTTATTTTTGGAGGTGAAAGAATAGACAGAGAAGGTGGCTCAGAAAGGACTGTAAAAAGAGAATTTCTCAAGCTTTTTAAACTTCATGTACATCATACCATTAAGATTGGCGAACATTTAAAAAAGTGATCTTGCGCCTTGCTGGCAGGGAGTCTTCCAGCATGGCTGGTGAGAATAACCATGTTAGAAAGATTTTTGGCTGAGTCTATTAAAATTTCAAATGCACATAGCCTTTGACCCAGCAGTTCCTCTCCTGGGACTCTATCCCACAGAAATAAAAACAGCTGTATGTAATTTGTTTGTACAAGAATATTTATTGTAACATTGTTTGTAGTGGCAGAGAATTGGAAACTGAGTGGATGCTTTCAACAGGGGAATGGTTGGATAAAATGTGGCACATCCATGCCTTGGATTTCTGTACCATGCCCTGGAAAGATTCCTATGAGAAAAGAGGCAAGAACTGTATAAAATGATTCCTTTGCAGAACAGAAAGGATTGAGAAGACTCTTGTACATATGCTGCTTGGGAGGAGAGATTGGTAGTAGGGAGGAGATGGGCAGGAGGTAAATAAAAAAACAAGGCTATGTAGAGACTGTCTATAAAACACCAGGGAATGTTACCTGTGTGTGCAACTATGCAGAAAAAGAAAAAGATGCAATGAGGATGTGCCCCAGACTATTACGTGTGGATGTTGTGGGGTGTGGAGAGATAGCTGGTTTGTACTTTCTTCCTTATAACTTTTCTGTGTTAGTTGCAAATGAATGAAAAAAGTTGTTGGATCTGAGAGTTTAGGAATCATTGGAAACATTGCAGGGAGGAGCTGGGAATGGAAGCCCCATTTCTCACTGTTGGGAGTAGAAACAGTTTTTTCCCTCAAGAGATTTTGAAGGGAAATCTTTGGTGGTAATAAAAATGAAGCTGGGTGCTGTGGTGCACACCTGTCATCCTGGCCCTGCTTGGGGGCCTGAGGCAGGAAGCTTGTCAGTTCGAGCCAGCTTGGGGTAATTTAGTGAGATCCTGTCTCAAAATAAAAGCAGTGAAGTGGCCGGGGATTTAGCTCAGTGGTTTCTCCGCCTGCTGCATAAGTGCAAGGACCCGAGTTTGATCCCCGGTACCTAAATAAATAAATTAATTAATTAAATAAAAGCAACGAAAGGAGTTGAGGATGTAGTTTGGGGGTGGAGAGCCCCCGGACATGATCCGCAGCCCCCCCCCCCCAGTGGGAACTTGGGAGAGGAAAGTCTCTCACTATGGAGATAGATGGGAGAATAAGGAAGCAGAGGTGGGAAATGGCCACATTAGAAACCAGGGGTGGTCCCAGGTGAGGAGCAGATGCAGGTAGGTGGCCTGGGCCGTTTCAAACATGTCTTCTGAGGCCGGCCAGCAGGAAGGCCAGGCAAGGAGATAGAAGTAGTCTCAGGTTTAGAGGGAAGCAGATAAGGGTGGTAAGGAGTTTTAGAATAATGTGGGAGCTGGGATTATTAGCTGAGCCTGAAGGAGCCTTTGCATGGCTTTGGATACTCAGAAGATTGGAAATGTTAGATCTGATGTAGGAGATGGTAGAGGACTGGTAATAGGTTAGTAAGAACAGTGGGAAGCTGCAGAGAGTGCTCTGGTAAAGTTAGAGAATGAGAATTCCTGGTCTCCACTCCTCTGTTGCTTGGATAAAGTCATCTCCAGGGGCTCTGCCAGTCCAGGAGCAGGGATGGAGTGATGGGACTTCAGAATGCACTTCCTGTGGGGACCAGTAAGACTTATCCAAGAGAATTAAGAGGGAGGGGGCTTCAGGTTGATGATAATATTTATCAGGAAATGACTAGAAATAACCAAAGTCTTGCTTATAGGGGGAGCCAGCTCAGAGGAGCTTCAGGGAAGGGGACTAGAGTGACCAGAGGCCTCACGGGAGGTGGAAAGGCAGAAGACATAGACTCTAGGGAGATTCTGGGAAATGAAGGGGAGCAACAGCAGCAGCAGCAGCAGGGCTTGACAGAGGACCTTACTTCATGTCATTACGTATTTGAGATCATCATCTCTTTCCCTTTGTTCATTCACAGACAACTTAGCCTGATGCTCATTCATTTTCTGGTACTAGGGATCAAACCTATGGCCTTGTGCATCCTAAGCATGTGCTCTACCACTGAGCTCCAGCCTCAGTCCTAGACTGACTTGTAAAGTCACCCATTCAGGATGTCCCCATGAAGCCTCTGCTTTGGTCTAATTGACTTAAATTACTGCCCCTTAAAACACCACCTTCCTGGTTTGCTTCTGAACCTGTGTCCAGATAGGTAGCCACTAGCCACATGAGGCTTTTGAGACTTTGAAAATGTGGTTAGCACAACACTGAGTTTTGAAGACAGTATGAAACAACAAACAAAGTATCGTGTTACCATTTTTAGGTGGTTCCCATGTTAAAAGGATGACACTTTTCTACGTAGGATTAAAATGTATTATTGAAATTGACTTCACCTGTGTCTTTTTACATCTCTCAGTGTGGCTCCTGGCGAACGGAAATTATGTGCAGTGCTCACACTTTATTCCTGTTAGTAGCTCTGTTCTAGAGATCTGTTCACATGTTTTCTCTCTGCTGGATGCCTTCCCAGTTTCCACTCACTTATCTATGTTTCAAGGCCAACACACTCTCTTCTCCTGTCTGCAGTAATCACTGTCTGGCCTCCTATCACTTACTCTTTTCTTATGTTGGAATGTCATAGGTTTTCTGTCTTATTATTTGAAATTTGTATGCAAGAATTTCTTATTTCCTGTACTGGGAAGTAAGATTGGCATTTCCTTTGCTAGATTGTAATTCTCTTAAAGGGAGGACTGATAAAATATATATATTTTTTTCTTGGCTTCTGGTAGTGTCAGTAGTACTGAGTTCTGTTCCTGAGAAAAGTGCAACTGTTCGTTGCGTTAATAAACAATATACTTGCATGTCCACTGATCTTACAAACAGCATCTTAAAGTCCAGATTGGTAAAATAATATTATCTGTATGTTTTACATTTCTTGGTCATCACTGAGTTTTGGGAAAAGTCTATGATTTGGAATTGGAAAGACCTGATATTAATCTGTAATGATCAGTTTTTGCTAGTTGCTATTGGGCAGATTATTCTTTGCACCCCAGCATGTTTGTTTGCAATTGGGATATTGATACTTAACTCACAAGATTGCTTTGAGAAAAGCCCTGAATGGTGTGCTCGTGAAATGTTTAATACATGGCAGAAGAATTTGTTTGGAATGTTAAGACTGCATGAAAGCTGTTGGTGAATTTACATGAAACCCTTGCTTCCCCTAACTGCTAGAGAACTTCTGATGGTACCACCCATGTTTGCCCTTGGTTACGTTGTATTGTTTAGGGTTCTCTAGAATAGCAAAATCAGTACAAAAATATATGGGTAACTATGCAAGGGAACTTACTAGGTAGGCTTACAGGATCAGAGGTGGGAAAGTCCATAATGACTGCAGGATCAGAGGCAGGAGTGGCCCCAGTGGCCATTTGAGGAATCAGTGGTGGGTGATCTAGTAGCAGCTCAGCCCAAGAAGATGGAAACCACAGAACTAGAGGGATCAAGGATGCAGCACTAGTCTAAGGTTGAAGGCCTGGAAGCTCACTGTAGGAGTTGCTGCTGTGGGTCTGCATTGGAAGGCTGAAGAAACTGGAGACCAATGTCCAGAGGTGATGGCGAAGACCGGAGTTCTTCCAAAATGGGGATACTTTCTCCTTCTTTCCCATTTGTCCGGTCTAGGCTACGAGCCTATTGGTTGATGTCACCCACATCCAGGGAGGGTCTTCCCCTATGTTTGCTGGTCTGGATCCAAATTAGTGGGTGATTAATAGGTTTGTGCCAATCAAATAATGAATGAATAACTGTAGAAGGAACCTGAGTCCAGAGGATTTTTTAAAAAGAAAAATTAAGATCTTATAATTGATTTGTTCGATGAGTGGTTTTTTTCTTTATTTAAAATTAATTTTATTGGTATATTTTAGGTATACAATAGAGTGACATGCATCATTGGAAATTTGCACCTTTACACAATCTCCCTCGGTTCTTATTTTTTCCCCCTTCCCCCTTCAACCTCTCCACCCCTCCCTGTTTACAAAGACTTCGTTTCCATTTTTTCATTTTCTCATATTAATTCTATTCCCTTCTTTCCTTTCACCTACCACTCCCATTCCCCTTCCCCTTTGCCCCTTTTCTTCCCATTTCACATTATCTAGTATACCTTTTAGTCCTTATTTACACTTTCAGTTTCTCACACTAGAGAAACTATTAGGTATTAGGTGTCCTATTTATTTCACTTAAGAGTATCACCTCAATGTGCATCCATTTAACTATAAATGTCTCTAATTTCTCATTTTTTATGGAGTAGTGCTCCATTTTATTAAAAACCCCACATTTTCTTTATCCAGTTTCCAGTTGATGGGCATTTGGGCTGTTGCCAAGTTTTACCTATTACAAACTGTGCTGGTATGAACATGGGTGCACATATATCACTGTGGTATGATTCTTTCAATTCTTTGGGGAAGATCCCAGCAGAGGAATAGCTGGGTCAAATGGGACTTCCAGTCCTAGTTCTTTGAGGTATCTCCATACTGATTTCCACAGTGGTTGCACCAGTCTACACTCCCACCAGCAGTGGAGCAGGGTTCCTCTTTCCCCACAGCCCCACCAGCATTTGTTATTGGTTGATTTCATGATAGCAGCCATTCTTTCTAGGGTGAGGTGGAATCTCAGTGTTGTTTTCATTTGCATCTCTCGAATGACCAGTGATGTTGAACATTTTTTCATGTATTTATTTGCTATTTCTACTTCTTTGAGAAATGTCTGTTTGTTGCATGGGTGATTAAATGAAATCATTAGTGTTCACAGGGAGGAGGTCAAGAATAGTGGTGGTGGTGGGTTGCCTTGGAAATTCCAGTGGGGCCTCAGTGGGACTTTTAGTACCCCAGATAGGGTTTACTGTGGTAGGTTGGAAAGGACACTGAACTGACACTGGCTGACCTGATTCTTGACAAAGGGCTTCATGGCCACCTGGGTAATCATGGAACATTTCCTTCACCTTTCTGGGCCTTGGCTTTCTGATTTGCAGGATGAGTGCAGCAGATTAGAAAAGGCAGTGAGGGGACATTTGGGGTTGGGTCTTGGCCTCACCACTTGCAGCTGTGTGCAGCTTTGCCAAGTTCCTTAACTTTTCCGTACTGTGCAGAGTGGGAGTGAAAGGGATGTTCCCTGCTTTTCCCAGAGGAGTCCCTGAAAAAACCTGTGGGAATCAGATCTGGATCAGAGGGTGACTGATAAATGATTATTGACTTGAAGAATGAAAAGGGTAATTGTCAGGGGAAGTTTTAGCATTTTTTTTTCAATATTAGGTATACTGAAGCATGATTTACATACTATACAATCATTTTGCAACCTCCTTAAAAACTTTAGAAAGTTATGGTAACATACAACATAAAATTTATCATCTAAATCATTTTGAATGTATAATTTGCCTCATTCACATTGGGCAACGTTCACCAACATCTATCTCTAGAACTTACTTTACCTCACAGAACTGAAACTCTGCCAGTTAAACAACTCCCCATTCCTATTTCTCTCCAGACCTTGGTAAACATCCTTCTGTTTTCAGTCTCTGTAAATGTGACTATTCTCGTTACCTCGTAAAAGTGGAAACATAATGTGTTTGTTCTTTTGTGACTGTCCTGTTTCACTTAGCATAATGTGCTCAGGGTCCATCTGTGTTGTAGCACGTGTCAGAATTTCCTCTCATTTTAAAGCTACGTAGTATTCCATTGTCTACTGTTCATCTGTTCATTGGCCCATGGACACTTGGGCCTCTCCATCTTTTGCTCTTCTGAGGTAGCTGTGAACATATGTGTACAAATATTTAAAGTCCCCAGGTTTCATTCTTTTGTGTTTACACCCAGTAGTGGAATTGCTGGATCGTGTGGCAGTTTATATACTTATTGCAGTGCTAGGGATTGAATACAGTTCCTTTACTCTGAGCTACAGCCGCAGCCATTTTTATTGTTGTTTTTTGTTTTTTCATTTGAGATGGGGCAGTTGCTCAAATTTGTGTTCCTTCTCTCTCCACCTCCCAGTGTTCTGGGATTATAGGCATGTACTACCGTGCCCAATTAAAAACAATTTGTTTTGCGGACCTGCCAGATCGTTTTACAGTACGACTTTACCATTTTACACTCCCACCAGCAGTGGACAAGGACTCTAATTTCTTTACCTCAAAGAACTGCAAGGGTTTTGAAATCATCCACTCATTTACCTCATTTATAGATAAAGATGCTTCATTCTTATAGGTTAAATGACTTGGCCTTATAGCTCGTCATAAAGCTGTAGGTACTGTCAAAGATAGGACTGAATTGCTGCATGTACAGTGTAGCCCAGTCATTTATATTTTCCCTTACTGAACACACGCCACACACTCCAGTGCTGTGTGAGCTCCAGAGGCCACTTCCCTCAAAGTTACTTCATGTTGTTTACCTGTCAGTTCAGTCTTACCTGGTGGAATCTGCAGCATTGTGCTTGATAACGTGTCCTTTTATTTCCCCCCTTCTACTGTATTATCAGTTTAAAGGAGTTATGAGAATGAACTCACTTGTCCTGATGCAGTTTTCTAAGCTTGGTAATTTTCCAGGGGAAAAAAGTCACTTGAGAAGAAAATACAGATGAAGTAAAAAAGGCAAAAGGTACACATACGCTGAGTTCTCTCGCAGAAACTATAAAAGCTCGCTGTCTCTCAAGGTGATTCCCCAGTGTCGGGCATGCTGTGTGCCCAGGTGTGTCCATCCAGTTCTTAGGAGCTCATTTCTATCATCTCTGACACATGTAACGCTAATGAGAGACATAAATACCCAGGGTGCCCAAGCCGTGTTGGCGCAGCTCTCTCCTTGTGGGGAAATCGCCTGTGGCTGTGTTCAGAGGCAGTGCAGTGTCTGTCTTTACCAGTCCCCCACATTACGAGGCGGAGGCTTCCTGAAGTTAGACTTCGGCTCCTATTTAAACAGAAGCTCCCGTCGGTGAGTATGAGAACCAGGATGGTCTTAGTGAAGCGCTCACTTGAGTCTTGATGCTGGGCTTGGCAGCTTGCATGTGTACAAAGTGAATACTTTTCTGCATCCATCTTAGGCTTCCTCCTTTCTGGCTTCCGTTTTGAAGACATGTTTTTTTTCATACTGGGGCACTGAGAAGGAGGAACCCAGGGTTTGTTCTTTTTTTGGAGGGGGTAAATGAATTTATTTTAAAATCTACCATCCCTTCCTCTTTGAGATCCGAATTTGATTTAGATTTTCTTACAACCACTTTGGAAGATCAACTCTGGAGAAGAATATGAGCCAGGTGGGCATCTCAGGTAAAGAGGCTGCCCATACCTTTAAGAAGCTGCTTGGTTTCCCTTAAGCCACATTGTAGATTGAAGCTAAATCTAGTGGGTAAAGCAGATTGTTAACAGATGCTACTGTGAAGGGCCTTTTTGATTACAATGTAATAGTGCCATTTGCCTTTCCATATTGATGTTCTCTGAAGGGGAATGGGGCCAAGTGTGGGTCTGAGTTGAAGTTTTTGTCAGCTTACGTTTGCTTTTACAGCCTTGATGTGTTGGGTGGTGTCCTGGCCTGGAAATGACTGTAAGTGAAAGGTCTTAGATGGCCAAGCAGAGCTAAAGACTTAACTTGAAGTTAGATAAAGGCAGATTTCACCCCTCATCCTCAGGAGTCCTTCTCTTATGGGGTAAGTCCTTATGTCTGTACACACTCGGGAGTAATGAAATTCAGCCAGCCTGCCACGAGGTGAAGCCCTTGTGAACTGGAATAGGTCTGTGCTTTTGTTTACTATATGTAGAAGTCCTAACTAAAGCCTTTGGTTGTCCCACTCTGTAATCCACTTGCTGAGCTGCAGATTGGTGGTTTGTGTAATACATGAATTCTCAATTCCTCACTTTTCTTTGTGAAATGAGGGGTTTGGAGAAAAATTTCCCAAAGTCCTATTTCATCATCAGCAACACCATCTCTTGACTTCATAAAAGCCTGCTAATGCCAGGGGCTGGATCTGTGTGCTTTCAGTCCCACCACCAGACAGACAAGTACTTTGCAGCATCTCTTCCTGTTCCCCAGAGAAAGGCCCAGGCTCTGAGAGTGCTGTGGGAAGCTGGCTTTAAATATGGTCTTACTGGGCCAGGGATTTAGCTCATTGGTTCAGCCACCTGCCCTGCAAGCTCAAGGACCTGAGTTCGATCCCTGGTACCAGCAAAACAAAACAAAAAAATATGGTCTTACTTCAGAGCATTTGGTGGTTGGATAGTACTGATCCAGTCTCTACACCTTTATGATTCTGGAAAAAGTTCTTATGTCTACTTTTTTCTGGTAAGATTGGGGTAAGAGAGAGAATTAAAGGTGAATTCTCTGCCTTATGAGAATTGAAAAAGGTTTGGGATACCTGTTTTTCCTCACTGCAAGATTTAATTACTAGTATCTGAAGTAGAGATTATAAAAGCAACAGGAATAAAACATCAGTTTTTAAAATTTCTGACAATTTTCAGACAACAGATTTCCTAGAAGAAATGGGATATTCTTTTTTCTCCCAAGAGTCATAAAAGCTGTGATCAGGGATTGTCTTTTTGTGGTAGATAGCAGTTTTTTATTTTTCTTTTCTTGGTACTGGGGATTGAACTCAGGTCCTTGTGCTTGCGCAGCAGGCGGCAAAACCACTGAGCTAAATCCCCGGCCCAGCAGTTATCTTTTAATATTTTTGCTCTATAGATAAAGAAAATCCTGTTCCTAAATTGCTACTATATTTGGGTCTTCAGGGGTAGAATCATATGAATTTGCTATTATAGACTGACATCTATGTATAGGGACACTCAAATGTGGTTTAAATCCATGTCTTTTAAAAAAAGAAAGCAATTACTATGTTGGAAAGCCAAGCTATAAAAAGTAAATGAAATCGTAGAATAGACCAGTCAGGATTTCATTTTGCTAAGCAAATGTCCCTGAATCTCTTTTTTCCTTTTATGTCTTGCTGGGGCAGAGTAGAGAATACAAAAGCTTCAAAATTAGGACCATAGATATTTCCAAGTGGCTGAATATTAGAGATTGTCTTTGTGGAGACGCATTCTATAGATTAAGTGACAAATTCAGAAAGGAGACATGCTCAGTCTCAGCCTATGCTTTGTTACCCATCATTTGAGTTACTGAGCATTCTGTAGAATCTGGTTTTATTTTTTTTAAGTTTTATTCAACATATGCTCGTACACGTTGGACTATACTCTCATCAAGGTTGAAATTAATTTCCTTAAAAATAAATGTGGCTTTGCCAACTGAAGCTTAAATAGTGACTGCCAGTTTTTCTAGTTTAAAAATATTTTTAATACAAATATATAAATAAATGTGAACATCTTTTAGTCCCCAACAGCCCCCACCCCGAACACCCAAAGAAAAAAAAGATTATAAAGAATTAAAAAAAATCAGACCTCCCAAATTTAAAGACCTGATTCAGAAATGGGCATCTGAAATGAACAGACATTTCTCAGACAAAGAAGTAGAAATAGCAAATAAACACATGAAAAAATGTTCAACATCACTGGTCATTCGAGAGATGCAAATGAAAACAACACTACCTCACCCCAGAAAGAATGGCTATTATCATGAAATCAACCCATAACAAATGCTGGCAAGGCTGTGGAGAAAGAGGAACCCTGCTCCACTGCTGGTGGGAGTGTAGACTGGTGCAACCACTGTGGAAATCAGTATGGAGATACCTCAAAGAACTAGGATTGGAAGTCCCATTTGACCCAGCTATTCCCCTGCTGGGGATCTTCCCCAAAGAATTGAAAGAATCATACCACAGTGATATATGTGCACCCATGTTTATAGCTGCACAGTATGTAATAGCTAAAACTTGGCAACAGCCCAAATGCCCATCAACTGGAAACTGGATAAAGAAAATGTGGGTTTTTTTTTTTAATAAAATGGAGCACTACTGCATAAAAAATGAGAAATTAGAGACATTTATAGCTAAATGGATGCACATTGAGGCGATACTCTTAAGTGAAATAAATGGGACACCTAATACCTAATAGTTTCTCTAGTGTGAGAAATTGAAAGTGTAAATAAGGACTAAAAGGTATAACAGATAATGTGAAATAGGAAGAAAAGGGGGAAAGGGAAGTGGGAGTGGTAGGTGAAAGGAAAGAAGGGAATAGAATTAATATGAGAAAATGAAAAAATGGAAACAAAGTCTTTGTAAACAGGGAGGGGTGGAGGGGTTGAAGGGAGGGCAGGGGAAGGGGGAAAAAATAAGAACCAAGAGAGATTATGTAAATGTGCAAATTTCCAGTGATGAATGTCATTCTATTGGATACCTAAAATGTACCAATAAAATAAAATTAAAAAAGAAAAAGAAAAAAGGAAGAACATTTGGAGCCTTCTGGAAAGTGTTGGAACCTTTGCCATTGAGTGGAGGGACAGAAGCTGCGTATGTCTGGGAACTCAGAACACTGAACAATGTGGCCTTGTCTATAGCTTCTCTATACCCCCAGCTCAGAAGTGGGATAGGCTTTTCTGTCCATTCTTTCTTGCTCAGAATTACTTCGTAACTCTACCAGAACTCTGATAATAGTAGGCTGGGTTTTTACATGGAAACTAAGCAGTGTATAGCCAGGCATCTTTCTGTGTGTTTTAAAAGTTACCCGGCTTTGACTAGGTGCTGGATAAAAAAGAACTTCCAATGAGAAGAATATTTAAGATCTGGGTAAACCATGAAATGCTGAAGAGCATTTGCCTCAGGGACATGGTCAGAATTTCAAATGATAAAAATCTTTGTTGATTCCTCAGGAAATACAAATGTTGTTGGCATCATTTCTGAATGCCTCTGCTAAGAATCACCTTCTTGCAATGAAAATTGAGTTTCTCACTTTTTTCTCCACGGGAGTAGAGTGTTTTAATGCTAAGCACTTACTCTGCTTGATTCACTGTGGTTAATCATCAGCTTTGAAGGGAGCGGACAACCTGGAGCACAGGGGGAATGGGGTGGAAATGTTTTTGTAAGGAAGAACCTGCATGTTAGAGGTGGATGCCTCCAAGCAGGGGCTGGCTGGCAGGGAGGGACTGACTCATGTGTGACTCAAAGGGCAGCCTGTGTGGCCCTTTGGCTCCGGGGCCAGCTTCTGCAAGTGTAGAGGCGGTGCCTTGGTGCTCTCCTGAGAACTTGAAAGGTGAAATAGATGATGATGTCTCTGGCTTGCCTCGAATGTGGGCTTGGCCTTGCTCGGGGACTTGGCGAGAACCTGTGCACACCTCTCAGCTTTTGGCTTCCTCTGTGATTTGGAGCTCTTGGTGGTCTTACGACAGGCGGCGAGGTGTACAACGGAATAATGGTTTGGAAGGAGCAAAACCTTGGTTATTTGTGATGGTGCACATCTTTGCCTACCTAAAAGGCCACCTTTAGCATATTCAAAGTCTCAGCATAACTTGTACTTATTTCTGAACTTTGAATATTTGGTTTTAGCAGCAAACTATAGAATATTTTACTATTTGACAGGATAAAAAAACCCTTGCTCTTTTTTTTCTCTTCAAGATAGCTTTTTTTTTTAACTATTCTCCCCAAAGTTATTCTTGTACAGGCAGTCAGTTTAGAATCAGCCTGTCACATTGTGGGGAAAAAAAACCCCTACAGTATTTGTATTTGGGTTGAATGTATAGCAATTTAAGGAGAATTGATCTGCTCTTGACTTGAATCTCCCTTATTAAGGAACATAGAATGTCTCACAGTTCTTTAGGTCTTTGTGCCCTTTAGTAAGATTTTTAAAATAGTTTTAAAAATGTGGACATTGCACATTATTTCTTCTTAGTAATTTTTACTCATGATGAAAAGGATATTTTTCCCACAATTATTTCTTGTTTGGTTTTTTTTGGTACTGGAAATCGAACTCAGGACCTTCCACTTGCAAGGCAGGCGGCAGAAACACTGAGCTAAATCCCTGGGCCTCCCTCAATTAATTTCTTACTGGTTATTACTGATGTAGGGAAGCCTACTGATTTTGTTTATTTATCATATAATCTCATTGAAATTGCTTAATACTTCTAATAAGCTTTCATTTGATTGTCTTTGATGTTCTTTGTAGACATTGTATTATCCATGAAAGTCAGAACAATGTTTGTTCCTTTTTTTCTCATATTGCATTAGGGTTTATGAAACGATTTGGTAAGCATTTCACCTTTTTCTATATGCAGGAACGTAGGGATTTGCTGCTGTTTGAAAGTTTCATAGTTATTACCTGTAAAGCAAGTGTGCTTGAGATTATTTTTTTCTCTTGAGATTATTTTTATATTATGATAATTTTGTAACATGACAGTTTGAATACTGCCTGTGGTCACACACACCTGTAGTGCAAGCTAGTTGGGAAGCTCAGGCAGCCTGGGAAACAGTAAGACCTTGTCCTTTAAAATCGACAGAGGTTGAGAAGGGGCACAGTGATCTATGGTAGCTGAGAGGAGAGGGTGGTTGAGGATGGTACTTAGGGTGGGACATGAGGGCAGGCCCCAGTCAAGAGGGAGAAATGTAATATTTAAGGACGAGAACTTCACAGCCAAGTTGTGGTGAATCTTAGTGACCTTTTCCTAGAAAATAAGGAAATGGCATAGATTGTTAGAGTGAAGACCATATTGTCTTCTGTTGGTGATTTGAAAAGTTCTGTGATAGCAGCTCACATTTTGCTACTGTAATCCCCTAAGGAGATTAATATTGAGAAGGAGCAATAACTAAGCATTTCAGTGTGCTGGCTGTTAGCAGGAGCTAGTGGACGATGTATGCTTTTATCCTATTTCAAATCACAGGTCTCTGGTATTTTTCACCCTACTGCTAGGGGGCATCTGCACAGGCATTCCACCCCACTGGGAATGCTCCAGTCCAGGGTTTGATCAAATTCCTTTTGTGATCGAAGAACAGTGTCAATTACCCACCTCCTTCTGAGGAGTAACACTAACTTGTAAATTTTGGGGAAAAAAGCTGCTTTTTCTCTAAGGGAGACATCAGGTTTTATATTCTCCTGCTTGATAATGAAAATTTTGGTGTCTCCCTGAGCTTAGCTGGGGAAATCCTCCCTTGCCTTCCAGATAGTGAGGTTAAACCCCTCACTTTAGTGAGTTTACTGTGCTTTGATCACAATGTCAGCTGTGTCTTGTTAGAAGTCTTGGGGACTCAAAGATAAGGGGTCTGTGGCATAGTTATGATGTACTAGACTTCCTAAAGATTGAATAATTTGAAAATGCCTTCAGTTTGGGTAGAATGAGTTCCCACAAGGCTTGTTGTCTGCCCTGATTGTGGTTCTTTCTCTTTGTGTTATAGGAATACTACACAGGTGGTTCATCAGACCCTTTCTAATATACAATATTTAACTCTTTCATATTTGAACCCCTTTCTACAAACTGCAGAAAACTCCAGTGTGAAAATGCACATTCATTCACAAGTACTTCTTATTGTTCAGTTAGCTGATTAAAGGTGTTAACTACTTAACTGTCCTTTCAATTTCTTTGTTTTTAAAAGGCTAACTGCCTATGTGCATCTGTGTGTTATATGTTCTTTAGAATACATCAAGACAAATCCAGGTGAAACTTTGTAAATGGCTCAGTCACTGTTGCTGACATTTGAAATGATTTTGTACTACTTGATAACTTTTATCTGAAATATAAAAACAAAAATTGTGCTTATTAATGGAGTACTGTTTCAATGCATGCATACACTGTGTAATTGGATTAAACATGTTTGTCTCCTTCGATAGTTATCACTGGTGAAAAATTTGGTGAAATTTATTCTAGCATTTTGAGACATACAGTACACAGTCACAATCTAAAGTCACCCTATAGTGTACCCTATAGCACACTCGAACTTCTCTTTTCTATTCTTTTATTATTTATCTCTAGTTTTTTATTTTTATTTTCTTTTCTTTTGGTACTGGGGATCAAACTCAGGTCCTTGCATTTGTAGGGTAGGCAGCAGAACCACTGAGCTAAATCCCCAGCCCTATCTCTAGTTTTTTAAATTGGTGGTCTCAAAAGAATTTTGGGTTTGTTTTGAAAATGAAGAGGTGGTTAATCGATATTATTGTATGCATTTGGACTTTTAAGACTAAGCAAATTACAGAACTTACATCTAAATAAAAGGAACTAGAGCCCTGGATGGTGGCATGTTTGAAAAATAAATAAAAGGAAATAAATGGAACTAAATAGACTAGAGAGATCTGTGTCATAGGGTTAAGGATTGAAACATAGCATTATTAACTTGAATTGTCTTATTCACTTTAATTACTTTTGGGTAGAATAAAGAATAAGGGAAATTCCTGGGAACAAAAGCACATTGTACATTTGATTTGAGCAGTCTATGAAATATTTTAATTTATATTTTGAAAATATATAGAGTGAGGCCAGGGGCTATTAACTGAGGTAATAAAATTCACAATTCCTGTAAGTACTGCTTGGGGAAGAGCGTCTCAAAGTACAGTATATGATATGCTTTATAGAATATACAGAAGATCTGTGCGGGGGAAGAAAAGGTTTGGTTTAGTGGGCAAGGTTAAACAATCTGAACCATTTGCCAAAATGTTTCCCAGTGTCTCAAGGTGTTTTCTCCTTGAATATACATTAAGCCTGCGTGAACCTGCCTACTGGTCTGTGAACAGGAATTGAAGTTTGGAAAGATTACATTGTGATCCTTTCCTGGCTACCCACTCAGCACGTGTACATAGGGTGGACCATTCCATGCACAGTAAAGATATTGTGATAGCAGTCTGTCCTGTGTAGCATTAATCATTAAACCCCTGTCTACCCAAGCAAAATTAAATGGATAACTGACGCATCTGCCAAATATTTCAAGGAGAATCCTCTGAGGACCATTGTTTTAACTCTGCTGCACTCCAAGCCTCTTTAGCCTACAGAAGGGTTTTTTTTTCTTCCAAACCTTTGTGTTGTGTATACACTAAAAGAATTTGGGGGACATAAAAATGTCCAATTCCTCTGATAACATCTATCTTTAAGTTGAAAATCGCCACAGATGCGTTACTGTCATTTGAAATTCCAGGACCACTGATCAGTTAGGTGTCCTTTCTGCTGCTCACGTTGATGCTCTTGCCTGTGTACTCATGTGGCCTCTTAAACATGTATCTGGTCAAAGTGGACTTGATTTTCTATGTTCCCAGATTTTCTGTTCCCCTCCTGGCCTTTATTGGCTAAGACAGTGGGATCCTGTTTTGAATATCTGTATGTTCACTGCCACCCTGGTAGCCCAGGACCCCTGCATCCCTGCCTAAACCCTACTTGATGCAGCACAGAGAGACCCTGGGTTTTGTTATCAATGGTCAACTCTGTGTCTTGTAAGAGCCATGGCTAAGTTCTATATTCCTTTAATTCCCTAGGGCAGCTGGCCTGTCCCCTAAAACAACTGTTAACGTGCTCAAATATGACCCTATCTACTCTGTAGCAGTGTTATCTGTGATCATCAATATGTGCTTTATTTTATGGTATTTCATTAATTATGAAGTTGGCATAGATACCACTTTGCTCCTGGAGTTCACTGAAGCACAGCAAGTTTTTTGGGTTTAAAGACAAAAAACATTGAGAACAGAAGGGCTTACATTCATAGGTCAAGAAGAAGACCGTGCCCTACATGACATGGGTGGTGCCTGGTGCTTTTCCAGAGCAGCCTCACCCACTTCCGTGAACACTTTCTCTCTCCACGCCTCCTGGAAGGTCTTCTGCCCTTGGCTACTGGGCTGGCTCTTTCTTGGGGTACCATTCTTTCCTACCTCTTTGGATTCTCTATCCTCATCTCACTGCCAGGCCATGATGCCCTCCTTAGGATGCAGTCCAAAGCCTTCCTCAGTGGATAGTTTTCTTTGCTCTGCCTTCAACAACCATCACGCTTTGCAGTTACTGCCTAGTCAGCGCCCTGCAGTGGGCCCCCTGCCAGTGTTTGTAACTTTGAACTGAGGCCTTCATCTGGGAGTTTGTTGCCTTCCTGCAATTCAGTGCAGCACAGAATGAACCAGGCTGCTGCTCCTGGGAACTGAGGCTTCATGGAACTCGTGTGCCTGAGCCTGAGGACTCCATGTTTGAATCCTAGCTGGGTTAGTTCACTTTTTTGCTGACTTACTGCACTGGCTAGGACCTGGAAGACTAGATTGCCTTGTTTCTGGTCTTAGGTGGAAAGCATTTTATTTTCACCATTATGATGTTAGTCACAGATGTTTTTATAGCTGTTCTTTATTATGAACTTTTACAAAATGAAAACTTAAATAAATTGACATTGGCTAATTATGAATCATTTTTAATGGTTAGAGGATCCCTACTAAAAATAACAAAAACCAAAACCTGCCCTTAGTAAATTTAAGGAAATCTAAAGCAACAATTTCAGTGAAACTGACATGGACCAATGGAGCTTTCAAAGTGGAAGAGGAAAAGGTAGGAACATAGGATCTGGAGGGAATGGCTTGTTTTATCTTGTTTAATCCTGTTGGGCACTAATTGTTTATTTTCTGAATGGATGTACCTGTGATGTAAGCTTAGATTGGCTACCCTTTTATTTTTGGCTTTAATTGTATCTTCTTGTTATTGAAATAGTTCAGGAGGTTAACAGTTGTTGGAGTTTTGCAAACATCATGTTATTCCTTTTTTTTTTCTTTTTTGTTTTTTGAGACAAGGTCTCACTATGTAGTTCAGGCTGACCTTGAACTCACAATGGAGCCCAGGCTGGCCTTTACCTCCGAGCAATCCTCCTGCCTCAGCTTCCTGAGTGCTGATTACAGGTGTGTACCACCATGCCGGGCTGGTGCCTGCACAGATCATCAACTCTGGAACTGTAAGATCTAAGCAATTTGGAATATGAGTTAGCTCATTTTTTTCTTCTATAATTAGGAAAAGGAAACCTGATTTAATGAGAACCATATGTTCATCAACACACATTATAATCTTAATACAAATGATAAGTCAGCACATGTTGATTAACTCTGCAACAGGGTTGTCATACACACTATCCTTGCTTGGTTAATGTAAATGACCCTTGCAAGGCAGTGATGGTACCAACACTATAACATCTTTTTATTTTTTAAAATATGAACCTTTCTGTAGTAAGAATTTTTAATTTTCCCAGGACTTGGAGCTTGTCTTCAATGCTTCATTAACTATTGTTGATCCATTTTTGGGTAAATCTATCAGGATAGATTAAAGATAAAGAAGAAACACTCTACAGAGTATGTATAATTTTGAAGTGGAAAGTTGAATATGATTAATTGGAATCTTAAAGATGCACTGCACATAGGCGCTCAGCAAATATGTGTTGAAAAATGTTGAGTGAGAAAAAGAAAAGGGTAGAAATGTCTTTACAGTGAACTATGTTATTTGCATTTTGGTTTCTTAAGATAAATAGCACTTAAAGGTCTTTGTCCTAAAATTTAGAAAAATTTTAAAAGTGTGGAAATTTAAATTATTAAGTTCATGGTTTTATTGCAAGGGATTTCCCTCCATCTTTAGGGAAGGCTCTATAATTTTTTAAGTTCCTCTTTACTCACTGTTACTTTATAATTTTCCTATTCTGTCCAAGATCATTTTTCCATATGGAGGTGGCAGCTTGTAATATACAGGATGGTGTGTGTGTCTTTGAAGTTAGATCTGATTCAGCTCTTTTCTCCATTATATATGTATACTTCAGGTAGATTTTCTGCACCTCATTTTTCTCTTCTGCAAAAGATGGGCAATAAAATACTTACCTGAGATCTACTTGTGAGCCTTAAATGAGGTTTGCACCATACTCAGCACATATTAAGTGCTAAGTAAAGTCTGAATACTACTGTCTTTCTTTTCCCTTCAGCCAAATAGCCTAGCAATTTTCTGTTTTAGAAAAAAAAAGCAACCTCACAGCCCATTCCTGTCACCCAGAACTAATGTTCTTTCCCCTAATAGTTTTCAGTGTTTTCTTTAGAGTTTGTTTCTAAGGCCTACCTTACTTTTCTGTATCCATCGCTGTTTTGCATCTTGATGGGAAGCTGTGGCTGGCCAGGTCTGTGTGTTCCATTCTGTTTTTTGCAGTACCTACCTGCCTGCCCCTAAGGAATTCTTTGTTTCTCCATTTTCACTTTTAGGAATTTAGAGGTAGTCTCTTTCTCCAGTCATAGGAAACAAGAGAGCCTTATTTACAGATTTTCTTTCTTGCTGAGTTGCTCAGTAAGAAACATTTAAAAAATACCTTTTTTGAGAGTTAAAGGTGTAAATCATAGCTTGGAGCTCAGTGAATCATCCTGGTGTGAACACATCAGTGTGATACAGACCTTAGTACATCAAAGGAAAATCATTGCTCCAGGCTTTACTAAGCTTTTTTATCCCTGTTATCTTTCAGATCACCACCTGTTGTGAGAAACCTTTCAGTCCCTGATGCCCTCTGACCCACCGTCTGCCACTAGTTTTGTAGGGCCTGGGGTTGCCTGGCCTGCTCCATGAGCCTTCCGCTCTGAGGCAAAACCTGGGGTTAAAGAGACTGTGTCTTTATTCTCAGGGCTGCCTGCCTTTCATGGATGGCAGAAAGAGTGATGCAGAATGCCCTGTTTCACTTCGTTTGCTTGAAACACTCATCTCTTGAGTAGGGTTGCAGGTGGGATGGAGAAAGCAGAGAAGATCCTGTGTTAAACACTGTCTATTTCTTTTTGTTTAAAATTAATCTTATTGGTACATTTTAGGTATACAATATAATGACATTCATCACTGGAAATTTGCACCTTTACATAATCGCTCCTGGTTCTTATTTTTTCCCCCTTCCCCTGCCCTCCTTTCAACCCCTGCATCCCTCCCTATTTATAAGGACGTTCCCATGTTTTCATTTTCTCATACTAATTCCATTCCCTTCTTACCTTTCCTCTACGACTCCCACTTCCCCTTCCCCTTTGTGCCTTTTCTTCCTATTTCAAATTATCTATTATACCTTTTAGTTCTTATTTACACTTTCAGTTTCTCACACTAGAGAAACTTTTCTGTATTTACACATGTGTGTCCTGTTTATTTCACTTAAGTGTATGGCCTCAATGTGCATTCATTTACCTATAAATGTTTCTAATTTCTCATTTTTTATGGCTGAGTAGTACTCCGTTTAATTAAAAAAATCACATTTTTTTTATCCAGTCTTCAGTTGATGGGCATTTGGGCTGCTTCCAAGTTTTAGCTCTTACACATTGTGCTGCTTTGAACATGGGTGCACATATATCACTGTGGTATGATTCTTTTAACTCTTTGGGGGAAGATACCCAGCCAGAATAGCTGGGTCAAAAGGGACTTCCAGTCCTAGTTCTTTGAGGTATCTTCTTACTGATTTCCACAGTGGTGTGTGCACCAGACTACACTCCCACCAGCAGTGGAACAGGGTTCCTCTTTCCCCACAGCCC
>NW_004624785.1:3073718-3254267 GCF_000247695.1 Heterocephalus glaber | reverse complement strand
AAAACTGTTATATAAAAACATAAAATCATACATATTTATTGGGTACCATGTGGTATTTCAATGAATGTATGCATTGTGTATGTTTGTCTTAGTTACTTTTCTCATTGCTGAGACAAAATACTTGACAGCCAAAGTTAGAGGAGGAAAGGTTTAATGTAGCTTACAGTTCATAGTTGGTTGGCTCCAGGGCAGGGTGGGATGGCAGAGGGGTATTGTAGAGGAGAAACAGTTCATGGCAGGCAGAAGGCAGCAAAGCAATGAAGTAATGAAGAAGCAGCAAGCGAGGACAGCAGCCTTCTTTCTGTCCCTTGTATTTATCAAGGCTATGTGCCTTTAGGGTAGGTAACACCCACACCCAGAATGAGCCTTCCCATTATCCACACCCAGAACTGTGCCAAACCAATCAGTGGACTAATTTAGTAAGCACACACCCGTAATCCCAGCATCACACACTCTAGATCCAGCCACCTCTGAAAAGCCCCACCTATGACTGCATTGAGGCTTTTGGGAAACATCTAGACATAAGCCATAACAATGTTTATATGGGGTAACACATTTCTGTCTCAAACCTTTATCATTTCTTTGTGATGGAAACATTTAAAATCTTTCTAGCTTTTTGAAACATACATTATGATTATAGTCACCATATTATGCGATTGCACACCAGAGGTTCTAACTTGTATCTAACTATAACTTAGTACCTATTGATCAGCCTCTTCCTGTTTCTCTTGCCCCTCACTCTTCCTGGCATCTAGGAGATACCATTTTCCTCTCAACTTTTATGAGATCAGCTTTTTTATATTCTGCATATAAGTGAGATCACGTGGTACTTGTTTTCCTATACCTGGTTTATTTTACTTAATAAGGTGTTGTCTGTTTCCATCCATATTGTTGGGAATAACAGGATTTCATTTTTTATTGTGGTTGACTAATATTCTATTTTGTTTATGGATTACATTTTCTTTATTCATTCATCAGTCAGTGGGCACTTAGGTTGTTACTATTTCTTGGCTATTGGGAATAATGCTACAATGAATATGGGAGTGTGCATGTGTCTTTGACATACCAATTTCTTGGATATATATTTAGCAGTGGGCTTGCTGCATCATGTAGTTATTTTTTTTAATTCATTAATTTTATTGGTACATTTCAGGTATACAATATGCTGACATTCATTACTGGGAATTTGTACCTTTACATAATATATCTTTGTTCATATAGTAGTTCTATTTTTTAAATTTTTTCTGGTACTTCCATATTTTTTATAATAGTACCCAAGGGTTTTCTTTTCTCCACATCCATGCTTGCACTTGTTATCTTTTGTTTTTTTGATAAGAGCCATTCTTACTAGAGTGAGTTGATACCTCATTGTGGTTTTGATTTGGATTTCTCTGATGATTAGTGATGTTGACCATTTTTTCATATGCTTATTGGCCATTTATGTCTTTGAAAAATGTCTAGTTAGGTCTATTGCTCATTTTAAAATCGGGTTGTTTGCTTTTTGCTATTGAGTTTTTGGAGTTCCTTATATTCTGAATACTAACCCTTGTCAAATGTATAGTTCGCAAATATGTTCACACATGGGATCCCAGGTTTGTTGGATCTCAGGTTCTTACAATTTGGGGGAGGGGGCATCTTTAAGCAAAAGACTACCAAAAATGTTTCTTCTGGACTGATACAAGAATATTTGTTATGAACACATTGTTGAGCACTTCCCAGGACCTTACAAGGGTCCCTGAGTCTTAAGCTTCATTAGTTTCCTATAACTTGTATTCTAAAATGAGAAGTGAAATAAAATAAAGATTGCCTATACTAAACTGCTTACTTCCTTTGAGCTTTATTCTCAAAATCAGCCATTTGTAGGGCCGGGGATTTAGCTCAGTGGTTCTGCTGCCTGCCTCTCAAGCGCAAGGTCCCAGGTTCGATCCCCGGTTCCAAAAAAACCCCCAAAACAAACAAATAAATTAGCCATTTGGCAAAATGTGTCATAATCAGATTTGACAAGTAGCTAGGAAGCCCCTAGGAGTGGAAAATAATTTATGCAGTTTAAACTCAACTGTAGTCTATGTTTATCTTAACCATTTTTCCAAACTTCAATTTGGCTATCATTTGTACTGCATTTTAGCATTATGAAGTGACCTTTGACCAAAACCAATTAACTTTGCATTTCACTTCTAGAATGTTACTTTATAAAATTTTAGAGACATTTTCTGAGAAATTGCATGAAATTTCCATAGTAATTATGACCTTGAGGCATTCTTGTGTCAAAGAAGATGCATAATCTACTCTGGTAATTACTTTCTCATCTTTTTCCTCTCTCTGATTAGTCTTCATATCTGTTTCCTTACTTAGATAAATACTTCATCAATCAGGGATTAGAGTAATCTCATTACCTGTGGGAATTCCTCAGTGTGGCTCAGTGCTTTAATAGAGCTGTTATGGTGCTTTTATCATTGAAAGCAACACTGAGTGACCAGATGGACTCATTGGAAGGGACTTCCAGAATGTCAAGGAGGAGGGTAATTAATGAGGCATAACACATGCAGAAAAGATTGCCATCCTCCTTTATTGTTGGTGCTTAAAACCTTTGCAATTGCATATTTTCTTTTTTGGTGGGAGAAACAGATTTCAGAAATAAAGTTAGAGATTTACTTCATATCATGAAAATCAAGACAAGTGAAAGAATACACCTCATTTTTTTGTAGCAGAATCCATTCTGAGGGTGCACAGAACTTGTAACGCCTAATAGGGCAGCTGCCAGCCAGGCTTTTCAATGCAGCCCAGTCCCTTATTTTTGGATCTAGATTTCAGTGTCCAGATTGGCCATTGTTGTAGGTGCCAATTGGGCACTTGGGCATACTTGCCAGATTCGTTGTCGCCTGTTGGTCAAAGCCAGATTTTGAATCCTAAGTTAAAGGTGAGAAACAAGTTCTCTAAATGAATTAAATCCCATTATCATTCAAGTAGGGCTTTTATACTGTTTCAGGCCACTAGTGTAATAGAACATAATTGAACACCCGCCTCCCCGCCAGAGGAACTTTATAAAATTTGTTCATGTTTGTTGTGAATTGAAGGTTCCTCTGACTTATTTTTAGTTTTTGGAAAAATGAAATTAAAAGGCATTCAAAAACCTGTTCTTTTGAGAGTGGCAGTCATTTCCATTGGTTTTAATGTAGCCAAATTATTTTTGGCTGGCTTTATACTCCTGAGAAAAGGGTGTGGTGGAAAAAATGATGTTGCGAATGAGTACGACAGGGAGGAATTTTGTATTGTTCTGAGTTTGAGTGTGATTAGTGGGAAAGGAGGAATTAAAAATGTCAGATAAAAAAATAGTTGGCAGATTCTTGTTACAACTTTGATTTAATCACTTTTTTCAGATAAATGCATGAAATTTTTCAACTTTATTGCCCATGAATACTTAGTAGGTAAATATCCCTTACATTCTTAGTTGAGCCTCTCTATACCTTTCCACTCTTCATGTGAGATACTCACATTCCCAGGGTGGTGTTAGACCTAATTAAATCAACTTGACAATTTTTATTTTTGGCATAAGAAGGAAAGTAAGTGGTGTGCTGGCACTAGCTTGCTTTCAAATAAATAACAGGTACCCTTAGTTGTAACAGTTATGTATTGGAATTTGTTTCCTCACCCTGGCAAGTTGGCCTGAAACCAGTTACAGCTTTACTCATCCCTCTTTCCACTCAAACTTTTTATCCTCATTGTTTGTTCACTGTGGGAAAGGAAGCCTTTTCCCATGGCATTCTGAGAGGTGGATTCCTGCAGCACCTGTTCCCTTTCTGGTGGCTGCCTTTCGTGTCACCATGATCTCATTCCACCCTGCAGGGCTTGGTGTACTTGGCCTGTGCAGCAACCTGTCCCATTGGTATGTCATTCTGGCAGGGTACTTCAGGATACTGTGTATCCCTCTGATGCTTTAATAATAGAATTGTAATAGTGATAATAATAGTAGTGAGCTTCTGTGATCCCCTTCCAAGTGCTGGTTCTTGTACCCAGTTCTTCACTTGCATAATTTTCTTTAGGCCTCATGACAGCATGGTGGGGCGGCACATTCTTATCTCCATGTTACAGAGGAGGATGGTGAGACTCTCCAAGGATAAGAAACCTACTCAGAGTCTCAAGGATGGGAAGAGGCAGCATTGGCTTTAAATCCAGATTCTGTGACTCTTCTCTCACCCATTGCTTCTCTGGATTCCTCAGAGCCGGGGGGACCTTCAGAGGCCATCTTGTCCAGTGGCTGTTAGTCTGGCCACATGTTAGAATCATCTGGAGAATTTGCAACAAAAATTCCCTGGGTCTCTTTTGAGGCCAATCAATCAGAATCAGCACCCAGGCCACCCCATTGTGTTTGAGGAGCACTCCAAGTGATTTGGCATGCAGCAAGGGTGATGACCATTGGTCTTGTTCAGGTCCTTTAGTGTCCAGGAAAGTGTGAGACCCGTCACTTTCTTCGAGGTCGCTCAGCTGGTTACAGCAGGGAGTCAATCCTAGATTGGATTCCGATGGTCCCCTTGGTGTCTTACTGTTCTTATTCCCAGTTCTGACAGCAGAGACCAGATTCAGGAAACTTCATCTGAGAGGTATGTAACCTGCTGGTGTGAATGCCACTGTGTACTTGAGGGGCATGGGTTGCATTTGGAGGGTTGTAGATGGTTGTGCCATAAATAACCTTTATGTGTATTGCCTAAGATGTTAATATGTAACAATAAATATGAAGTATACCTTAAATTATATCCCTGTGTATGTTCACAAATATAAAGACACCGTGGTGGATCGGGGATTTTGCGCAGTGGTTCTCCTGTCTGCCTTGCAAGTGCAAGGACACAAGTTCGATCCCCTGTACAAAAAAAAAAAAAAAAAGACACCATGCTTAGGATGCCAAGAATCCTGCTTACTAGATTGTTTGCATATACATTATCATCAGTATGGCCAGGAAAAGGTGTTTTCTCTGTTTTCCGGAGCAGACAGACACAGAAGTTATTTATCATGTGTGTAATCACACAAGTTGTTTCTCATAGCAAGACAAAAAGTGAAGTATTCTCGATGATGTTGTTCTCTTGCCGCTAGACCACACAGCTCTCTGTGATTTCTAAAGCATGGACTGTGTGCTATTCTGCGAGTTGGATGTAAAGTGGGCCATCAGTGATGTTGCCTTCATGTAACCATGCTGTTTTTCAGGCATTCAGCTTAACGTTTGTGGGGCCCTTTCAGCTTGAGGGCTCACAGCTATGGTGAGGTAACTTGTCTCATGCTCCAATCTCCCTACACCCCCAAGTTACTGTCTTGATTGCTTCTGAAATTCACCTTCTATCTCTGAATGTATGATTTCTGTCTTTTAACTTCATTTTGCTCTCTTCAATATTATCTTCCAGTTCACAGCTTAGGTGTTTTGCATGGTTCATTTTATTTCTCAAATTGATTGATTTTAAGTCATTTTTAATTTCTTTTTCTGTTATTGAGTGATCTGACACCCTTTCCCACACCCTACAACTTAGTCTTGCTTTATGGGTGTGATGTTGTTTTCAAGTCTTTCCTAATAACTTGCAATCCTTAGTTGTTGATTTGTTTTAATGAATTAAGAGTTCCATGGATACACTGGGAGGAGTGCCTTTGATCTGTGCAGTCATAAAGTTTCCAAAATAGGCCTTGTTGAGTAGCAGGCCAACTCTACTTCCTGGTAATGCCAGAGAAAGGGGCTGGGGCCTTTCACTGTGGAGGTTCAGAATGACTCTTAGCTCTTCTCTGACACCTACACTCTGACCCTCACCCCAGTGGTGCCCATTTTCTGGGGTTTAGCCATTGAGTTCATCTCAGGACCTGGCTTCCAGCTTTAAGGGTTCTGTTTTTGTGGGAAAGCTCAGCCCCTCTGCCTTGAGCTCTTATTGGCTCACCCCCGGGCTGCCCTGTAGCCGGCTACCCTAATCTTTGGCTCAGAGGTTGAAGCCAAGACACCCATGGAAGGGTGTCCCTCACCTTCAAAGGTCTGGGCCATGGCTTATCCTGTTTGCTTGGAGTGTCTGGATCTGCCCCCAGGTTTCTAGGATTTCCTCAAACTTTTGGGTCCACTACTGGCCTCCTTTCCTGTTTCTTGCATTGTTCTTTCCTTCCTTCCTTTCCTTCCTTTCTTCTTTCCCTCCTTCTCTCCCTCTCTCCCTCCCTCCCTCCCTCCCTTCCTCCTTTCCTCCCCTCCCCCTTCCTTTTTCCATAGAATTTTCCCCGACATTTCAGTGTTAGCCTAGGAGGGAGATAGGTTGGTCTGTCTGGACTAGGAAGATCCACAGACTCAGGGACGATGGAAGGAATATACCCATTTGTGAAGACATTCGTGTAGGGGAAGGAAAGCTTTGAAGTGGATTCCCAAGTGTCAGATGTGGCCAGGGTTAGGGAATGCAACATTTTCAGTCCTCCTTTTTTTTTGAATCTTTCTCATGCACTCTTCCCTTCAACTGGTCCTTGTCCCAGATCCACCCATAAGGGCCATAGTCACTGGCTGTCTTGCACTCAAACATGTTTAAAACCTAAACCTGACCTTGCAAGGAAGGGAAACCCTATTGTATACCACCCTGCTTGTTCTGCCTTTCTTCTGTCTTTTCATAGACCTTTTGAAACGCACAGTTTAAAGAGGACAGGAAGCACTTTCACTTTGAAAGCAAAGAGCAGAAGACATGTAAGGGCATGGCTTCTTGCATGCTGCCATCTCTCTGTCTGGCTTCGGGCAGGAATACAAGAGTTCGAATATTGCGAGTAAATACAAGCTTGGGCATAGGCTCTGAGTTGCTAATCACAGAGGCTGGATGACCAGCCCTGGTGTTAGGGTAACTAGCAGGAGTCATGTTAAAATTTTGGTCATAAAGCCAGCTGTGGTATTGCATGCCTGTAATCCCAGCACTCTGGAGAGCTTGAGGCAGGAGGATGACAAGTTCAAGTCCAACCTGGACAATTTAGGGCCTTAGTGAGATCCTGTCTCAAAAAGGATTCAGTGTGCAGGTCCTGGATTAAATCCCTAGTAAAAAAAATCAAATTATTTATTTTGTTGCTGCCCTTTGCAACAAAGTGGCGTGAGTCACAGAAGGGGATAAAAAGGTCAGGTGTACCCTGGGACAAAGAAATCCACAAACAGCCTTGAGTGTCAGGTTCTCAAGGTGGGAGGGCGAGGATGAGGAAGCTGGAGGTGGCAGAGAGGACTCAAGAAGGGCCCTCACTTCCCTGGGAAGGTACATGAGGACTGTGGGAGAGTTTTGGTTTAAATGTTTCAGAATAATATTTTTATAGCGTGGTAAGTGGTGCAACAAACAAACTCTGGGCATGCTCCAACAGAAAGAGAACTCGGAATCCTTACTTCACTCATTGAAAGGGAACATGGCTTCTTGTTTAAGCATAAAAGCAGAGGCTGTGTTCTGTTCTGACTGACTGCCAAATGCATGTGCAAACCTGGGGCAAGGATTTGACCTTCAGCTGCTCTCTTTCCCTTGTGTGCAGTGAGCCCTTTCTGCCTCTTCCAGGTTGAGAGGATTCCACAGTAGGTCACCCTGAGGAGGGCAGGGAGTGTGTGTTCCTAAAAGGCTGGTTCCACAGTTGGGCCATACCTTGATCTTACTGCAGACTTGCACACAGTGGAATATGGTTCTGTTTATTTAGCCTTCGTATTTTCCTGGGTTTTGCCCACTGAGTTGCCAAACTTGCTCATTAGTGATGGGTCATTAATTGTTAGATTTGGCTGGGGCTGGAGTTTGTCTGACTTCACGTACAGCTATGTCTGGTCCATTAACAGCAGCCATCCATGTTCTGAGCTTCCACCTTCACAGCCCACTCTAACCCCAGATTTATAATTGGTTCACTTATCAGAATGGTTCTAATTTGAAATAATAGCAGTCCTTAAGGGGAGCATTCATTTAAAAAATGATGTAAATGTTTGGTTGGAAAGGAAAATAGACTAATTGACCTCAGGACAAACAATATATTTTCATTTGAAATGTTCCTTTTTAATTATAGAAAAGGTATTTGGTTTGTGAGAAAGAGATGATAGTTATGGGCAAAAAAAATGTTTTAAATATATACCATGATAAGCAAAATAGAATTATAATGAGTGTTTTGGTTGGGTAAAAGCTGGGTAGCTTTTGATAGTTTTAACAAACACTTTCCTAACATATTGTTCACCCTGTCTGTAAGTTAGGAAAACTGTTATTGTTTTAGGTTCAGAGGAAGTGTTTGAAGCTGAAATGGAAGTTTTCAGAAGTATAAGACCTGATTGATTGATTGATTGATTGCTACTGTGAAACGCTGAGCTACATTCCCAGCCTTTAAATTTTTGTAATTTTTGAGACAGGATCTTACTAAGTTGCCTGGGCTGAGCTTGAACTTGTGATCCTCCTGTAAATCTACTTGCAAGATATTTTTGGCCTAAAATGCCCTCTTATTCAGCTATGTTTTTCCCCCCTTAACAAAGGATTTCTGGAATCTCACCTCTTTGAAAGATGTTAGTGGCCAATTTAAAATGAAGTGACCATTTCTTCTATGTTATTCTGTTTAAGGGTGTGTTGCTCCCAAAACTCATACAGCAGTCACTACCATGGAAAGCAGATTTTCTTTCTCACTGGTTATCTGGGGTCTGGGTAAGAAGGAGGGGGAGTGGGTGGGAAGAGAGGAGGGACATAAGAGAACAATATGGTGAACTGTTTGGTACACCTGTTGTGGTTGCCTCAGTGTCCTGAATCGATGCAAAACATTTACCTTTCATGGTCATTTTGACTTTGGGGAAGAGGCAGAAGTCACATGCTGCCAGATCCACCGAATATGGTGAATGAAGACACACTGCAATGTTTTTACAAGTCTGCCTTTCTATTGGATGGCACTCGGCAGCAGCATTCACTGAATTTTTAATCACAGCTTATAAAAACACTCATGAAAAAGGACTTCTAGAACTGCTTCAGAAAATACTAACTTTGATGGGATAAGTGTGTTTGAAACATTGGGGAGTATTTTGAGGAGGATTAATGGCAATGTGTCCTACTGTAATTCTTAAAAATTTCAACATTTACAGCATATTTTGATCAAACCTTGTATATGGGAAGCAGTGAAACATATGGTGGGAGGTGAGAAGGGAGTATGTGAGCTCTTTGAGCTATTCTTGTAACTTTTCTGTGGCTTGCATCTATTTCAGAAATAAGCGTTTATGCAAAAACATACTGTAAATTTTGACAGTGAAACCCTTGAATTGTATTTGCAGATAAAAATGATTATGATCTTAATGACTTGGAAACATGAGAATTTATTTCTCTTTGAAAGTTAAACTGTAAAACAGTTCATAATGAATCAGAGCAAAGATGTGCAGAATCATCTCAGGGATAAAGCCCTGTGAGATCTGTGTACATAACCTTGCCAATGCACTTAGTACATTTAACAAATGTGAAGCATTTTCTTTCACTGACAAAAAATTACTGGAGTCCACTGCTGGGGATCTTCCCCAAAGAATTAAAAGAATCATACCACAGTGATATAGGTGTGCCCATGTTCATAGCAGCACAGTTTGTAATAGCTAAAACTTGGAAACAGCCCAAATGCCTATCAACTGGAGACTGGATAAAGAAAATGTGGTTTTTTATAAAATGGAGTACTACTCAGCCATAAAAAATGAGAAATTAGAGACATTTATAGCTAAGTAGATGCACATTGAGGCGATACTCTTAAGTGAAATAAATAGGACACACATGTATAAATACCAAATAGTTTCTCTGATGTGAGAAACTGAAAATGTAAATATGGACTAAATGTATAATAGGTAATGTGAAATAGGAAGAAAAGGGGCAAAGGGGAAGGAAGTGGGAGGGCTAGGGGAAAGGACAGAAGAGAATGAGATTAATATGGAAAATGGAAAAATAGGAACAAAATCTTTGTAAATAGGAGTGGAGGGGTTGAAGGGAAGGCTGGGCAAGGGTGAAAAATACGAACCAAGAGAGACTATGTAAAGGTGCAAATTTCCAATGATGAATGTCATTCTATTGTATACCTAAAATGTACCAATGTTTAGAATGAATAATCGATAATGCAAAATAGGAAGAAAAGGTCCAAAGGGGTAGGGGTAGTGGGAGGGGCTGGGGAAAGGAAAGAAGGGAAAGGAAAAATGCTGAGAAATGGAAAAAATGGAAATAAAGTCTTTGTAAATAGGGAAGGGTGGAGGGCGTGAAGTGAGATCTAGGAATGGGGAAAAAATAAGAACCAAGATGTATTATGTAAAGGTACAAGTTCCCAATGAGAAATGTAATTGTGTTGTATACCTACAATGTACCAATAAAAGAATTTAATTAAAAAAAAATTACTGGAGAGCTGGATGTGGCAGCTCATTTTGTATTGCCTAGCTGACCCCTCTTCTGTGTCCAAATTCAGCAGGTGCTCCTCATTATAGTCACCTTGTATATCTGCTGTGTCAGCCTTACTGATGTAAATACCCTGGTCTGCTAAAGAGTTAACTTTGGGTTGTCAGATAAAGCTCTGCCCTTCTCTGGGAGCTTGGTGGTGTGTCTCCTCCATTTAGGCAGTAGCTGTACTTGGTCAGTGGGGAATTCATTAAGATGATGCAGTCCAAGCTTGCGCCTATAATTCTAGCACTCTGGGATGCTGAGGCAGAAGGATTGCAAGTTGCAGCCCTGCAACTGAGTGACTTAGAATGTGTCTCAAGAAATAAAAAGGGGTTGAGGGAGGCAGCTCAGTGTGAAGGCCCTGGGTCCAGTTGCTACTGCCACAGCCAACCAACCAACCACGATGGGGTCAGGGAGGCCTCTTGAATGAGAGTCAGTTTCTAAACAAGTTACTCTCTGGGTACTAAATAATGAGAGACAATCTCAGAAATAGAATTTAGAAGGAGAGAAGAAAATTAGTGCATAAGAAAGAAAACAGGAAATTGGGGAATTATTTGGTAGCAGCGTGCTGCAAGTATTGATAGATGTAACAGGGACTTCTACTTTACATAAGACCAACATTTAACAAAATACAGTATTGGGATTGTGACGTAAAGGACCTACTGTGGTGTTGGTCAAAGTACTTAAGATTGTGATATGTATTGTAGAGTGTCATTTCAGAAAGCTTCAGAATATGTCTTAGCTTTCATAACAGGTGGACAAAAAGCTGGGTCACATGTTTTAAAGTCTGCAGTTTAATTATGGCCATTGGTTAATTTTTGTTGTCTGTATACCAGTGAAGGACATAATTTTGAGTGCTGTTCTCTGTGTGTGTGTGTGTGTGTGTGTGTGTGTGTGTGTGTGTGATGGACGAGAACATTGTGTGGTTGCAGGAAGTTGGAGCTTGCTTGCTGGCTGTGGAATTATGGTCTGGAGCCATTTCCTTCACTTGGGGAGTCATTATTTGGGTGTGTTTTGTATTAAAAGAGATTTGTCTGCATCACTGATCTTTCCAGAATGTATTTATTTCATTAGAACAAGAAATATGTGTGTCATTCTGGCCTATGTACATGTTCTAAGCTTTTGGCTTACTCCTTTTGTGGTACATGCTGAAATCAAAGTACTGTATTATAACAGCAGCTTAAAGACTCCAAAATCCTCCCACATGTAAGAAATACTATGGAGTTTCTGTGCAGAAGTTTCCCAAAGAAATAAGAACATACTGATTACCCATGAAGTCCCTGAAGAATCAGCTATAGAAAGGAAAGTTATACGTGTGTGTGTGTGTGTGTGTGTGTGTGTGTTAGGTATTTAAAATAAAATCAGTAAAATATTTTCTTCTTGAATCAAGTTTGAGAGATGTGTCTTCTGAAACCTGAAATAGATTTTATTTTATATGTGAGATCTTCTTCCCCACTCTCCCATCATGCACATATTTAGTTTGGAAATATTTTTTATATAAGGAGACAAAAATTTTGTGAGTATGAGTGAATGAATATGTTCTCTGTCGCACATCAGAGGGAGAGAGAAGTGTTTGGTAAAGAATTGAACATTGATGGACAGAAAAACGTATTCAAAATTAACTGTTTTCCTTCAGAGTATTTTTATGTTGCAAATAGTTTAATTCAGCTTTTTGTTATTTTCTCTGTATGCTTTTATTCCTGTCTAATTGGTTCTAAAGGATCTCCTGGTAGTTCTTATGGGTCCTGGGAATTTGGAGAATTTTTGCTTTCACCTGCTTACTTCTTGTATTTGTGACCTTTTTAGCAATTTCTTTATACTCTGATCCATGGCAATTTAATGATGCCCTCCATTTATCTCCTGGACAGCTTTCTTTTTCTTTTAAGAAACTTTTTGTTTTAAAACAATTTTAGTTTTATACAATGAGAGATATATATAAAGAGAGTCTAAAGAGTTCCTGTATAACCAACACCCAGAGCGCCCTCCTATTAACATCTTATTATGATACCTTTGTTACAATGAATGAAACAATAGTGATATTTAATTGTTAACTGAAGTCCACACTAGCCAGGTTTGGTGGCGTGCGCCACCTGTAATTCCAGCACTCTGGAGGCTAAGGCAGGAGGATCATCGTGAGTTTGAGGCCAACCTGGACAACATAGTGGGTTCAAGGCCAGCTTGGATTACATAGAGACACTCTGTCTCAACCCCCACCCCAACAAATAAATACCACATTCAACTCACATTTTCTGTTTTTCCCTAATTTCTTTCATTTGTTCCAGGAGCCCATCCTGGACGCCATATTACATGTAATCTTCCTATCTCCTTAGCTTCTTCTTAGCTGTAGGTATTTCTCAGGCTTTCCTTCTTTTTGAAGACCTTGAGAGTTTTGGGAGTTTCCAGTCGGATGTTTGGTAGAATGTCCCTCATTATGGGTGTACTGTGTTTTGGGGAGGAAGACTACAACAGCAAAATGCCACTATCCTATGATATCGAAGGCATGTGGTATCAGTATATCCTTTCGGTGTTGATGTTAACCTCGATCGCCTGGCTTGAGGTAGTATTTGTCATGTTTCTTCACTGTAAAATTATTTTCTCTCTTTTTCCATACTATATGCCATAGATGAAAGTCACTATGCACAGCCTATATTTGGAGCAGGAGTTATGTGCCACCTCTTTGATGTTGAAGAATGTACACAAATTATTCTATATCGGAGATCTGTATTTTCCTGTGAAGTCATTTATATCAGTAAGGGTTCATGGATATTTTATACTTTGGGTTATAGTCCATTATTATATTTATTTTGTCATTCAAATCGTTCCGGCTTTGGCCGTTGGGAGCTCTTTCGATTGGCCCTATATCCCTTTGGGGTACCCCGTCGTTGTGGGGTTTCCCTGTCCCAGTGTCATCCATTTCCATGATCCCTGGTTCTTTGGTATTAGAATTCAGGATTCCAAGGTCTGGTGCTATTGTGTTTGTTACACTCGGGACATTAGTACCTCTATACACATGTATTTTGGTGTTTATTTCCTGGCCCCCTGACTAGATTTGTGGCTCTCAGCTTGCCCCCTCTCAGAAGAGCTAAATCAGAGCTTCAGACCTTGGGCTTGGGCATTAGTAATATGGCTAAAGTTCTTCAGGTGGCTTTCATGTACAGCCAAAGAAGCAATTCTAGCCTATAAAATCCTGGAGGGTAATTGCTACTAATGTGAAAAAGATATTAGATAAATGTGTGTTGATGTTAGTGTTAGTAATTCATCAATGAACCTATTCCTTTAACAGACATTTACTGAGTTCCATCACCTGTCATAGCTACACAAAGCACTGAAGTAAAAGAGCCCTTGTAGTTTGAAAGTTTATTAAGGTTTAGTTATACCATGTAGAATGATATGTCAGGTGTCAAAACCAGGAAATTAACATTGGTACAAAATATTAATAACTAAACTACACAATAGCTTAGACTTTCCTCTCTTTTTTTTTCACTGATGTATGGTTTTTGTTCCCAGATCCAGTTTGAGATTCCACATTGCATTTAGTTTTTATGTCTCCTTAGTATCCGCCTGTCTGTGACTGATTCTTGGGTTTTCATTGTTTTTCATGACCTTAGCAGTTTTTATGATCAGTAATTCTGTAGAATGTTCCTCTGTTTATATAGTACTTGATGTTTTGACAGATAAAGTTGTAGGTTTGGGGGATAACATCATAAAGGCCCTGCTCTTTGCATCCTTTAGGGTGCAGGGTACCACCAACACGACTTACTTCTGGTAATGGTGACCTTGGTCAATTGGTTAGTATGGTAGGCAGGTTTCTCTTCAGTTGAAATTACTGCTTTTTGCTTTCTGTGTTTACTACAAGTAGGTTTGCAAGTCCAGGCCACTCTCAGCGGGAGAGATTTTGCTCCACTTCCTGGAGGGAGGAGTATTAATATCTGGTCAGATCTGAAAACTAGCACAGTGTTTAGCAAGTTTTGCAAGGCAAACTTTGAGGCCTTACAGATGTTCTGTTTCTCCTTCAAACTTCCCCTGCTGCCTACTGCTTTTACTGTTCATCTAGCTGTGGTAGTTAAGGATGCGTTTTCCTATGTGTGACTATTTCCCTCATCCTCCTCTCCCCCCATGGTGGGATTAAACCTGGGTCTTTATGCATGCTAAGCAAGTGCTTTACCATTGATCTGCACTCCTAGCCTTCTTCTATGTTAACTAAGCAGAATTCTTCTGTCAGGAAGATTGTTTCCTTTCCCTTGTTTATTTGTGTATTATATCAGTGTGGACTCATGGTCTTTTTTGGGGGGGCGTTATAACTCAGGGTTATCACTGTTGCTCTAATTGCTCTACCTTTGATCATTAAGAACTCTTGGATTGGCTATTTTGTTGTTGCATACAAGATGTGCTTGACTCATCTTTCATCTTCCCACCCCATTCTTAGAACCAGCTGTTTTTTCAAGGAGTACTTTTCTTTTGGGAATGGTACTGTACTTAGAAACCACAAACTGGATGTGAGGTATGCTAACTGCTACCCGGTGTCACTGCTTTTAGGTCTTCTTAGTGAACAGAGGTAGGAAATATTTGTAAAAATACGAATTCATGTACTGTATATACAATTTATATACTTATCAATCAAAATTAAAATGATAATATTCATAATGATATCTCTGCTTTGACTATTTCTGTATCTCTCTGTATATACATTTGAATAAATGTGAGTGCACCTCGATATCTCCCAAGCCATACACATACCTATGTTTATGTTTGGATCTGTTTACCTATGAATATAAAAACAAACATGAGCTCACACTGGTGTCACCAACTGTAATCCAGTGGCAGAATTTATTTCAGCCTTCCCCCTTTTTATTTGTAACTTCTCCTTTTTTTTTGACATTGAAAGTCTTGGCTCCCATTATCTACACCTAATTTACCAATTTGTTCAGTGCTACTCTTTGTAGTTTCAGAACTGCCAGCTTGTGCCCCTGATACCAGTAAACTTACCAACTATAATACAGTGTTACGTAGTTTTTGTTTTGTTTTTTCATTGATAGCTTACACTATTTAGCCAGAATATTGGGTTCCAAAGTTTTTTAGATCAGTTCCTTTTCCCTCAGCCACCACAGTGGAGTTATGTCACATCAGTCTCATTCCATCCTGAGATTCCTTGGCACCCTGACTGTATTTTTTAAAGCATGCACAATAGTTTAGGTCACTGTTTTGTGGTTCTGTGGGTTTTTAACAAATGCATGGAGTCATATTTATACCACAAGGCCATGTGGAACAGTTCCATCTCCCTAAATATCCCGTGTATGGCTCTCCCATACAGCCCCTGATTTATGTCTGTAGGGTTTTACCTTTTCCAGAATGTCATATAAGTGGAGGTCTAAAGGATGTAGCCTTTTTGGTCTTGTGTTTTTCACTTAGCAGAGTGCAGTGAAGAGTCACCATGTTATTGAGTGAGTCAATCAGTTGTTATTTTTATTACTGAGTAGTAGTCTATTGTATGTTCGTTTTACTGTTTGTTAATCATTTGATTGCTGAGGGACATTTTGGTTTCCAAAATGTGGCAGTTCTGAATAAAGCTGCCACAGACATTTGTGTAAGATTTTAATTCCCTTTGGTAATCAGGAGTGGGATTGATACATTGTACAGTAAATGTATATTTACCTTCATTAGATCTGGCTAAGCTCTTTTCCAGGGTTGCTCTATCACTTTTTTTTTAATAATTAAAAATTTATTTTACTTAGAATGACAATAGATAGCAAATAACTATTATGACAAGTTATCAGAGAGACTGCAAAAGAAAGAAAAACTTCGTTTTAGTACTTTTACTTATATTTTTTTCTTGCTTTTTGTACAGGTTCTGTATTTTTATTTGGGATTGAATCTACAAATAATGTAGCCAGCCCAGCTGTGTAGTGTCCCAAGGGTTCATGATTATTTTAGTAGGCATTTTTCACAGTGATTGTTTTAATTACACTCTTGCTTTTTCACTTTGTATTCCCATCAGTTGTTTCATATTCTCAGCATCTTTTTGTTATCAGCTTATTTTTTATTTTACTCATTATAACAGGTAAATAGTGATATCTCCTTGTGGATTTAATTTGCATTTCCTTAATGTCTACCAGTGCTGAACATCTTTTCATGTGTTCATTTGCCATGTGTATATCTTCTTTGAGGAACTGTCTGTTCTAATACAAAATCCTTTATTGGATATGTGATTTGCAAGTATTTTCCCCCCATATGTGACTTTAACATTTTTCTGAAGAAAATAACAGGTTCAGATTTAGTGGCAAGGCAATATGATTTAATAAAAGGGATAGTGATTCAAAACCTAGAAATGCAGTAACAAGATCTCTGCAACACATTGTAAATGATACTTTAAATGCTTTATTTTTTTCCACAACTATAAAGCAGTGTTTTAGTAGTTGATCATATTGTGGTCAACTGTTTGTTTATGCCACAGCTTTACTGCATTTCCAAGGATGGAGAGTGTGTGTGCATGTGTGTGTACACATGTAAAACTGTGCATTTCCTGCAATATGTATCTTTCTAATAGTTATATGACTATATACATATGTATAAAGCGATGGAGCTGTTAAGATTTGAGCATTTTATTGCATGTATATTATAACTGAATAAAGTGTTTTGTAGAATACAGATGATATAAGATAGTGAAACTCAGTAACAGTGGGTAAGAGGAATAAAGATATAGCAGAAATTATATAGAATGGATAAATAGGTATGGTCAATATTTATGTGGGAGCCCATAGAATTATCTGTGGAAGACTACAGAGGAGCTTAGGGCAGATAATTTATAGGCCAGTATTTGCCTCATAAGATGTCAATAAGGCCAGATATCTTATAGCTTTGAAAATTGATAGTTCTTTCTTGACAACTATGAATGAGTAAGTAGCCTAGCATCTTGGCTATAGGGTTTTATTGACAGTCCAAAACTTTACCTGTAAATTCTTCTGTAGAATTTTTTTTCACTCTGTAGGCTTGATATTACCCAAAACACTTGCTTTACAAGTATAGGAATATGATGCTGTTGGTGAGAATTGAGGTGAAAGTGCAAAATACAGGACCTCACATTTAAGAAATACATCTGAATTCTAGCTAAACTCAGAGTCTAGCTTTTGCAGCTTTAGGGCATGAAAATTGCATAACTCAAAAGCTTATTGTCTGATTATCATTGCTGAAAAAATAAAACCCCATTATATCTAGGTTTATGTATCTGGATTGCCTTCATTGTGAATTGTGAATGTAGATTGAGCCGGAATTTGAATATCTGACCTCCTTGGAACTTGTGGTTTGGCCCAGAACCAAGAGTAGTGTGAGTGGGCAGGCCTGGCAGGAGGTGTCTCACTGTGGGGTTTTATTACTGCAGCTACACTCTTGTTTCCCAGTGGGGCAGAATGCTTTTGAGTCATTCCAGGTGGAGGGTGGACAGAGTCTGAATATTAAAACTAGGTTCCATAACTGTATTCCATGGTCTGTTCAGTAAGTAACTTGTGTGCAAGTCTGTTGAAAAGAAACCAAGCATCCTCCCCAGGCGTAGTTACTGCTGCAGTGAACATTGGCATCTCATCTTGCCTCGTTTCTGTGGTCCCTGTCTCCTCCTCCTCCCTCCTTCCCTTTCTATTTTCCTCTCCCTTTCCTCCCTCAGCCCTCCCCTTCCCCAGAGTGGGGTACTGACAAGGTTATTTTTGTTCACATATACACACACTGTTAATCCATTCCTTTTTTTGTGCTTATATTTAAGCACTGCCAATAATAGTAAGAAGGTGGCCGTGGAAATGATCTTCTTGCCTCGTATGACCTCAGTATTTTTTAAATGAAGAACTTTTTCCTTACTACAACGGCATAACTTCATTTTTTAACTTTAAAGTGTGTGATTTTTTCCATTTGCATAACAATAATGAAGAAGCACACAGGAGAACCAGCTTCTGTTTGGTTGGTGACTCTGGCTGGACATGGGGCAGGGGCAGATATTCATGCCTATTTGGCAGCCAGTCATGCTACTAATTTGTGTTAATAACCCTGAGTTGTCCACTGACCCCGTGTTGGTAATTTGGAGATCAGGTATTTGATGTGTTGGGGAATTCCTTTAGCGTGGTTAACATTTAACTTTTGAAGGTCTAGCTGCACTCTGAAGCCTTCTCAGAATCATTGGCCCGCCTTCATGCCATCTTTGTCATGTCCTTTGATGTTTATATCTTGCTTTGTTGATTTTTGTTATTTATTGTTTGCATCACATTAGACTGTGGAGGCCGAGAGCATGGGCAGAAATCAAAACTGTGTGATTCTGTTTGTGCAATGTCCTGGCCTTGAAGTTTCTTCTTGCATGCAGAGGCAGAGTGTGTTTGGGTGGACTCTCAGAGGGGACCAGCCAGAAAAAGCCCTGGGTGGATGGACTGATGTGTTTTATGGTGCTCCTGCATCATATTTCTGGTGTGTCTTTCCTGCTTGGCTCTGGTTTGCCTTTAGTTTTTATCCCTTGTAATAATAGACTTAGATTTCAGGAATTCCCAGGGAACAAGCCCAGAGTTTAATAAAACATTTTTTAAAAATTCAGAGAAAAAAAATTTTTTTGCATACTTTCCTGATATCTGGCTGTTATCTTAAAGACTTGTTAATTAGTTCCCTACAAATATATCTGTTTATGATCATCTCAACCTGCTGGATTTATAGGATTATCAGAAAAGGCCTTGCAGGGGGTCTGTGGTACAGTCTCAGCATCGTAGGATGTGAACCCCAGTCTAGCTGGGGAGCTCACTCTGGGCTTGGCACAGAGGGTGTTAGTTTTCTCCATCCCATAGAGGTGACCCTGTGACTGTTGCCTCAACCCAGAACCGCCCCAAAGGCCACTGAATCCCCATCAGTGTTGGGAGGCATCATGTGCCTCCTCAGTTACCACATTCAACTTTTTGTGAAATTGGAAGTGTGTTTACTGAGGATTCCTCCTTTAATATTTAAAATAAAATTGACTTAAACTCTTTGTTATTCTTCCTGAGAAAAGCCTGATGTCCTGAGAAATGTGGAAAATTCTCATGAGAACTCCTTGTTCCTGTGGCTTTGAGTTCCTGTCCCTCTTGATTGTCATTTCCATGCTCCCTACCGCCAGCTCCCCTTGCCTCTCTTGTCACTCTGTGCTAACCTCTGTGCTAGGTGCCTTATACACTGTGATCCTCTAATTACCACAGCCCCCGGACCTGGACCTGCGTCATCTCAGCCTTGATTCAGAAAGGGGGAGGGGAGGCAGCATTTGCATCCAGGACTGCCTTTACCTCAGAGAGTACTTTCCTCTGTTGGCTTCTAAACTGCATCGGCTGCTTTTAGTTCCATTTTCCTCTTCAGGAGATTCTGTTGTGAGAAGCAACTGCTTAGAACTCTTTATAGCCACAGGTAGCTGTTAGTAAACTGTAAAGCCGATTTTCCATTGCCTGACTCATGCTGTATCACAGAATGACTAGAGCCTGGTTGATTGGGGGGAAATGGTGACACATCTTTAGAGAAACTGTAACCAAATGTAGTGTATATTTGTTTGTAACCTTGGAGCATCGCAGTCATGTGTAGCTGTTTGAAGGTAGGCACCAAAAGAAAAGAAGAAACCACAAGCAAGGAATTACTTTGTGAAATCATAGGAAAGAGTTGATGTCTTATAACACTGTATATAGTAATTTTAGCACACAAGTGTCGCCCAACATTACACTAAGATTTTGTGCAATTTGGCAGCCAAGATGTATTAGAAAAACAAAATCAGGTGATTTACTTTGTCATCAGATTTGAGTCCACTGTGTAGCTTCCCACTATTTGAGGAAAATTGAAACAGTAAAAATATTGAAGCAACAAATTTCCATGCTTTTCCGTAACTGTTCCTTGAGTTTCACTACCCCCTGGGTTGTCTAGCCCTGGAATGTGCTGTGTGGATAGATATTTCGTTTTAAGTTGAAATTTGATTTACTTATTTTTAGTCCTAGACCATGTGGTCAGTATTCATTGAAAATGTTTAAAGTAGTTTCTTAGGACTTTATGTTGAACTCAACAGAGTAATGGTAAATAAGGGCAAAGGGCCTTAGAAGTATTACTATAAACTGGGTGTGGGGGCACATTGCCTGTAACCCCAGCATTTGAAAGGCTGAGGCAGGAGGACTGTGAGTTAAAGGCCAGCCTGGGCTACACAGGGAATTCAAGACAGTTTGGACTACAGAGCAAGATTCTATCTCCAAAAACAAACAAGAAGTTACTATGAACTGGCACATACCTATAATCCCAACTTCTCAGGAGGCTAATGCAGGAGGATGGAAAGTTCAAGGTTAGCCTGAGCAGTTTAGCAAGACTGTCTCAAACAAACAGAAATAATGGATGCAGCTTGCTGGTAGGGTGTTTACCTAGCATGGCAGAGGCCCTGGGTTGAATCACCAGTACCACATACAATTGCAAAGCAAAGAACAAAAAAATGACTATAAATTGATTATCTTCATCTTTTATGATAAACTTATGTCCTCATGTTAATTCCTTGAGGTGTGGGTGAAGACTCAGTTCCCAAAAAGGTTTCTTTATGTGTATCTCAATGACTGAGCCTAGTGGGATTTGAAAATATAAGATACATATTTTTTTAAGGTGTGTTTAAATGTTATGAAAATCAATAGGTAGGCATCTAGGCATGTCTCTATGAAATCTTCAAGGTATGGAGAGCAGTTAAACTTGAGATAACTGGCTCTGAATAATAGGAAGAAAGTTGAAGAGGACTACTGTATTCCAGAATTTGTATTCATTTACTAAGTCATTTAACACTCATTGGCCATGTATTCTTTACCATCCTGAACAGAGACTCAAAGAGCAGAGTTTATGCCCTAGTAAAACAGATGAGTTTTGAGAAAATAGTTTTTGCACAGAGGGTTAAGGACTTGAACAGAGATTTGTACAAGGTTTACAGATACACCTGAAAATAAAGTTATTATTAGTATTTTTTTTGGTACCTGGGATTGAACTCGGGATGTTGCGCTTGTGAGACAGGCTGCGGAACCACTGAGCTAAATCCCCAGCCTGAATATAAACAATTATTATTTTCACCGTGTGATATTAGGAAAGATGTCTTAGAATAACCACTTCTGTTTGTTTTGAGAATGAAGAAAAATTTGCTAAGCTTACAGTAGAGGAGAGTGTTTTGGCCAGAAGCAAAGGCATGGTGGCATTTGGAGTTTGTGGTATGATGTCAGCTCCAGGGAGTTTCTATTGGTGGCTGGGGGGACAGGAGCTGGAAAGGCAGTGGACTTCTGTGTGTCATGCAAAGAAGCCTGGGAAGGGGCTGGGGATTTAGCTCATTGGTTCCAATGCCTGCCTTGCAAGCGGAAGAACCCAAGTTCGATCCCCGGTACCAAAAAAAAAAAAGAAAAGAAAAGAAAAAGAAAAGAAATGAAGCTTGGGGACTTTAAATTCTAAGGAATGGATGACACTGAACAGTTTCATATTGGAGCATAACAGGATCAGATTGCAATTTTGGAATTTTCCTCTGGCTGCTGTGCTGATGTGTGAATGGAGAAAGGCATGGAGTAGGAATAGAGGCTGGGCTGCAGCCAGCCTGTGAGTCTAAATGGAGGCAGAGGGCAGAGGAGAGGGAGCACACATTAAAGAGAGGCTTGGGGGGACGGGCCAGAGGACTTAATGACCCCCTTGGTGTACAAGATGAGGGAAAAGAGAAGCAAACCTGGGATAATTGAAGGTTGTCTATCTTTGGAGAGGGCCTAGGAGGAGGGCCTTTATCTTGGGTTAGGTGCACTGAAGGGAGGGCCAGGTTGTTTGGGGCAAGGTGGGGTTTAGTAAGTAGATAAGTGGGCCAGGATCTGGGAAGAGATGGAAAATTGGCTGCGTGGTTCTTGACAGTGATAGCCATGTGGTCACTCCGGAAGAGAATATTGAAGGTATAGGGGTGAGGACCATGCCTAAAGCCCTGAGGAACATAGGTACAACCCAGGAGGGGGCCACACGTGGAGAAAGAAGCTCAGGATGCAGGCTGAGGGGTCAGTACATGATGCAGAAAATCAGCAGCAGGTGGGAAGCCGAGGAATCAGTCGGGATTGAGCTTCAGGAAGTTGCATAGCATTTGTCCTTATTTTAGAAATGGTGATGAATGAAAAAAGTTACCAAGGAAAGGCTATACTCTGAGGTCAGTAGAAATCAAATCCTTATTTACTTTTGAGATTTAAGTCAGTTTACTATTAGATACCACTTAAAGTCTGTGGTTCAAGTTTGAAGTACTTTCTAAGGAATTTTCCAGTTTTAGTTGTACCTGGTCCTTTTCTTGTTTCAGATTGACTTAGTGCTTCTACAGAAGGGTCTGGATGTGTAGCCAAGTTGCATGATATACAGTCCTGATAGTTCATAAATGTTTCCTCTTCAGTTTGATTTCCTCTCATATAAGCCCTGCTTTTCATAGGGACTTTGTGTGGTTAATTTGGATTTATGGAGCAAGAAAACCAAGCTCAAGGTCATGCCCACCAGAGCAGGTGAGGAACTCTGCTCTCTGATTAACAGTGAAGTATTCCACTTCTCCATAATTAAAAGTCTACTGTGATTTCTCCACTTCAAAAGGAGCATTTTCCTACCTGCAGTAGACTCCGAAGAGGAGTTTGGAACCTTCCCATAGGGTACAGTGGGAGTGATTCTCAGCAAAATACTCATTAGTGCCTTTCATCCCCAAAGATGAAAGATCTCTCAGACATCAGTAATCCCCACAAAATCCCTTTGAGGCAGATAGGTGGGAATGCAGTGTCTGGATGGGGAAAGAGACTTGAGGGTGCCGTCCCCAAAGCACCTTGTTAGTAGCTCAGCACTAGAACCAAGATGCTGGTGGATGATCTGAACCTCAGCATGTGGTATGTGCTGTCGTGCATTGATGCAAGCATGATGCCGGGTCCTGCCCTAATCATGTTCTGTTCCTGCATAATATATGGCTGATAATAATGTTAAGTAGTTGATGAAGATACAAGGGACTCAATCAAAAGACATTCTTATGACAAACTTAATGGTGAACTTCTCTTTATCAGAGTTTTGTAAAATAGAGTACCACGATGTTAAATTATTTGCATAAATGTGACTATTAATTTTATTTAACAATACATTGATAAGCTTATTTTAAATGTTTTTCCAAGTTTTCATTACCCATAAGCCATTTTCCTGCATGTTAAGTTCTTCTTAAGGGTCCAAGTCTAAGGCTTTTACTGTAGTTCTTAGAATGATTGCTGTGCCTTCAGTTCTCAGAGCCAATCCTAGTGCTCCGCAGTAGTGTGAGAAGCTCAGCATTATCAGGGAAAGGAGAGGGGGCGCCAACATTCATCTCATGACCATGGCTTTGGCAGTTCAAGGATGGGGGCAGCTGGTAGAATGGTGAGAAGCAAACAGGTCCCTGTGCACGTCTGGATGAATTTGGTAGGTGCAGCTGTGATTCTGGATGAGAGGGTAGCAGGGTAGGATGCAGTCCAAAAGGGCTGTACCTGGGAATGTGGTTTTGGCTCCTGGGTTGTCCTCTCTTACGGAGGGAAGGGAATAACTATCAAGGCCCCCCAGGTTGGACAAAGTAAAAAGAAAGATCCTCTATGTAATTAGTACAGAACATTTTTCCAACCCTACTGTCATAGGAATATCTTTAATGCAGTGAAGTTTTGCTGTAGCTGCAAGATTAAAGGTAAGCTAAATAGAATATTGACCTTTTGAAGCATTGTCTTGGAAGTAAAAAAAATCTACAGCCAACTCTTCAAGAAAACCTTCATGCTAGCTGGATGTGGTAACCCATCCCTGTAACCCCAGTTACTCTACTTGAGAGACTGAGAGATGGGGATTGTAAGTTTGAGGCCAGTCTGGGCACCTTAGTGAGACCTTATCTCAAAATAACATTTAAAAAAGGGGAATGGCTGGGGATGTAGCTCTGTGGTAGAGTGTTTGCCTAGCCTGCATGAGACCCTGTTTTCAATCCCTGGCACCACAAAAAAGGTAAAAAAAATTCACCTAATACACCTAACCTACTATATATCTTAGCATGGCCTAGCCTACCTTAAATGTGCACAGAACACTTATGTTAGTCTGTAGTTGGGCATCTCACACAAAACCTACTTATAGTGTTAAATATTTCATGTGTATATAGAATACTGTACCCAAAGTGAAGAATACAGTGGTTGTTTGGGTATGTATGTGCATCGTTATAAAGTAGAAAAAACCTTAAGTCTTAAACATTAGAATTGGGTCAGGGCATGGAGGTGTATGTGTGCAAAGCTTCCTGGGCTGAATTAGGATGTGAGAAGGGATGCAGCCTTCATTGAGGCCCTGACACTTTGGTTCAAATTATGTTGCTAGACCACATCCCTGTGATGCATCTCATGTGCCAAAAGTCACTGTCTCCTCCTTGTGCCCCTTTTCTAGTTGAGGTTGAGTTATTCATGCTTATGAAATAGCAGCTAATAAAATACCTATGGGAAGTATGTTGTTAATTTCACTCTGGAGTAGGCTGGCTGTGGTGGTGCACCCTGCAGTCCCAGCACTTGGGAGGCTGAGGTGGGAGGATCACCGCAAGTTTGAGGCCATTCTGGGCTACATAGTGAGTTCAAAGACAGTCTGAACTACATAGAGAGGCCCTGTCTCAAAAAAAAAAAAATCATGCTGTAATAATTAGAATTAAAGGTCTGAAATACTTCCAGTAGAAGATAATTCTATGATTACTTTCATTTTGGGAGGTACAGATAATTTGGATGTAGCAATCGTCATTTGCTGGGTGTTGGTGTGGACTTTCTGGGTTAGAATTGAGAGAAGGAGAGGATAGATGGGATTGCTGAATGCTGGACCACATCAAGCAAAACCCTAAAAATGCAATGTGAGTAAAATCCAACTTTACATTTCTGCTCCTGAGTGTTTCAAATTCATAATTTTCCCTTGAATTATTTTTACCTCTCAAAGTTTACATTTACATTTGCCATGCTTTAGACTAATTTCTCAGCATCCCCACAGTGTACAGTATATTGTACATTGGACCTGAAGGACAGTAGGAAGCGCTTTATTCTGCAGAGTCCTAGTACTCTGGTTAGTGATGTATGAGTTTTTATTTTTAAAGAATAGCACTCCTCTAGGCTTAGTCCCAGGCTAAGCTCAGAGAAAGATCTACAATCTCTTGCCCACTCAGAAGGTGCTCATGCTTGCCTGGAATTGGGGGAGGCCGCCAAGCCCCTCTTAATTTAATTACTATTAATTTTAGAGTATTATGAAAATATTTTTAAACTATTACTGTAGATATCAAAACATAGCAATCTGCAGGCCTGATTGTGCAGATTTCTCAATGTACGTTTTCCCTTAAATGTACCATTCACCTACTTACTTTGTACCTAGAGAAATATTTTTTTATTTTTTGTACTGGGGATTGAACTCGGAACCTTGCGCTTGCATGGCAGTCGCTGGAACCACTGAGCTAAATCCCCGGCCTGAGAAATATTTTTTTAACAAAACATTTTACAGTATTTGTTAGTAACAGACATTTAGGCCTGACCTTGGTATGACTGAGTCATCTTGTTAACATTGCACTTGTTAAAAATAATTCAAAGTTTTTATTAGTGCTGCTTACCATGAAAGAGAGCCTAGTTTCATGGCAGGACAAGAGGAGAGAAACTGGCATTATATAACATTTTATTAATTGGCCTATGCCCTATCAGGTAATTCAAAAATATTTTCTTGTTTTGTTTTCTCAACAGTCCCAGGAGGTATATGTAATCATTTTTTTTCTTTTTTTTTCCAGTACTGGGGTGGGGATCAAACTTAAGACTTTGCACTTGCCAGGTAGGCGCGGTGCCACTGAGCTATATCCCCAGCCCTCGAGATATAATCATTTTCATTTTGCATAGAGGAACCTCAGTGGTAGAGTGGTAAATTGGTGACTCAGAGTTGGGGACTACCAAGTAGAGACTTGGGATTCACTCTCAGCTTCTCTTTCTCCATGTTGATCCACTTGCTCGTGTGTGTGTGTGTGTGTGTGTGTGTGTGTGTGTGTGTGTGGTACTAGGGATTGAACCTAGGGCCTTTGGACTGAGCCATACCCCCTTTTGCATTTTTTATTTTGAGATAGGGTCTCACTAAGTTGCTAAGTTGTCCAGGCTGGGCTGGAATGGTGGGATCTTTTTGCCTCTACCTCCAAGAATGCTAGGATCTGGCATTCTTATGAATGAGCTCTTTTCTACTTTCCAACTACATTTTGGATTACTCTGTTCATTTTCATCGTTAACACCCACTTTACAATTAAAGCTGATAGTGATGCGCTGTTGCCTAGGAAATGCACTTGTTGTACATAAGATGGCAATTATTAGATCTAAATTTTTTATACCTCCCTAAACAAAAGTGATCATAGAATTTTCTTCTACTGGAAGTATTTCAGACCTTTAGTTCTAATTATTTTCATGGACTGTTGACTTCTGCTTCTTGCTTTCCAGGTTGTCTTCTAATGAATAAAGTGCAGGTGATGGCTGGGCTTCAGGAGCCTCCGACATCTAACCTCGTGATCGACTTCTCCCTGTCCTCCATGCTGTGTTCCATGAGACTTGATGCTTAGCTCCCTGATTTCTGTCCTTTTTCCATGCTGTCCTCCTTATGAGCAAGCAGGGCCTGCCTCGTTCGTCACATCCAAGTTGGATGCGTTCCTTAAGGCGAGGTCAGCCAGTGAGACTTTGTCTCTGCCCGGCCTGACCTCATCTCACCCTGGTCTGCATTCTGTCCCACAGGAAGTGGCTCTGCACTCAGACTCCCCCACAGGCCTCTGGGCACCAGTCCGTGGTCCTCAGTTGCTGTCATTTAATGGGTACAGTATCTCTCTTTATTGCTTTGGAAATGGATTCTGTGCATCCTTCAGACCTTTTTATTTTTAAAGTTCTGGAGTTTATTATGATACAGAAGTGGATGTTTTCCTTTGGATGTGTTGTGTTTTCATCATTTAAGCTGAATCTAAATTATTTCTCCCTCAAGTTTTACCTGATGATTTTGATCGTTGTTACTGAAAAGCTCTGTTTCAAATAGATCCCTGGATTTTTCTTTTCTTTCTTTCTTTTTTGGTTTTTTTCTTTTTTTATGAAACCAGAGACAGTTTCTGGCATCTTTCTTTATAGCACCATCTTGCTCCCATCCCAGATGGCCAGTTTATCTTATCTCTTTATATAATTTATGAATTGTCTTGGTTGTCTTTTCACCCCTACTGGTTCCAAACCCTTTGATAAATGGAACAGTGCCTGATTTGTTCTTGTGTGAGGCATTCACAGTGTCTAGCATAGCGCTTTCCTGTTAATTGGGGCTTACTTGCTCCTAAATGTGAAATGATTTACTTATCAGCCACAGCCAAAACAGGTGGAAATTCAGATGCACAGAATGGGATGTTTTAGGCTGGTCCTGGCACTGGCTTTGTGCAAAAAGTTCCTGATGTCCGTTTATTTCTTGGGTCATTTTGATTTGTTCACAAAGGTAGAATGAATCAAGAGCAGCTGTGTAACTTGGGGCCTGTGACATGTGCATCTTTCTACAGAATTAATTGCTAAATCAAAAGCAAAGTAGACTGCTGTCAAGTGTTTTTCTCACCTTCCAGAAAGACATCATTATCTGTCCCGTGGCTATCAGTTTTGTGCTTGTTAGTATTGCTTAAAACCTTATCTGTGATTTCTGTACCACTGACACAAGTATCGCAAGGACCTGCTCTGTGAGCTGGTACCTCTTTGTCTTATATGTACTCTTTGTTAATGGGAGGACATTAAAATATGGATGAAGAGTGTTCAAGAGAATTTATTATAAAATTGACAGAGTCTTCATTTTCAGAAATAAACAGTACATTTTACAGATGAGTGTATAAACAGCAGTTTTCTTTTTCCTATTTGACTTTGGACAAAAGTTTATTTAAAAACACCATGGCCTCTTCAAGTGTCAAGCATGGCCTCTGTTATGTTAGAGTGGGATTAAAGTACTGTGTAGTTGCTACAAAATCAATATCTGAAATAATGTTTTATACTCTGACAACATTTTCTGCCTTGGTATGAACCTGTTGGCTGTCCCCAGAGGGCAGGTGAAGCTTTTGTGAAATGAGCCTTCCCTGGGATAAACTCAAGTCCTGTTGTCTAGGCTGTGGCATTGATGTATTCCTGTATTCATCCATCCTTTCCTTCATTCTCCTGCTTAGTCATTCAGTAGTTACTTACTTTCAAGACATTATGAAACGAATCGTAGGTGATACTGTCTTTATTATAAATTTATCCCCCGAGGGGGGAAAAAGCCACAAATTTCTTTTCTGTACCATGCTACTTTTGTTATAGTTTTAGATCTAAAATGTCCCCCAGAAGCCTCATGTGTTCAGAGACGAGACTTTTGGAAGGTGATTGGATCACGAGGGCTCTCAATTCACAGTGGATCAATCCATTTATGAGATCATAGTTTGATGGCATTGTTGGGAGGTTATGGAAACTTAGGTGGAGCCTTCTTGAAGGATGTGAATCATGGGAGTGTGACCTAGGGGAGTAAATCTGGTCCCCGGCTGCTTCTCAGGCTCTTTCCCTTTCTGTCTGCTTCTTGGCTGCCATGAAGTGAGCGTCTTCCCTCTACTGTGCCCCTCTGCCATGATGTTTTTGCCTTGCTGAAGACCTAAAGCAATGGAGCCAAGTAGTATTGACTGAACTGTTTGAAACTGTGAGCCAAAATAAAGCTTTCCTCCTTTAAGTTGTTATTCTCAAGTACTTTGTTACAGCAGTAAAAAGCTAATACAAGAAGGTTATGTTTAGACTTAGAATGAGATAGTTATCCTTTGGAGAATGTTTCTGGCTCAGGTTAAATCAACTAAGCTCTGAGACAAAGCTAAAGGTCCCTGATTAATTTCTAGGTACCCCCCTTGCAGAGCCCAGGCAGGCATGTGTATCCTTTCACTTTGGTCAATAGCTTTAGATTCATGGGAACCATTTATTCCATGAGGATTTGTCAAGGACTGTTGAACAGACGAGTCTGTAGAGATGGCTCAGAACCTGTCACAGGTTTAAATACAATTCCTGACACAATCCATGTTGAAGAATTTGTTATACCTACATTTTCTGGTGCTCAGCCTTTCAAATGACACGTTTTGCTTTCCTGCTTTAAGGTCAACAGATGCTCTTCATTTTGTTCTTCTTGACTTTTGCTAAAAGGGCTCCTGAACTGCTATTATAGGATAGCTTCTACTTGTGTTTTGTTCTGTTGCTTTAGTTCCCTTTAATAAACTATTATGTTTTGCTAATTTGGTAGTTATTCAGCAAAGTCCTCATTTGATTTCATTACTTCTTTTATCTTTGTGCTTCCTCAGTACTGAAAAGGAGCAAATTTGCTTGATACAAAAATGTGTTTAAAAAAAGATACTACACAAATATAAGAAGTTCTTGTAATGAATGAATACACAGCATTCTCTTCAGTAGTTCTGTTAGTTGTTAAAGGGGGGTGGCTTGCCTGATATAAAGAAAGGCTTACTGGGCTTAGAGCTTGTACTGGGGAAGCTGAATAGGTGGTGAGGGATGTGAAATAACATAATCAAGAGGCCCTGCTAATACTCCCTCCTTTTCCACACAAGTACCTTGTTATCTATCTATGCATATGATTTTTATTCTTCCTTTCTTTTGTCTTTGAACAGATGCCAGGAATGATGATGGGATAGTTCTGAGTACTGACAGGGCTAGAAGAAGAAGTAGAGATTGACAAAAGGGTGACTTTTCAGGAGGGAAGAAGAGCGAGATAGGTGTTGACTGCTGTGCTGACCGGGTATTCTCCTGGCCCCATACACTCTCAGATGTCTATGCACAAGATCATTGTCACCTCATTTCTGTCTCTCATAGGTCTAGCATGTTGCTTTAAGTGTAGTATGTGTTGTAAATATAACAATCTTCCCCTAAAACTAAATGTGTGTAATTAGGGGAGGGACATTAATGCCATGGTCCATTCTGAAGTGCCAAGGAATTACTACATTGCAGTTCTCTAATAAAGAAAGTGGTTCCCTGTCATCCACTACGTTCTGTCAGTCTGGTGGATGAAGGTTATCCCTGTGACCAGAGGCCGAAATTCAGACACCAGTGCTAAATTAATTTGTTATACCTTTGCAAAAGATGGGATAGGGTTCTTAGAAGTATCTTCTCATGTGCTGGAGAATATGGTGGTAGATGACAAGTAGACATGGGGACAGAAGAAACCATATGGTGCCAGATAGGAAGCCACAGGGCTTCAGGGAAAATGACCCAAGAAAACCAGGTGGTATTTTCTGATTGTGGTAATCCTTCAGTGTTATGTTGTATGCTGAAGGCTGAAGAAGATTCAAGGAGAGAAAGCACAGATTGCCCACTTCCTCCCTAGGAGGAGTGTCAAATTTGTAGAGTTGCTGTAAAATATTAATATGGTCCTAGTGGAGAAAGGTTCATTGTGATCTACCAAGGACACTAAATGTTGGTCATTTTTATTGTGTGGGTATTGTTATTTTTTTATTTGAGTCAGGTTTAAAGTCTGAGCCAGGGCCACTTTCACAGGGTCAGATCCTGCCGGCTCATAATCCAGGCTGTTGGCAGACATGAGCAATGGACTACTAGGTACAGCCTGTGCAGAACTGTAATCAAGTGTCTCAGTTGTCATCATTTTCTCCACACAATAAGAGTAGTTCAACAAATACTTGTTTAGTTAAATTTAACCCCATAAATACCCCAACCATAGGTACTGAGGCCATAATGTACTATCTTTTGCATCCTTGGATTTTGTCACTGGATGCCTGAACCCTTGTGGGAATCCAGGGCCAGACTTGTTCTGAATAGAGGCCAAACTGGGTGATGTGACTGCTGACATGGGGAATACAGTAGACCAGATGGATCCACCTTATTCTGCCTCCAGTTGTTCTTTGATTTTTTTTTTTTCAGTGTTTCAGGTGAACCATTTTATAAACAACAAGGGCCTTGTTGTAAGTTGATTTATAGTAACCAGTCAATACTGTGGTCCATGTGTACAGATGGGAAGGATAGACTATTTTCATTGTAATTAGTCTTCTCTTTGTCATGAATGGCAGCTTCTCTAACATTCTGTAGACTGCTGGGCGACTACAGTTTTGCTTTGTTGGGGGGGCAGCATCTGATTCCATCAATTCTTTGTGTGGGAACAGTGTGCTAGTGTTGGTGGGCGAGACTGTTGAGTACTGTCATTGCAGGCATATGCTGCATCTTGATGTAGTCTTACCTAATGCCTGGGAACGAGTCACGGAGTGGCTTGTTCATTATGTTCCTGAAATCTCTAAAGGTCCAGAGGGACTCAGAAATGAAGTTGTCATGCACCTATGAATGGAGCTCTTGGAGGGACTCAGTCATATTGACCAAACCTGGGTCATTGAGGGGTTAATGGAGACCAGAGTCATGTTCCTCCCTCGCAGGCCTGGAAAATATCCCATGTACTGTATTGTTTGACTCCAAACACCGAATGAGTCTCTTCAGTTGATAAGCGGCCTAGCTGATAAAAGGCTAAAGTAAACCCAGAAACCCTAACGTATTGTTTATTCAGAGTAGTGATCATGGAGAGGATATCACTTGAAGGTACGAATTTGAGAGGGAAATTTCTCACCATTACATTCTTTTTACATAGTTGGGTGTTGGGTGGAGGTGGAGAGCACATTTTAAAGGCACAAATTTCTCTTCTCCAGCAGTTTGCTATTGACCATTGTTGAGAGTTTGTTGAGTGCATCAGGCTCTCCTGCTAAGTCGCCCAGCAGTTAAAGTTTTACGAATATGGATATGACAATGGGCTTCTAGACTGACTGATGCTATAACATTTCCTTAGATGGTCTCCTCTTTTTAAAAATTTAACTTTAATACTTTTTGATGTCATAATACGTTCAGATTACATTCAGCTTTGAGGCCAGATTGGAAGACAGAATCTTGAGCACTAAAAATCTACTTTTTATCTAAAAAAGAAAACCCAAGGGAAGAAAAAAGATTTATGCATGTTACATTAGCATGATGTCTTCGCTGCAAGCAGGCTGCCCTGGGTCTCCAGGATGGCTTGTTATCATACTGGAAAGGGTGAGACTAACGTATGGTGACTACTTTATGCAAACATAGTACCTGTGTTTCTGTAATACAAGCATGTTCTTTGTAGGACTAAAACCAGAATTGCTGGAGTTTTATTGCCAATGTAGTTTACCTAGCATTGCCTTGAATCTTACAGACTTAAATGTTCAAGAGATCCTATTAAAACCTGCTGTGATCATGAGATGTTGTCATACTGGTCTCATTGCTAATTTTCCTTAAAACCTGGCCTTAATTGGCAGCTAATCCCCATCCACACTGTTGAGAGAATATCCACTTGCTGAAGACTGGGTGGTGGTCCAACAAGATGCAAGTTAATTATACATGTGATGCTGGAGTTCATAAGGAATGTGGAAAAGGCTTTGAAGGGAACACTGGGATTCACAGAAAAGTTCTTGGCTACCGCTGATTTGTCACACCTGTAACATTGTTTGGAGATCTGAGCTTTACTTTTAGTTCTTTCCATTCTCCTTGTGGCAAATCTAATTTTGAGGGAGGGTCACACTTTCTTCAGCTGTAAAATGTGCAGAGTTGAAGTCAATGCACTTTGAATTTAAGCATTCTGGAATCCAGCCCAAAATAGTTCCAATCCAAAATGATTAATAGTTGTCTCAGTCACTTTCTTGTCACTGAGATACAGTACCTGACACCCACAGCTTAAAGGAGGAGAGGTTTATTTTGGCTCACAGTTTGTAAAGGTTTCAGTTCATAGTCAGCTAACTCCAAAGTAGGATGGCACGGCACAGGGACATGACAGAGGAGAGTTGTTCACAGCATGGTGACTAGGAAGCAGAGAGTGAAGGGAGGAGCCAGGGAGGGAGATAGAGCCAGGCCACGCCCCCAATGTCCCATCTCTTCCGACAGACCCTGCCTTTTTTTTTTTTTTTTTTTTTAATAAACCCTGCCTCTTAATGCCAAGCCTGCTATGAGCCTCCTTAATCCATTCACTTTCCAAAATCCCAACTTGTGAGTACATGAGGGTCCTGGGAGGACATCTAAATATAAACCATAAAGCAGTTTAGCTGTAACTTCCTTTCTTTTTAACTTAGGTGATGGTGGTGTGACAGAAGAGCAGGCTACTTTAAAATGAAATTCTATCATATTAGCAATTTGATGAATCAGTTCTTCCATAAACCTATTTATTATACTACTTATATTAAACACCCATGTGTAAGGAACTGTGCTGGACACTAGGAAAAAAGATAAAAACGAATCTTTCACTTTCAAAGCAATTAAAAATCAAAGGAAAGGAGACATGTGAAAAATAATCACAAGGCAAGGCAATTAGCCAGAGTGGAGAGGAGGAGGAGGGAGGGATGTGTTTGGGGGAATGAAGGTAATCAGGGACAACTGCTAGAAGAGTTGGCACTTAAGCTGAGTCATAAAGGGTAAGTAGGGGTTCTCCAGGGAAGCCTTCCCAGAAGAGAATAGTATGTGCGAAAGCATGGAAAATACAAACCCATCACCTTCATGAAACAGAAAGGCATCTGGAATGAATGTGTAGGAAGCTGTCACATAATGACATGCTTGAAACATAAGATTATCATTGGAAAATTAGAATGTAGCAGATATTCTATCTTACAGTATTTTGGTTAGTAAATATCCAACTATCAGGCCATCAGTAAAAGGACAATTCTTAGTTTTAAAAAATGGTCAGTGTGATAAGAGTTCAGCAAGCTTGGTTCAGGTTTCTGTTTCTATTTAAAATATTTGTGTCCATCCTAGGATAATGACAAAATGAATTAAATTTTATGTCAATATGAGATTTATTCCATAAAGCAGGCATTCTTGATTAAGTAGATCAGAGTTTTATAATGTTTCTCTGAACTAATTTTGTCATTTTGGGCAAATCAGCCTATCTCTTACAGCTTTACATTCTCACCCCTAGAGTGAGGCAATTGGATTGGTTTTAAGGGATCATCTGTGACCCTATAAATGAAAATTGTCTGCGTTAAGCCTAGTTATATAGATGTAGTTCTGTAACAAGAATCATTGTGGTAATCAAACATTTTCCAGTGTTGACTACTTACAGTGAAAGTCTAGCAGTGGTTTATTGCTGCTTTGAGCATTTCCCATGTTTTAGTCACTTTAGGTACTTTTCATGCATTATCTCATTGAGTACTTAGAATAATGCTCTAAGGTGAACAGTAGCATTTCCAATTTATAGTTGAAGAAGCCAGAGACTCAGACAATCTGAATAATCAGATTGAGCTCACTCAGGTGGTCGTGTGGAAGCTGGGGTTCAAACACTAACCTCTCTCTGCTGGTTCCAAAATCTGTGTTCTTTATGGAGGACTGTGACTCCACAGCACATCATTGCTACCATAATGTGGAAGGAGTGACCACCCTAGTCGGAAATCTGAAATGCTCTGAAATCTGAAATTTTGAACGTCACGTTGACATTCAAAAAGTTGAGGGTTTTAGATCTTCCAGTTATATACGGTTATTGGAAAAAGTCTGTACAAATATTCCATAATCTGAAAACCTCAAAAATCTGAAAAATTTCTGATCCCAAGCATTTTGGACAAGGGGTATGTCACCTGTATCTTAGGTACATCTAAGAGGTGATATCATGCCTTACAAAAAGAGATGTCTTAGGCATGGTGATGCATGACGGTAATCCCAGGCATGAGACTAAGGGAGAAAGATTGCAAGTTTGAGGCCAGCCTGGGCAATTTAGCTAAGACCCTGTCTCAAGAATAAAAGGGCTGGGGTGTAGCTTAGTGCTAGAGGCTTGAGTAACATGCATGAGGCCCTGGGTTCAGTCCACATTGGGGGTGAGGAGAGGCAAGTCTCTCTCCGATGGCAGTGTTTCACATTTTGAGTAATAAAAAAGGTACTTTCTAGTATGTTGATTAATGGGCTCTGGCATTTTATTACATCCCTGGGGAGCATGTCAAACATACAAAGAGGGTATTACTGTCTATAATGGAAAACCTAGAAAGTACCTGTTTAATAGTAATTAAATTGCTGTTTTCCTTTGACCCTTTGACTCTACTCACTTGCATTTGGATTCTGCTTCACGATCCATACTGGGTTTTACTAGGGTCTTGGCCTGTCCTTCTGCCCAGGGGATCATTTCCCTAACCCAGACCCACTGGCCATCTCAAAGAGCCACTTTCCAGTCTTTGAATTAAAATTAGCTCTTTGTCGCTCCTTACCATCTCATTACTCACCTCTCTGCACGTCTCTAGGATTTTTTTCTTTCATATGTTCCCCCTCTATTTGTTTTTGACTACTTTTCCCCATTCCCAGTGAGAGCAGAGACTTTCTTAAGAATTCACATCTGTTTCCAGCTCCTGGGGTAGTAGGCCACCCTGCCTGCCTGCACATCTGTTTGTCTATCACTGTCTGTATCATTCCCTCACTCTTGCTCTGTCCCTCCCTCCCTCTCCCCTTCTCTCCTTCTCTCCATGTATGTCTATAAAGTGGCTTAACCATGTGAAGTTATAGAATGAAGCAGTAAGTCTGTTTCACAAGTTAAGGTGTTAGGAGAAGATCCTCTGTTTTCTTCAAAGTTTATTGTTTAACCCTTGACCCCATTCCCATTGAACCCAGGGCCTACACATTGAGCTATATCCCTAACCTTTTGTTTTGAGACAGGATCTTACTAAGTCACTAAGTTGCCCAGGCTGACCTTGAACTTGTAGTCCTCCTGCCTCAACCAACTAGAGTGCTAGAATTACAGGTCTATGCCACCAGACCTGACTGATTTATTGATTCTCCCATTTTGCATCCATTGCAAGAGATAGCAGAATGCTGAGAAATTAAACTTTAATTACAAAATTCCAGTTTGAAAAATTGTTTCTTACTACCTCTTGTATTTTTGTTTTCTTTTGCCAGGGCTGTGTCGCTGAGTGACCAAAATACCCTTTAAGCCAGCTCATTCTGAATGAATGCATGAATGAATGATCACACTGAGCGTCCCGCATCCACACTTCCTGTGCGGGTGAGTTTGAAGCACTCTGATGTCTTAAAGACTGTAAAAGTCAGTGTCATTGTCAGTGTGTCTCTCTGCTAAATCCACACATTCCCATGTAGCTGTTAACTGCTTTTTGTACAAGGATCTGGGTGGGGAAACCCAAAGTAGATTTCTCAGTGCTATAATTGAGGATCCTGCAGGTCACCAATCTCCAATTCTGAGTAGGTTATTACAAATAGGCTTTACTCTGGTGTATGATCAGCTCAGTGGGGCACCTCTTAGGCCAACCCTCTGGGGCCTTGGAGAAGATGCAGTGCAGGAAGTTCTAATTTCCATCCCTGATATGTCAGATAACCGTTTGAGCACACATAAACTCCAGACCAGTAGGACCTTCTGTTCAAGCACATCTAGAGTGTGTACTTTCTAGTTGGAGTCGTAAGATCAGGTAAGTTCAGCAGATCAGAACATTAAGGAACTACTAAGGTAAGGTGAGACTGACCCTAAAGTTCTCTCAGTACCGTGGAGGTCTTTTCCCAGTAGATGAATTGGGGTTGCTGGTAAACACAAATGTGGGAAAGGCTGACAGTTCCCAGGCAGTGTTTGGAATGGCTACCAATTGGTTACCGGTAGTGGAAGTTTGCAGGTTCTGGGGCTCATGCTTGTGTTGCCGAAGCACTTAGGAAGGAGAAACTTTCCAGGTAACAGTTTGCCCGATTTCTGTTTGGCTGTGTTGTGTGCGCTCTTTGGGTCCAGTTCAAGGGTTTGCCTCTCACCATCCTGCCATTGTGATCCAAAGGCCGCCAGCTGTTATATCATCCTGTCTTAGTTCTTTGCAAAGTGCTTGCCATCCCTAGTAGTCTTCTTTGTGTAGTTCTGTATCCATCTCCACTTCCATGGGTACACAAGTTCTGCAGGGTAGGGAACTTGTCCATCTGGTTCGCTCGCTATTTCCAGAGCCCAGAATGGTGCTAGGTACACAGCAGATCATTTTTGATTTGAATGTATGTGTTTAACAGTTAAATGAAGCTCTTTATGGAAACTGCTCGGTAAAGATTCAGTTGCCTATTTAATAGTTTATTTTTTGGGGGGATACCGGTGATTGAACTTGGGACCTTCTGCTTGCGAGGCAGGCGGTAGAACCACTGAGCTAAATCCCTGGCCCCTATTTAATAGTTTTTTAAAGTGTGAATTATTATCTCACAGAATTAACAAGTCTAATGTGTATTGCATATATGAACAGGAAACTGCCTAATGTTTCAAGGTATATTTGCAAATATACACATTAGAGCTAGAAATTTTGGTAATTGCTAACCTTTGTATTGACTGACTTTTTTATCATCTACATTGAGATATTCAAAGAGAATATCCAGTTCGCTTTGGAGAGGTGTTTTAAGGAAGAACCTAAAGTCTAGATTTATTTGCAGTCAGACTGCTTGAGTTCTTTGAATTTTGTCTCTGGCATCTCCTGGCTTAGTGATCTTGTGCAGAATATTTAACTTCTCGGTGCCTCAGTTTCTTCTGTGGAATGGGGATAATAAAAGTATTTTTCTCAGAGTGAATAAGTATGTTAATATATGTTAACAGTATGTTAATACAATGTATGTTATATTACTTTCTGCTATTTTATTTAGTATATATTCAGATTTTTATATATTTCATCTACCAACATGGTTTAAAAATAATACAGTTTGGTACTGTTCATAAGAATGACACAAGCTGGAAATTTTTTTTTGTATTACATTTATTTATTTTGCATTGGAAACAACAGTCCATTCTTTTTTTGGGGAGGGAGTATTGGAAATCGAACTCAGGACCTTGTCCTTTGCAAGCAGGCACTGTGCCACTGAGCTATATCCCTGGCCGAAAAGTCCATTCTTGATCACTTAAAAGAATAGATTTCCTTATAGTAGATTATATTTTTAATCAGTAATAATAAAACTGATAGCAAACAGCTGTTTTCTATGTGTATAGCAATGCTTGCCTCTTTAGTACCAGGCAGACTTGATTTCAGTTTTTCAGATGTACTAGTTGTGTGGCCTTCAGCAAATTACTGAGCTTGATTTGGCCTCAGATTCCTCAGCTGGACAGTAGTGATGGCGCAAAACTCAGAGAATCTCTGCAGTCTCCTCTACTCCATGTAGTCTCGCCAGTAGAAGCGTCAGTTGCCATTTTTTGTTTACTCAATTTGTTTTCTATTAATATTAGAAGAACATGGAAAAAATTATTTTATCAGGGTCTTCAGTAGTAGTGGAAAAATTAATGATAGTTCCAGGGTTTCGTATTTCAAGAAAAATAGAGCATTTTGTGTGTGCATGCAGAAGGATACTTGTACAAATCTAATTCGCAAACAAGTGGTTTTTGTGTCTTAATACAGTACTCAGGTTTGTTTCACTCAGACATTTTGAATAGCCCTGGAGGTATTTGAGTGTAACCACTAATCTGGATGGTTAAATTTTCCCTGTGTCTCAGACACAGCTCACTTCCTCCCTTCAGTCCTCTGTGGGCATGGAGAACAGTTGCCTGGCAGCACAGCTCCCCTTCTTTCCCTAACATCAGTTGTTGGGCCTCTTGCACACATGTGGACCTTGGAACTGCTTTCCCTTCTGCTTTCTCCAGTGGACTCCAACCCTCCTGGACTCCATGGCCCAGACACACGGACCTGTGTCTGAGAGAGTGGGCTCTGTGCCCTCTGAGGCACAGATGGAAGTTTTAGGACCCTCTATTGTAATTTCTAGGGAAGAGCATACATAATCTGGCTTTGTTTGCTTTGCCTTGTAAGAGTGACTGTGGCTTCCTGGTGAAGGTAGACCAGGAGGAGTGCAGAGCAGGGCTGGAGAGTGAGCAAGGGAGAACCAGAGGCATTGTGTTTAGTGGGTAGAGGGTGGGTGTGTGGAAGAGAGGAGCAGCATGTGTGTTGATAATGGTGGAAAGACTCAACTTGATTAATGGACGTTTTAGAATGATGGATTGACATTGCTGGAAGCGGTCCTCGACTACAGACCGGCTACTTATTATTTCCCCATGGAGTGTGCTCTCTAACACAACTTGAACTGCTCTTTGGTCAGTACATTTAAGTAAGAGAGAGTCGACCATCTGTCCGGATGCTGTGGGAGGTTCTCAAATTAGAAGGCAGGTTGGGCACCTTTGATGACCTCTCTGGTCTCTTCAGAAACTTAGAGTCAATTATTCTCTGAATTAAATTTATTAGGAGCCTTTCTGCTTAATTAGTTCCACTTCTAGCCATAGAAAAAAGATACTGTGAGTTGACTGAGAGGCTGGATAGAAAATGTAAATCTGGGCAGATTACTTGTATGTTTTTTTTTGGTACCGGGGATCAAACTCAGGACCTTGCATTTTCAAGGTAGGTGAGGTGCCACTGTGCCAAATCCCTGGCCCTACTTGTACTTTTTAAATGTTCCAATGTGACCCTCCAAAAGGCTGTAATGAGATGTATCTGGTGGCTTATATTTATAAGCCAAGATTTAGTGGCATGATTTTTTTCAAACAGAAATTTGTTTTTACTTTACTGGAAAACTCTTTTTGTAGATTTCTTTTTGGTAGCATGAACTTTAATACACATTTTATCATTTATCACTACTTATTCTATTTCAGAATGCATCGTTATTATTCTTTGTGAATTGTCAAAGTGCTATATATTTAATTAGGATGTAATGACATACGGAAAAAAATCACTGTAAAGGAAAACTTTTATGAAGAATTAATTGCAAATCTTAATTTTTATGTCACTTAATATGTGCTCCCTCTTGCAAAAATAATCAGTTGGTTGAATTACTGCGGCTTGCTTGTTGTGCAATGTAAGCCAACATTTGGATTTTATAAATACTTATGCTGTAAAAGCTCATTTCCCTGATAATTGATGCCCTTAAAATATTTTTGAAAACTTACTGCCTTTGAAACACTTAGAAAAATCTTATATTATGGAAGATAGATTTACTGTAACTTCAAAGCAATGCACCATGCTAGTACTGTCATCTTGAATTTTCTTAACAGTGACTTTTCAAACATCTCCACCTTGCAATTAATTTTACTCTTTGTTTTGTTCTCGTTTACTCCATAGCCATTGAATGATTGGAAACATTTTAATGATGGCGTAGTACAGGGTCCACAGAAGTGGTAATGTAGTTTTAGGGAAAGCGGTTCCACAGAGAGGAACTACTCAGAGGTAGTCCTTTGTAATGGGAGTGTGAGGTGGTGGGACCCAGGTTACTAACACACTGTGTTCATCAGTGCTTTCTGCTTGCTTGTTTGAAGATTTGGCTGCATTGGTTGGAATCGACATATTAAATATTAAGTTTTTTAACTGAGTCACGTAGGCTGTGCTTCCTTCTTCAGCAGCATTTGTGTGGAATGCTGTTTTCTGACAATGTAGAATCACTGCGGACAAGCTCTAGCTCAGGAAAAAGTTTGTAAAAGCGAAAATGTGACCCATGAGACTGAGACTCATGGCAACAACTGCTGGTACCTCTGCAGTGTGGTCCCCTCTGTCCCTGTGATGCTCATGGAACAGGAGGTGGAGCCTGTGGCCAGCAGCATTGCATAGGGTCTTGGTGCTGAAGACAGAACCTGTTGGCTGCTCAGGCATCCTCTTGATAGCAGGAAGCCTGGAACATAGGTCACTCCAGGAGGACAACTGGGCAGCTCTCAGCAGAAATGTGGTGATAGTTTGGCTTGATGAGTAATGATCACGTGTGGGTGGCTTATTTTAAATAAAGGCATCAAACAACTTTGGACACAAAGATGTGGATTGCAACACACGCTGTTCTTCCTTTCATGTTTACCACCCCTGCCACCATCACTATCATCTCTCATTCATTCACACATTTACTCAATAGGCCTGTTACTCACCAGGTGCCAGGTGCTTTTTGAAGTACTAGACTTTTAACAGTAAATCATTTTAAGAAGATTCCTGCTATGGAGTTTTCATTCTTAGCAGGTCTTGTGTTAAATAATTTAGTTATTATTTTACTTAATACTTACATTAACCTGGGAGGCAGGTCACATTAATCCCCATCTTACAGATTTAGAAACTGGGAAGGGACCTGACAATATCACGCAGCAATATCTGAAGCTAGGCACGAAGGACTCTAATGCCTGGGCCCTGGGGTGTTGGGCCAGCTTCCTGGGGACACAACTGAGTGGCAAATGAACTGTGTGTGTCAATCATACATCTGTGTGATTTTTGCATGCCACCTGAGAGACCTTCAGATCGTGCCACCTCTAGGCACAAGGACCACCTGTGCACATGTGGAAGCGTTTGGTTTCAGAAATAGACTTGATAGATTTGGATCTTTTAATGAAGTGGAGAGAAAAATCACCTCCCCAAGTAATATTTCTTAGGATTCTTTCATGAACGCACTGCATGGTTCCTTTTCTTCTAGTGTTGCCTCCAACTAGAACATTTTTGCAAGTGCTTTTCTCAAGTTCTGTGTTCTTGAAGGCGGACATTGTTGTAGCATTGCTTTCCTGTCAGAAGCAGCTGGACAAAGCTCCCTTCAGCATGGGAGGTATTGCTGTGTCTTTTGCCCATTGGTGTAATTGCATCAAGGTACATGTTTACGTTTTCCAGGGATCATTTAGTCCTTGGGAATCTTGCTGCAAAAAAGCCTATATTTTTGGTCTTTGCTTCTTCTTATTTTTTTTAAACTATGACATGACTACAGCATAGCAATAAGGAATGGTGCTTGGTAGGTGTTATGTCAGTACCACTTTATGTTTGACCTTAAACCCAGGGCATGTGTCTGCTAGACACATGCTCCACCATGGAGCTGCATCCCTAGTTCAGAGTTGAGCTTTTGAATTCTAAGTAGAGATGTTATTTCTGCCAGCTCATAGTACTTGAAGAAGTGTCTTTTGAGGCTGGATCTGCAGCTCGATCCCAGCACTACCAAAAATAACTTGTATTTTTTGTTAGTTATTACTTATAGATTAGTGCACTTACTTATATTTGCATTAGACCCTGTTATTATCAGCTCCATTTTGTGATGACAGAAATAGGTTCCAGACAGCATCAAAGTTATTGAGCTAGCTGGGCATGGTAGTGCACATCTATAATCCCAGCATTTGGGAGGCTGAGGTGGGAAGATCATTATGAGTTTGAGGCCACTCTGGGCTATGTAGCAAGTTCAAGGCCAGCCTGGAACACATAGTGAGACCCTAATACTGGCTTTGCAGCTTCAATGTTTAAAACACACTTGTATTTTTAATTATAATTCATGTAGTCTCAAAACCCACCATTTTTGGGGATGCAGGGGATCAAACCCAGGACCTTGTATATAATACTAGGCACCTACTACTCTACCACTGAGTTACACCCTCAGCTTCTGTGTCATATTTTATCATTTTACATCTTCCATTTCTTCTGTGGAGACCCTTATAAACATGACTGTGAACATAGTCTAGGACAGTGGTGGCAAACCTGTGGCACGTGTGCCACAGCAGGGTGTTATCAATGAAAGCACTAAAAGGTTTGCCATTCATTACTGATCTAGGATATTCATGTCCTTGATTATAATTGGCAACAATTTTGGTTTAGTCTCAACCAGGCATGTAGTAGTAAAACATGGGTTCTCATGGATTAACTTATTGTTGGGTGTGCATATGTGTATACATGTGATTTTCCCTCCAACCTTTTATTGGGAAAATTTGCTAAAATATCGAAAAATCAAAAGAACTGTATAGTGAACTCCCGTAAACTCACCACTTAAATTCTGCAGTTGTTAACATTTTGCTGTATTTGCTTCTGTGTCATTTTCCATTGTATGCTTCAGAATTGAATACTTGTGAAGTAGTAATTTATGTTTCTCAGAGAGCTTTGCCAAGGAATTTAATTTTAAATGCTGTTAACACATATGTTGTGTTATATTATTATTTTGGAACGAAGCATTAAAAATACCAAATCTAGTTTTATTGTTTGAAAATATGCTGGTTTTGGAATTTTAGGATAGTGAACTAAATTGATAGTATTTTACTATAGTTTCCAAGTCTAAAGAACTCGATGAACTTTCTTACATAGTTTGAAACCCCAAGGTGACTTTATAAATTTATAGAACAAAAGTTATTTGAGTTGCCTCAGGGTAATAAAAAAGAGAACCAGACAATGAAAATCCATTTGAAGTGTCTGAGGAATGTTGGAATAATTCATTCTTACAGGTAGATCTGGCATAGAAGAATCTCCATATAAAATGTATCAAAAGGTCTGAATTGTTTTAGAATCTGAAAACAGAAATAGACTATGAACATGCCATATTTCTGTGCAGGTAATTGTTCTTCTGACACATTGTTCTCCCTGAGAAATATAATCTCCTTAAAAATTTCCTTCTTCTGGCACAATTTCTCCCTTTCCTACTTAGGAGTCTTTTTCCTCTCAGTTATGTGGAAAGCTTTCTTTTATGTGAGGTAGTATATTTTATTTTATCTTTTTTTAAAGTAACAGAAATGATACTGTTTTATGTAAAGGAATAGGAGCTCTTTGTCTTAACCGCATTCTTACATCTTCTATATTTACCTAGAGTCTTTAAAAATACACATGTCAAATTAGCATTTGGGGAATTTCCACATTTTATGTTGTTGACTTGGTTTCCATGGCAACCTCTGACTTCAGTCCCCAGGCGTGTGGTTCCTTTGGTGTGTCCTCCTCCTCCCTCTGCACCCTGCTCCTGACCAGCTCTATAACCTCGGGCAGTCACTTAAAGCTTCAGTTTCTTTATCTGTAACTGGGAGGAGTTGCAGTCTAGTTTCCTCAGCTCTACTCCACCAGCAGAAAAGTTTCTTGGTCCTATGTTCACATTCAAGTTTTCAGGGTAGTTAGGATAATTTTTATAAGTGTTAGGCTGATGATCTTATGTAATGGCTTTTATTTGCCAGTTGAGATTAGAAATCATACCTTCAAGTATGTATTAAACTATGTATTGAAAAAAAATTCTGGCAGGCGTGGTCATGTGTGCCTGTAATCTCAGCACTCAGGAGGCTGAGGTGGGAGGATTGACTTGAATTTGAGGCCAATGTGGGCTACATAATGAGTTCAAGACCAGCCTGAACTACAGAACAGGACCTTCTCTTCAAAACAAAACAATAAATGAAAAAAATTCCATTTGTATGCGTATAGATGTATGCAGCATGTATACATGAAGATACATTTTTTCATCTAGATAAAGAAGGGCCAGGGATTTAGCTCAGTGGTTTCGCCGGCTGCTGCGCAAGCGCAAAGGACCCGAGTTCAATCCCCAGTACCAAAAAAAGTAAAAGCTTATTTTTAAAATAATGAAAATATTATTTTACAAAGTTCTTGCCATGTTTTTCCAGGTTAACTTGTATATCTATACACTTAGAATATGTACATCCTGAAAACTTCTGATTAAACTGTTTATTCTATAGGAAATAATGTCAAAAATTTAAATAGTACCACACAGATGTGATCTGTTCTTCTATTTAGTAGTCCCCATCTCTCCCCCAAAACACTAATATAAAATGATCTAAAAATGTTGCTTTATTTTTGGGGTATTTTCAATATTTAAGACTTTTTTGATGTAAGGATATAGCAAGACTTAAAAACACATTGAGCCTCTGGTATACAACTTTATCATAATTTAATGCATATTTTTGATAAAATAGCACCATGTTGAGGTAACAAGGATTTCCAGTGTAAGGCCCTGCAGTTTAGCTAGCTTGAAAAAAATGAAATAACTCCAGCAAAGAACATAGAGTAAGTATATACCCAATATTTTGCAAATCATGAAATAATTTTTAAGGGCCTCTCTTGAGGCAGGGTTTTATAACCATAACATTCCAGCTGTGGTTTTGGGAGCAGAATGTTTACTACCATCCTGAATACAAGGATGGGAAATGTGTATTCTCACTGCTAAGGGCTTAAAAAAGAAGCAGAGAGTCCCTTCAAGTGAGTAAACCTTTATTCAGAAAACTGTAGAGCTGCGTTCGTATGGAACTTTGGTGGTAATTGTGGAATGCAGGCCAACAAGAGGCCAGTCATGGGCAGCCGGGTGTCTCAGGCGAGATGGCAGGCTGTCCCAGCTAATCACTTCAGGCAGCCCTTGGAAAACCACTTTCTGGTTAAGTCTGCATCATACTGTTCCACCAATGGAAAAAATTGAACATGATGAGGGTGTGTAGCTAGCAGACAAAAATATATCCAGCATTGCACAGAATCTGTTTTTAGCTCTCAACGGCTGAGCATTGGAAGTGTTAGACACCGTTTCCTGGCTTACCATGGGCAGAAGGGAGAGAGAGTTTGAGGATGTGGATATAGATTCTAGCTACGTGAAACTTTTTCTGTTAACTAAAGGACCCTGAGAAAAACTGGCTACATCCAAAATTTTGACAAAGGTAAGGCTATAAATGTTTGTTTTCCTCCTTCTGGAGCTGAGGCTTAATTTTATATGTGAGATATAAATGTTTGGGGAAAGCCCCTTTTGGCAGTATATCCTTGTGTTCTGACTTACTGTTTTATACTGAGGCAGCACATGCTTCTGTACATACGGGAATTATTATCTAGAAATTTTAGTATCTATATGCTTTAAGATACTAGTGATTTCTTGAAGTTGCCTGCCATGTTTTAGGAGTTAAGAATTCTCTGAAAGCTAATTGTATGGATTCCTTTTTTCTCATATCTCTGGAGAGTGCCATTTCTCAGTCTGATCATGTTAAAACATTAACGACTGCTTATCTTTCCTAGTTAGTTCTTTTAGAGTGGAGTGAGAAATTAGAAATTGACTGAGATTGGATTTTGTAGGTTCCTGGTTATTACATAATCTCATCAGCCTTAGATTTTAGCTGAGTGGGCTTTTCAGTCGGAGAGCTTCTTTTCAAACTTGTAATTTGATGTTCACTGTTTAGTATTGTTTGTCCTTAAGTTTTGTCCCAAACTTTTTGAAGAGAGAGGGATCCTTCATAATCTGAGAGGAATCCTCTATAATCATATCTGCTTTAAGTAGAGTGACCCTTGCAGGTTGTCATCAAGCCAGGCTGCTCCTATGGAGGTGCTGAACCCAAGGAGCACCAGCTGTTTTGAACAAGAGTGTGTGTGCTGATCAGCACTAATGGAGGAGCCCCATCTTCCTAGCTCTTTCTCGGCTTGACATTAATTTGGCCCAGCATGTAATTCTCAGAAAATTAGTAGGTGGAGAGACAGAAATAGGAAGCTTTACTGAAGTCATTGTAACTTGGAAGGTTATTTTTAGAATTTCTGGAAAGTACGGGTATGGCTGTGCAGCTGCTGGAGTTTTTTCTAACGCATTTCAGCATTTTACTGTGCCTTCTAGTCCTCCTTGGCCATTCTCAAACGCTATGCTTTCATGCAGTATAATGATGCTGTGAGTTATTTTTGGGTGGGCAGTGTATGCTCCTTTTCATTTGTAGGATGGCTGTCTTCTCTGTGCGTGTATTGTGTGCTGTCAGTTCCTTCAGTTCTGCTACAGAAATGTCTCTTAGGAATGGGATGAAATGATGAGTGAGGGTGAGTGAAGTTAGAACTGATAGAACTGGTCACTTTTGACTGATTACTTTTCCTTTTAATCTAACAATTGCTGTTCTGGCAGAGCTGGCAGCCATTCAGAGCTGGAACAGAGCAAGGGCTGCCTGCCTCCTCCTCTGGTGAGATTAACACTTATCGATGACTCTGATTTCCACCAGAGCTTGCAGACAGAAGACGAAGTCCATTCTGACTTGAGTCCATACTCCCAGTGTTATGTGTGCATGCAGATAGCACTCCTTGCAATGTTTTAGCCCAGGCGGAGCAACTCACAGAGCCCTCTATCAGGCCAGGGCTGTGAGAAGGAGGCCTGGAGGCGCAAGATAACAGTTAGGGTCCTTGAGAAGAGGTTATCCTTCCACTGTGGACCCTCATTTACCACTGAGTAAGACAGATGATTGTGCCTTGGTGGTCCCAGCTTGTGTTTGAGCAGAGCAGTACTTCATTCTGCAAAGTTAGTACAAGACTTCAGCAACCTCCTCCTGCCGTAAACATCCAATGAAAGAACCCAGAGCTCCTGCTCTGACAGGACACTTTGCTGGGTCTGTATGAGTCACTAGGTCTGGCCTACTTGCAAGGTTTACTTATGTGATGATAATAAATAGGGTGAGTGAGATCTCTTAGCTCAACTGTGAGATTTTTTTTTAAAAATCACTTTTTATTGAACATTCAGAACAAGGCCATTTTGGACCTTCTTTTTTAATTTTTAAGGGGTACTTTGCACTTTTTTTTCATAATTAAACACCTTACATATAAGCCAGAGTAATGGCTTATCAGATGGGGAGAAAAAAAGAAAGAAATAACAACAATATTGAAGATGGAAAAAGTAATAATAATATTAAGCCTGAATTTCTAATGGTTAAATTTTAATAACAGTGTTTTTCTCATTCCTATTTAAAACAGGCTTACAAATGTTAAGATTTAATCATGTTCCAGGAATGTATTGTACACTCCATTTTCAGTTGTCTATAGTCAATAATATTGTAGAAATAACAGTGAATTGTAGTCAATTTCTTAAATTGAAAAACTGAAAAAAAGGGCTCAGTGGTATCGTGTCTGCCTCAAAAGCACAAGGTCGTGGGTTCGATCCCAGGTACCAAAAAAAAAACACCTGAAAAAAAATCACAGAATTGCAATGACATGTCCAAAGTCACAGTGATGGTTAGTTGCCCAGCTTGGATGAGATCCTGGGTATTCTCTTCATCCTTTTTCTTACAATACCCTTTATTGGGGACACTTTGGTACGATCCATCCTGACGTCTTACTAAATTGATAGAGACAGGTATATACATACATGTATGTGTATCACAGATACATGCGTGCATATATACATATAGACACATTTATCCATTTTCTGCTTTCTTAGTTCTTCTCAGCTCTCCCTTTTTTTTGGTTTAGTTTTCTGCCTTCTTACCTGTCTACTTAACAACTAGACAGATGTAAAGTTCTAGTCAGAGGCCAGGACTTTTGTTTTTCTTGGAGACTAATGAGGTTCAGAGTTGTCCACCCAGACGGTGACCATCAACTCCTATTATTCCCAGAATTTTAGGTTTAAATGGGTAAGTTGCTCTAACCTATTTGATAAGACAGCTTTGACTAGAATTCATGCCAGTCTGTTACTGTTTCAGCCTTAGATTAAGAGTTTTGTTTTTTTGGTGGTCACATTCCAACAGGGACTGTTTAGGTTTTGTTGGTTCTGGGCTTTACAGGAGATGCTATTGAAGGGAATAGAAATGTAGCAGATGAGCTTTGGTTTCAGGACCAAGGAAATGTAAGGCACTTTTGGGAAAATAAACTTACAGAGTGGCGGATTAAGACGTTGTTTCTAGTCCAGGAAAAGGACGGGGAGGGCACACGGATAGTGTCAGGATGGACTTGATCCAGGGACTTCAATAAAGGCTAGCCAATTCTTAGAATAAGCCTTGTCCTCAGCCATGACACATAACACGTCTCTGCAACTAAAGAATTGTTGAAGTAGGATTTCCAGTATGTGAAAGCAGAGCAGATAAGATTATAGGCTGGTAAAGCTCCAAGCTAAAATCTATCTGATTGAAGGCAGTGGAAGAAACTAAGTGGGGAGAATGAAAACAAACGTGTTTTCAAAGTTCTCTGTGATAGCACTGAAGGTAGAAAATGTGTCTTACAGACAAGTGAGAGGAAACACATATACACAGTGGTAAACCATGGAAGACTCATGGCACAACCAGGGAGGGGAGAGCCAAAGCTTCATGGAAAGTGTGCATAAATTAATTCCATTGAAAAGTGGTAGGTGGATCACAAATGAATCAAAGTAACAAAACAAATTAAATATCAAACAATGGTAGCAACAGCTCTGTTTTGACCTTCGTCTAGCTACCATCTGGCTCTCCTATTTTCCTTTACAGTAAAATTGCCTGGAGAAGTTGTCTCTATTCACATCCTCAGCTTCATTGACTTCATCCTCAAACTCATTGTGGTCTGTCTTTCTCCATCCTCAGTCTACTGTGGTCAAGTGTACATGCTAAAATCTGCTAAATCTGGTGCTTCCTTTGCAATTCTTGTAATTTGAATTAGGCATTTGATACTTGCTCACAGTCCCTTCTCTGAAGTACTTTTTTCAGTTGACTTTAAAGGCAACATATGCTCCTTGTTTCCTCTCAGTTCAGTTTACTGGCTGCTCTTTCTGTTGTATTTATGTGTTTCTTCTCATTTCCTTGACTTCTTCATTACAGGTGCCCAGGATTCCTGGGACCTCTTGTTTGCTTTCTGTGTATTTACAGAACGTTTGTCCAGTTTGTGTTTCAATACCATTGTCATAGGTATAAGCAAGCAAATTTGCACCTCTTGCCACCTTGTCCCTAACTTCAGACTTGCATATCCAGTTCTCCACTCAATATTAACACTTGAATGTAGTAGACTCTTAGCATGTGCGGCACTGAATTTCTTCTGTTAGTCAACTTTCCTTTGCTCTGCTAAAATGCCTAAGTAAAGCACTTTAAAGGAGGAAAGGTTTATTTTGGCTCATGATTTCAGAGGTTCCAGTTCATGCTTGGCTGGCTCTTTTGAGCCTGAGGTAAGGCAGAACATCCTGGTGAGAATATATGGAGGACCAAAGCTGTTCATTGTGTGGTGGCCCGGAAGAAGAAAGAGAAAGGAAGGAGCAGGGGCCCCATATCCTCTTCAGGGCATGTCCACAGTGACCTTACTTCCTCCCACTAGTGGCCACCTCCTAAAGGTTCCACCACCTCTTAACAGTGCCACAGACTGGCAACCAGGCCTTTAGCATACAGGCCTGTGGGGAGCATTCAAAACCCAAACTGTAGGGCTGGGATTTAGCTCAGTGGTTCTGCCGCCTACCTCGCAAGCGCAAGGTCCCAAGTTCGATCCCCAGTACCAAAGAACCAAAAAGTACAACAACAAAAAAACCCAAAACCCAAACTGTAGCATCCTCCCTGCCAAGTCTGCTCTGACCTGCTTTCCCCATTCCTCCAGTGGTTCAGACAGAAAGTCAGCAGAGTAGAGCGGTCCTGAACATCACTCACCATTCACTTTTATTCTCTGGAGAGTCCTGTGGCCTGTCTTCTCTCTTCTATTGTGACCAGAGTCACCCTCTTCAGAGTCCCAACTGCTTCATCTCTCACTGGAATCATTGTCATAGCCTAGCATGTCCTCCTGCCTCCATGTGCCGGGCAGGCTACAATGTACAGCAGCCACAGTGATGCTTTAAAGATAGGTCCCCGCATGAGTCCCCCAATTCTGACCTTTCATCTCAGCGTGAACACCACAGTGCTTCAGATGTCCCCCCAGACATCTCCTCCTCTGGCTCCTCACCCCTCTGCAGCCTCTTGTCCTCTGCTCCCCCATCCCACTCTGTTCTAGCCAACCTGGCCTCTTTTCCATTCTGCTCCTCTGGGCTTTTTTACTTTCTGTCACCTCTACCTGGAATGCTCTTTCCCAGCACTCACATGATCTCCTACTGCAAGTGTCTGCGTAACCATCATTATGCCTGAGCTTTCTCTCTTGGCCTTCCTAAAATGGCAGCACCTTCCTCTTCTGCTCCCTCTCCCTCCTTCCTCTTCCTCCCTTTCTCTCCGCTTCTCTTTTGCCAGAGTGCTTTTCACTTTGCCATATATTTATTTTTCTTGTTTGTTCATCCCTCTCCACTGTCATCCCTCTCCACTTAGTTGTGCACTCTCCACTAAGTTCCACGAGAGCAGGGATCTTTTGGGTTGGTTCTGTTTGGTTAATTGCTGTGTCTCCTGGGCCTAGAAAAGGAAGTGGTACAGATGAGTTATTCATAAGTATTTATTGCATTGATCCACAAAAGTGCAGCCTACCTAGGAAGGCAGAGACATAGGTGAAGCAACCTAAAGTAAATGGCCTCGAATGCCCATATTTTATCTTAAAAATGTATTTCTTACATTTTACTTCCTGATATGTGATTATTTATTATGGAATATTTAAATGCTTATAATTACTGAATTGACGCTTAGAGAAGATGGCCCTTGATTATTCTGTGGGCCTCAGTAGAAGCCCATCCACACCCCCAGCTTGAGGCCATGTCCCACCCTGCGGCCTTTGGCAGGAATATTCTAAGTTGTACTTGATATTGAGGATAATGGCTGAAATGTAAAGCATCAAGAAAGTAAAATTCTCATCTGTGCGGTGTTGTTGATAAGGCAGAATACAATAAGTAAAATTTAATCTTAAAGTTTCAGTATTCACTTTATTCTCCCCATCCCCAGTCAGGAAAGCCCTTGTTGTCTGGAGAAAGGACATCCTTAGAGGACTTTTCCCAATGTTTCATTTGGGAAAGGGATGTAGCAAAGTCTAAAACTACTCTTAAAAGGGAGCCTGAAAGCTAAATGGTACTTAAAAAAAAAAAAGCAAAAGAACATGTAATAATGTCATATTTTAAAATGTAGCAGAATTTTAAATTATTTTGGTGTAATGTATATAATAATGATATCAAAGATCCAGGTTTGAGTCCTACTTTTACTCCTTGGTGATCTTGGCAAGTTATTTAACCCCTTGGGGCTAAAGTTCCTTTCTTTATAAGTAAAACCTATAAAACAGGAATGATTGTGCAAGCTATTAATGTTCTGTGTCATGTGGAGCCTGGCATATTAAACCATTCTGCCTCCCTCTAGGTGTTTGTGTACTTTGGGTATCAAAGTTTTAAATTCCTATAATTAGGAAATGTAAACTATACCTATTAGGGCTACTCATTTTTTTTTTCCTGAAAGCTTCTCTAAGTTGTTAGCTAAAATCTTATCAGATTTGTGCATAATCATATGCATTAAAACTTCAGCAGTACTGGTTTAGTTTTACCTGTAAGCCCCAGGACAATTTATTTGGTAGCCTTAAGACACAAACATATAGAAATGAACTCTGAAATAAGGCAACACCCCTCGCTGAAGTAGAATAGTTACACTGTTATGAGAGTGGGGAAAGCACCTATTTAAATGAGAAATGTGCGGTTTAAGCCTGTTCATTTTTCAACTCAAATGAAACAGTATATAATGAAGAAATATTTGCCAAGAATAACTTGGTACAGCCTCCATGGTATATTTTGGTCACAGAGTGTGTTGTGATTCAGAACGACGTCTGCTTCCAATTTACTGAGGTGGCCTCATGCACAAGTCTCCACAGACTGCAGGAAGCCCTATGTTTATGCCTGAGACGCAAGGCCTGATTCTGCCTATGCTGTGGGGTGGAAGCCTGGGAACTGCTCACCCAGGCCTAAGCCTGCCTTTTGTGGGATGGGGCAAAGTCATAGAAGTTAATGAAGAGAGGTTATTTCAAGGTCATGCTAACAGTTTTGAATAACATGTTCATATGTTACAAGAGAGGATTATTTCCAGGTCATGCTAATGATTTTGAATCTTTGATTCTGCTAGTCACCGATAGTGCAAGGTTTCTTGAGACTGGAATGTTGGACAAATTTTGGACAGGATTGAAGGAGACTTGGAGAAAAAGCAGAGTGGGATGGAACATTGGAGAGATATAAATATATAGCCATCTATATATCTGTTAAAATTTTGTTCCAAAGAGCTTGGATGAAAATGTATAAGTACATTTTGATAATTTCTAGGAGAAAAGGAAAGTGTTTTATATTTACCAGGATTATTTCATTTTAGACTACAGAATCTATAATTTTGCTTGAGTTTGTTTTTAAATCTCTGAAATGTTTTCAGTTTCTGTTGAGGTAGGCTTCTCAATTTTCTTGACATTCCAGAAACATACCAGTAATATTTGTGGGATTGTTGGTCTCACCACCTCTTCTGTAAACTCAGTGCTGTTAAAGCTGTCATGTTCTCTCTTACTGATTCTTCATTTGGTCTCCCACACCCCGCACAAGTGGATGAGCCACTTTGGGGGAAGATCCTGTCATTTCTCATGTTGGCTTTCTCTGTAGCACCTAGCAGCAGAATGCTGAATATCTAAGTGGGGCAGCGGGGGTGGAGCTTCAAGGATTTTTGTGGAGTCATTGAGTGGAGGGCTTTTATTTTACTTAATTTCCCCAAGTTTTTGCCAATGCTCAGGACATTTTGCCCCTTTACCAAGATTGCCTCCCACTCTGACCTTTGACTTGGTACATATTACTTTGGTCCCACAGTGTCCCGGAAGGGATGGTTCTGTTTTCTGGGCATTGTGAGGTAGGGAAGGGCCAGGGTATCAGGGAGTTGACTGTCAAAGCGTCACCAACTTTCCCTCCCTCGCTGTCTTTCACCGCTTACCTATTCCTGCTCATCTCTCCAAACATGGTCCCTGACACTTGTGCACAGGCCCTGCCACTCCTACCACCTTTCCTTGAACAAGCTCTGGTTTTCCTCTACTTTATTCAGTTTCAGTTTATGGATTCTGCAAGCTATAAGGAGCCCTGGACATGGAGGGATGCTCTTTTCTGTTCCCTGGAATTCCCTTCTTTCCTTTTTTTTTTCATCTGACAGAATCCCATTCATTCTTTAGGCCCAGTTATCTCCTGGGAAGAATTTGAATGTCCAGTGTATGTTTCTCTTAACCATAGAATGGGAAAGCAGGAGCACTGTGGCCCTAACCGCGGTGCCCAGAGATGCACATTAATGATGAAGGTCTTTTTTGTTGTATGACTCCTACTATTTCTAACCAAAGTATTTGTCTTGAATGATGATTTTTGGAATGTTTTGAAGAGTTTGGTTGTCTTTAGGTCATATCAGAACAGATGTACCTCATTCTGATGAAACTGCTACTTAAACTTTTAAGTCATTGTTTTATTTATATCTGGACTCCTATTCAAGAATACGTACTTTTGGGCTGGAGATTTAGCTCAGTGATTCTGCCGCCTGCCTCGCAAGCGCAAGGTCCCAAGTTCGATCCCTGGTACCAAAAAAAAAAAAAGAATATGTGCTTTTACTTCACTATCTTGTATAAAGGCAAACACTTGAGCACACACAAGAATTTAGTTTCATGAACAATTTTTCCCTTACTGGGGTGCACTGTGATTTTTTTCTGTTCTGCCTGTTGTACATGGTATCTCCTCTACTCTGTTCTAATTCTCTTCTATTCTGTCCTCGTACCGATTTATTAAAGGAACCTGATTGACCCAGCAATGGACTGTGACCCATAGTTTGATCAAAACTTCTGTAAGCAGTGTTGCAGAAGTTAGGGTTTTTTTTTTTTAATAAAACAGGTGTGAGTTACAAGACCCTAGTTGTGCTAAATTGACTTACTAAGGTGATGAACTATGCAGAGTGCTGGGCCATTGTCTCTGTGGAATTTATTACTTTCCGCCAGTTGAGTATCAGCCATGCTTGTCCGCTGAGATCCTGGTCCTCAGGCATGCAGAGCTGCAGCTTGCTTTGTCCATTCATCCTTTAATATGCATTTGGGAGGAGTCCTGCAGTGAAAGGGAACCAGCAGAGCCCAACAATGGATCTTAGCCTTTGAGGCCTTTGGCTGCAGCTTGCTTTCTGCCTACTCTATTTGTAAGGATTACTCTTCCTAAGCACTATTCCTATGGAGACAGATGTTCCTTTTGCTTGCTTCGTTACACACATTGGATTCAAGTCTTCTTATAATTAGAACTGAGCTCCTTCAAGTCTTAGTATTCAATTCATATATTTGAAGTGCAGTTCATTGACTTGAGAGGCAGGTTCGGACAATATTTACAGAGTTCAAATGTGGATCTTTGGTACAGCTGAATGCATTTGTTTTAGATTTTGAGGCATATTTGTTGTTTTAATTTTCTCATTACGAATTAGGTAGTTTTGTATGGTATAATAATTTGGCAAATTGATCAAAATCAGACACATGGTAACAATAGAACTAAGAAAATTCCAACTGTACCTATAAATATATTTAATATTTAATGATTAATAATGAAAGATATGAAATGAAAGTTATAATAAATCTGATGTCACAGTACACAAAATTAGCTTTGTAGCTCAAAGTTAATAATAGTACTGTGTTGCTTTTCACAGTTTTTCAGGTGGTTTCACATCTATTTCAACACTTGATTCTCAATCTATGAGATAGGTGGGGCGAATATATTTATCTTCAGGTTCCAAATGGCAAAATAAAATCCAGAAAGTGTAAGCAATTTGCCCACAGTCTCATATGCCATACAAGAGACATGTTAACCTGTGTTCTCTGACACAAAACCAGACTGAATTCTGAGACTTGTCTCCTTAATGATTGAAGCTCTCCCCTCACTTTTCCCAGTAAAGGGAACCAAGTAGATACTGTGATGGTTACCCCTTTACTTAGCTGACTCTTGTCTCTGTCTGAAGGATTTGCCTTGGGCAATGAAGGTCCTAGTTGAGTACAAAAATTGCTCCAGAATTATGTGAATGCTCTCGGTGTCTCCTGATGGTAGAACTTGAGTTCCTGTCTATCCTAGCCATAAATCTGCCTTTGTGCTGTGGTCTCAGCTCCGCTCACCCCCGCCTGACAGACCCCAGCCCTCCTGGAAGGCCCCTCACAGCACTGTCTGCCCACTCGCAGGTTCCTCTTGTTTTCCATCTGGGCAGCCAGCTCAGTCTGAACACAGAGCTGAGTCCGGGATTCTCATTACCTGTTGCAGACCCTGTATTCCTGGGAACAGAGACTTCAGGACTGTGACCCCTCGGTATACCCAGCCTTAAGGTGGGTGAAGATAAGGCAAATCTTGAATTTCCTCCTGGGAGGAATTTTCCTCTGGCTTTCAGTAAGTCACAGTAGCTGTTGGGATTGTGGTGGGCATATTTGTGAAATTCCTCCACATGGCTGGGCATTTCTGGTTTGGTAATTGATCACAATTTGAAATCTGAAAAACTTCCATTGTTGCTTGTGATTTTAGTTTAAAAAGCTGCATAGCATATTTGAGTGGGGAATGAGGGGAATGCACAAAATGAAAAATTAGATTTTTTAAAAGGTTCATGAGATTGTGGCCAACTTTAAAAATTCTAATATTTTATTATGGTTATGTAATATTGTTAATTTGGCTTTTTTTGTTGTTTTTTGTATCGGGGATTGAACTTGGGGCCTTGTACTTGTGAGGCAGGCGGCAGAACCACTGAGCTAAATCCCTGGCCCTTATGGTTATATAATAAAGAAAAAATAATACAGTATATAGAGAGTAAAACAATATGTGCTAAATATTTACTGTCTTAGGGCCACATTATTTATTCCAGAATGACTTCGTTTGTATCACCGCTCTTTCAGCTCTGGGCTTTGCTACGTATTAGTATAACCTAATTAATACATATTACTGCAGGCTAGTATACCTTACCTTAAGATGTATCATTGCAAGTTTGTATACACATTTATTGTACATTCTTGCTATTTTCAGATACCAGGCCCTTTTTTTTTTTTTTTTTTTGGTACTGGGGATCGAACTCAGGTCCTTGTGCTTGCGCAGCAGGCGGCAAAACCACTGAGCTAAATCGCCGGCCCATACCAGGCCCTTTTTAAGTATTTTTTTAAAAATCTGGAAATCTGTTTATTTTCAGCTCCCTTCCTATCAACAAAAAAGTTTTTAAACTTGACCACCATAAAATGACCTTAATAGATGAGTTGGGGCCAGAGGTTGCTGAAAATTGGGTTTATTTATTCTCTTAGTTCCACACAAAAACCATAGCTGAAGCATGGCAGGTACATATCTGTCCAATTTGTCAAACTCCTCAGGGACAATAATTACATAGTTTTCCCCAGGGATTCCCCTTCCTGTCAATACATTATTCAGAAATATTGGATACATTCTTACCTGCCATAGTTTGTCTGTTTTTGGGTTTTGCTTTTTCGAGGCCAGAGTTGACCAGACATGTTGAACAGCTGGCTGGCCTTAGGCTTCTGTAAAGATGCACATTGTTCTTCGCTTCCCTCACTGCCTGGTTGCCCTTGTCCAGGCAGTTCTGCATCCTCTTGGTGTGCAGCAGGCTTTCAGCTGTGCCCGGTAGGGAAGACTCCTGCTTTTGGTCAGGGTCCAGATCAGCCTTCCAACATACAAAGCTGATTTCATCCAGTTCTGCAGGTGTGCCCGAGCCTGTGGTGGACAGTATCCAGTGAAGAGGGGAGTCTCATGCTGTTGTTCTTGAAATATCACATGATATAAAGGATTAAGCTATTTAATTTCAAGTGTAGTAAGATGCATTTAGGTTCTAACCTGCTGCTGGTGCATAGCTCCCCCACCTCGGAGTTCTTCTCTGGTTTCGAGTCCTGGCCTTTGTGTTTCTGGGAGCATTTGACAGCTGGCCTCTCGCTGGCCATTTTGTTCCTATGCTGTGGGAGCTGGGGGCTGTGCTGTGTGCACTGGTGGACCACAAAGGCTGATAAAGAGAGGTCAGGAGCCCTTCCCCTCTGGGTCATCACCAGACCTTGGTCTTGACAAAAGTAAATAAATGCACAGGCTCACTCTGATCATCTCATTGCAAGGGTTTAAGAGGCAACAGTCCTGTTAACTCCCTAAGTTACAAAATAAATAACTAAAAAATAGAGGAGAAAAGACAGCACTTCAGATTTTGAACTTTTAAAAGATGGGTCTAGGGGCCGAGGATTTAACTCAGTGGTTCCGGCACTTGTCTCGCAAGTGCAAGGTCCTGAGTTTGATCCCCAGTATCAAAAAATAAAAAATAAATAAAAAAAAAAAAGGTGGGTCTTTCAATCCAGCTCCAGTGTCAGAGACGGAGCCAAGCAACCCATGGCTCTTCCCTCTTTTGGATGCATGGGAGAGCTGCCCATTATAAAGTAAGTGGCCATTGCATATCAGGCTCCATTTCAGCCTCATTAATTAGATGCTGGCCTTGGTTTAATAGACTCAAATGAGCTATTAGACTTCCTGCTGCTGCCCAAGTGGAAAGGCTATTTGACATTTTTTTCTTCTCTAACTTAAAATGTGTTTGTGTGTATAAACTCAAGCAGAAGTCTTGTCTTTGGCTTTTTAAAAGGAATTTAAGTCTGGTGTCATTCCTTCCCCTCTCATTAACTTCCAAAGCTTTTACTGAACCCTCCAAAAAAGATATACAATAGCCTACAAGCACATGAAAAGATGTTCAACATGAGTAATCATTAGGGAAGTATAAATGAAACCACACTGAGATGCCATATCTACCCATTAGCACGACTACTATCAAACATAAAAACCAAAAAACGTCCATGAAACAAGTATTGATGAAGATGGGGTAGCCTTGGAACCTTCACATACTGTTAGTGGGAATGTAAAATGGTGCAGCAGCTGTGGAAAACAGTGTGGCAATTTCTCAAAGAATCAAATAGAATAACCTGATGATCTAGCACTTTCACTTCTGGGTACAAACCCCATAGAATTGAAAGCAGAGTCTCAGAGCATTATCTGCACACCCATGTTGATAGCAGCATTATTCACGAGAGCCAAGAGGTGGAAGCAAATCAATGTCTGTCCATGGATGAGTTGATAAATAAAATGTGGCTTATGTGTTTAACAGAATGTTGCTGTGCCTTAATCAGAAAGAAAATCCTGACACATGCTATTATGTGGATTAACCTTAAGGACATTATGCTATGTGAAATAAACCAGTCATAGAAGGGCAAATATTGTGTGATTCTATTACATGGGTACTTAGTTGTCAAATTCATAGACTGAAAGTACAATGGAAATTGCCGGTGGCTGAGGGGGAGTGGAGAGCAGGAACTTGTTCAGTGGGTAGAATTTCAGTTTTGCAAAAGGAAAGAGTTCTGGAGGTGGGTGGTGGTATGGTAGGGCAAAAATGTGAGTGTACTTAACACTATTGAACTATACACTTAAAAAGTGGTAAATTTTATAATTGTGCCACAGGTAGAATCTAAAGAAAGGAACTCTAAAGTCGCTTTTCATCGCTCTTCACTCTGCTCTCTGCCTTGGGGAGAACACAAAGCCTTTGTCCCTGGGCAGTGAATGTCACCAGATGGCAGCCCCTCTCCAAGCCCCCCTTTCCTCTCAGAAACCCTGCCTTATCCCTCTGAGGCAGGCCCCTCACTCTCCTAACACGTATTTGAGAACACTTTTAATGTGGTTGATGAGGTCAGCTTCTGTAACCAAACTTAATTTAGCCAAGGACTGTTCACTGTGATTTTACATTTGGGGCGTTATTTTTACTGCTTAGTCAAGCAGAGAACAATGAGCTGCTCTTACCCGATCAGGAGGGGCCCCTTCCGCTTGCCAGCAGGTGAGTCTTGCCTGTTTTCCTGGTGGTGGTGAGGGATGAGCCAAGCATGACTCATTTGAGCACTCTCACCTGCTGTCAAACAAAGACAGGTGTTTGACTGCAGACTGTCGAGTTGCTGCCTTCGGGAGACTGGATGGACCGACAGCCCCGGCTTCCTTTACATCTTCCAAACAACTTTGATGAGTCAGGCAACTCGTAGACATCTCATGTATTATCTTGACAGTGACTCTGGATACCAGCTGTTTCTTCAGATAATCTACTTATAAAATGCTTGATGGGATTTTCTTGTGTTTGTTTTGCAGGGTTACTTCAAGGAACACATGGGTTCATTTCCCATGCTTTTAAAATGTGCTGCGTTGCTTCCAAGACCATGTAAAGTGGACTGACCATTAAATTCTCTCTGAGCAAAAGTCAGACTGCAGGAAATCCCAGGTTGCCTGCTTGTGGTTCATGACAAGTGGATACCTGTGTTAATTAGGTAATAAATAATGATTTAATTATTTGGTCCTGTGATTTTGTTTTTAAAATATTTGATAACTGTCACCAAAGAAAAGCCAATCCATTTGACTTCTCTTTTGTACCTGTAGATTCCTAGACATAAAAGAATTAAAAACCTGCTAACTGTGTCTGGGAACCTACCTGGAAATGTCGGCTCCAACTTGCCTGCAGTAGTGAGCAATGCACTGCTAAGAAAAAAAAAATGGGGCAAGGTTTGGAGCAAATTTCACTTTGCATTTGGCTTAACTGGGGCTGTGAAAGGACCTTATTCTGTTGTCCACCTTCTAACAAGTCAACTTTGGACTTTCTCTCATCATACACTAAAGCAAGGATGCTTGAAGTCTTTAGACAAACTCTAGAGATTTGTTTCATTAAAATGTTTTCTGTCCCAAAGCTCTTATTGTGTTCCTTTTTAAAATTTCAGCTTTGTTTTTGAGGACTTTTAGTACTTGTCTTTTGTGATACTCATACTCTGTGATATATGAGAACTCCCAGAGAGCTGAATAGCTGGGGGCGTGTTATTACAAATGTAGCTTTAGTGTATTAATCTCTTATGAAGTCAGGCTTCTGTATCCAGGGATTATGCACCCACAGATTCAACCAACTACAGATTGAATGTACTTTTTTTAAACTGTATCTGTACTAAACATGTACAGACATTTCCCCCTGTTATTACTTCCCAGACAATATAATATAGTGATTATTTACATGGCATTTACATTGCATTAGGTATTATAAGTGATCAACAGATGATTTAAAGGGTTTGGGAGGATATGCATTGGTTGTATGCAAATACAGTGGTACTTTGGTTCTCCTCATTTGTTGGAACCAAAAACAAATTGTTTTGGCTGGAAAGGGTAGCAAGTCATAAGTCATTCAGTTTTAGCTTATGTGTTGAATATCAAATGTTGAGTACCAGGACAAAGTTTTTTCATTAAAATATGTTGAGTACTGAATTTTATGAGTTTCAAAGCCATCAAATACCAAAATATGAATGTACTACCACACCATTATATATAAGGGACTGGAGCATGCGAGAACTTTGGTATCTGATTCTCCAATATAAATGGTGAGTTAGCTCTCCCAGTCATTTACATGTAATAAAAATGTATCTCTCTGGTCATTGAAAGACTGTCTGGACTAAAGGCTGGAAGAGCTAACAATTCACACTCTCTTAATTTTTCTTTTCAGGATTTGTCAGTTCAAAATCTGCTACCACCAAGCCCAAAGGAGGTCTCTGCCTTCAGCTGATTTTTATGCCTGTTGAATTTCTGCAGTGTTATTGAGCTACAAATAATGTGTTTAAAATAACTCGCACATGAGTGTGCAGTAGTAGCCTTGCACAATACGGAGAGCCAATTCAGTAAGTAACTCTGCTCTCTACTCTTGAACTGGGTCGGCACAGAAAGAAGTTAATTGTTTCTAGTGTAACGCCTAAGAGGCTGTTTTTTAGAAAGTGCAGTGATATTGGGATATGATATTTTTGGGGGGGTACTGGGGATCGAATTCTGGACCTTGTGTTTTCGAGGCAGGTGCAGTGGGATATGATTTTATTTTTACTTTTGTATGGCTTTTACTGATGTGACTGTACTTAATTTAGGTTAAAATGGGCAACTCCGAGAGTCAGTACACCCTTCAAGGATCTAAAAACCATAGCAATACTATTACTGGTGCTAAGCAAAAGCCTTGCTCCCTGAAAATACGCAGCATTCATGCAAAAGATGAGAAGTCATTGCACAGTTGGACCCAAGGGAGCAGTGTAGCAGGTTACAAGTCCAGGTCCCTGGCCCGAAGCTGCCTTTCTCACTTTAAGAGTCATCAGCCTTATGCATCAAGACTCAGTGGGCCCTTGTGCAAAGTGTCCAAAGGCACCACCTATGCCAAGCACAGGGCGGGGTCCTCAGGAAATGACTTCCAGGGCAACAGTGTTGCTTTCTCACTGGGGAATGGCTTCCACTGCGATGACCACAAGCCAGCAGACAACCACATCACCTCAAGAGACTGCAATGGACACCTTCTCCACTTCCATGGGAGAAGTGAGAGTGCTGCCCCCTCCCCAGCAGATGAAGACCGCCGTAGCCCCAGAGTGCTCATCAAGACGCTGGGGAAGCTGGATGGGTGTCTAAGGGTTGAGTTCCACAATGGTGCCAGTCACAGCAAAGGGCCTGCAGAGGACCCCAGGGGTCCCGTGCAGCTGCTGAGGTACTCACCTACATTGGCATCAGGAACCTGCCCTGTGCCAAAAGCCAGGAGGAACTCCAGTGCTGACTCCCCAGTCAGCCAGCGCCCTTCTCCCACTGACTCTCGCCTGCGCTCCAGCAAAGGCAGCTCCCTGAGCTCTGAGTCTTCCTGGTATGACTCACCTTGGGGCAATGTTGGGGAGCTGAGTGAGGTGGAGGGCTCCTTCCTAGCTCCCAGCATGCCTGATCCCAACCTCCCTACCAGCTTCCCACCTGGTGATGCCAAAAAGCCTTTCAACCAAAGCTCTTCTCTCTCCTCCCTTCGGGATCTATACAAAGATGTCAACCTGGGGAGCCGGTCCCCCTCTGGCTTCTGCCTTGCTGATGACTATATCAGCTCCCACAGCAACCTAAGCAATCGAGTCTCATTTGCATCTGACATTGACGTGCCCTCCAGGGTGGAGCATAGGGACCCTGTCCAGTATAATTCCTTCACCCTCCCCTGCCGGAAGTCCAAAGCCTTAACTGAGGATGCTGCAAAGAAGGACACCCTCAAAGGCAGAATGCGACGCATCAGCGACTGGACAGGAAGCCTCTCAAGGAAGAAGAGGAAACTCCAGGTGAGGACACTGCAGAACAGAGGGGACAGTCCCTGAGTTTCCCCATCTGTTAAATAGGAATGGTATTAAGGAGTTCCATGGACATGTAGGTGAGCTGGTGAAAGGGAAGAGCTCAGTGTAAGACGTGGCACACCTGTTGAGGTGGGTGTTTTTCTTCCTTGTTTGCTTGCGACATACATTTTTACCCTAGTCCATAACTTCAGTCTCTCCATGTCTTAGGAATGCAGTCTGCAAATAGAATACCACAGACCAGGTGGCTTACAATGCAGATAGATTCCTTACAGTTCTGGAGGATGGGAAGCCAGAGATCAGGGCACTAGTGTGGGCAGATTGTGTTGGGGGGGGGTGCTTCCTGGCTGCAGATAGCCACCTTCTCACTTTGTCCTTACCTAGTAGGGAAGAGGGACCTTTCGTCTTGCTCTTCCCATAAGGACACTAATCCTGCAATAGCCCCACAAGGTGGCCTCATGTAAATCTAATTCCCTCCCAGAGGTCCCACCTCCTAGTATCATCCCACTGGGGGTTAGTGCTTCAACGTAAGGATTTTGAGGGGCTATAAGCATTAGTCCACAGCACCAGATTTCATGCTTGCCTCTGACCTAATGTATGAGCTCTGCGGGCCTCATTGCAAGACCTGGTCACTGTTGTCAGAAAGAATAGGACTGGGGAGAATCCCTGGATGAGTTGGTTATCTGGGGATTTTTGCTAGAGCTCTTTAAGTCCAAGCAAAAAGGATAAGAGAGCTTGTTACTTTTTTTTTTTGTACCGGGGATCAAACTCGGGTTCTTGCCGCCTGCAAGGCAGGCAGCAGAACCATTGAGCTAAATCCCTGGCCCCAATTGTTACTATTTTTAGGAAAGTAGACTCTCTGAAGTCTTGGAGAAAATTTAAATTTCTCTGCTGAAGTTAGTATATAAAAAAAAAAAAATTGACTGTGTATCTATATGTGTAATCTGACCACATCTGGTCCTCATTAGGCTAGCTAGTCAGATTTTGAAAATGTCATATATCCAGGTACATGTAATAGCAAAAATATAATGCTGATAAAATATGAATCATGATGATAATAACCTTTGATATTATATATTTGTTGCTCAGTGTAAGTCAAAGAGTTGAAGGAAATTTGAATGGACAATTAGTTTCTACCACAGTTGTCTTAACCATCCTAGATAGACATATATATAAGTATAAAATTGTGTAGAGCTTCAAGAGTTGAAAATAATGTAATTGCCCTGAGTTGATCATTGCAGTTATAGTATTTCCTGCCTGCCATGATCAACACCCTCAGATTGAGCATGGCTGCCCTTTCTCCTTCCCATGAGATGAAGAGCAGGTGATAACCATCCTGTCTCCAAGACCTCTTCGTATCCCCAAATATAGTCATTTGCTTTCTCCTTAGTCACCTTCTTAGGCTAAATTACAAAATAGTGGAGATTTCTTTGGCCTTTTTTTCTTATCTCCCATTTCCCAAACAGCTGATAATAGTAGAGTATGGACATGGCCCCTGGGGACTTTGGGGTGCAGCCCACACTGAAATATTTTCCATCCTCTGGGCTCAAGTGTTCCAGAAGCAGCCTTCATTCAGCTGCCTGCTGACACAGTTCACCTACTGTGTCCCTTAATCGATGCTGTCAGGGAGCCGGTTACTGCCCATTTCCTGTCTGCACTGAGTGTTCCTGTGGCCTGGTGCACATGCAGCTCCATGGAACCCGTTGAGTTCAGCTTCACAGCTCAAGGGCAGACCGATTGCCATACGGCTGACCACTTCTGTCACACGCAGGCCCTTGCTGCTCAGTGCAACTGTGAGAAGTGAACCTTTTCCAGCTTTGTGTCATCTGAAAATTTAACTCTGAGTTGTTTTGGTGCCTGAAGAATTAAGAACACAGTGGTTAAGAACTTTAAAGCTAGAAAGGACTCCCCCTCATTTTAGACAAGCTGAAGACTCGTGGAGTTTGGAGGTCCTTCCTGGGGGCACATGACTAGTTAGTGAGGAAACATTGCTGAGACACAGTGCCTGACACCTGCATCTCTGAGGAGGAAAGGTTTAGTTTTGCTCACAGTTTGTAGAGGTTTCAGTTCATAGTCAGCTGGCTCCAAGGCAGGGTGACATAGCAGAGAGGCATCGCAGAAAACAAAGAGGGCATGGCATGGAGGCAGGAAGCAGAAGAGGGATCGTGAGTGGGGCAGTTTAATGCTCTCCCAGGCCACATCCCCAATGATCCACCTCCTCCAACCAGGCTTTACCTCCCAAATCACCTTTAATTATAAACTCATCAGTGACTAATCGACTGCTAAGTATCATACATTCATGATCCAGTCACTGCCCAAAAGCCCCACTTATGATGCATGAGGCTTTGGGGAACATTTAGAGATAAACCAAACAAGGCTGATACCATTTCTGTGAAACCTCAGACCTTTTCCACTCAGCCATGGCTGGGGTAGTGTTGATAACTACCATTAATTGTGATTATTGAATAATAAGATGAAAAACTTTTGGATTTTTAAAAAGTAGCATATGAAGAGAGCTTTTTAAATTTTGCTTGTGTTGGGCCAGGGATTTAGCTCAGTGTTGCCTTGCCTGTCTCACAAGCACAAGGTCCTGAGTTCGATCCCCAGTACTCCTGCAAAAATAATTTTTTGCTTGTGTTCCTACAATTGATAAATCTATAAGTATAAAAGGAACTAATTTTTAAATTTTTTTTTCAAAGAATGCCACTTCTGTTGGCTAGGCCTTTGTTTTCCTTTTACAAAATAAAAGACATTGGGATTAAATTTTTAAAAACTGCAATCTAAGCATGGGAGCAATTTGTGATACTGTGCTATAATAAGGAAGCAAACCAATACGCCCCTCCCCCAGATTCCTGCATGCCAACAAGGTAGTAGTTCAGAAGGTCTTACGTGATGGATAGATATTTGTTTTGACTTTATTTATTTATTTATTTATTTATTTATTTATTTTTGACTTTTAAAAAAAGTGATGCGCGAGAGAGCAGTCTTTTATGTATGGGGCTTTGAACCTTCCCTGGTGAGTGAGGGCCTGAAAGCAGATTAATCTGTGAAAAACCTATACAACTGAAGAGGAATAGCACACCAATACACCAGTGAGAGAGAGGGAGAGAAAGAGAGGAAACATGTGCTAGACGATAATATATGCTTGAATCAAATAAACACTTCATATTGATTTTAGGTTCGGTGAGACCGTGATACTGTCCTGGTTAAATTTATTATAGATGTGCCCATTTTGGTGTTGATCTTAAAACTTCCTCTTGGAACCAAGACATTTGATGTCTTACATTTATTGGGCAAAGCAAGGCATATGGCCATGCCTAATTTCAAGGGAAGGGTATAAGAAATTATCCTACCATGTATCTAGGGAAGAATTAAATACTTTGTAGAAAGCACTGATAGACAAGTACTACAGGTACAGGTATGAATAATAGTACTTTTCCCTAGTATGTGAGGAAAAGTGATTGATTTTCCTTTAGCTGCTGAGTTAGTAACACCCCCCTCCTTTATTGGGGTGTAATTGACAAATAGAAATTGTATATACCAAGTATACAACTTGATACTTGGAAATAAAGTCATATTATGAAATGATCATATCTTCACATAGGTATCCTTCTGGAGTGAGAACATTTCAGGTGTATTGTCAGCAAATTTCAAATGTACAAAACAGTGTTAACTGTAGTCGTGATCATGTATGTTTAGATCTCAGACAGTATTCATCTTGTGTAACTGACACATGTACCCCATTTGCCCACTTTCTAACCCTTTGCAACCTGTTTTTCCTCTCTGCTTCTGAGTTTCACTATTTGGGATTCATATATAAGTAAGGTCGTACAGTATTTTTCTGTAGAGTGACGCGCCTTTCTATTTTTGGGTACAGTGCCCTAGTTGTCAAGTTACATTAGCCATTATCTATGGTTATCTGATTGGGAGAAAATGGAAATGATGTGCTTTGTGTACATATATAACAAATACCTTCACACTCATCACATAGTGACTGGGAATTCTATCTGAAGTGAGATAAAGACTTTCTTAATTAAAGTTTCTTAAAGGCCCGTTGTAGCCTGAAATTCATCATTGGCTATTTACATATTGAAACTTTAGAAATTGCAGACTGGGAAAACTCATGCCTGTGTATGAAGAATCAGTTATAAATCAGTTATAAATTTCCTCAAGGAGGAAATATTGCCTTGCTATGGTTGAATATTTAATAGTTAGCACTACAATTTGAAGTCTCTGTCTTCTGAGAAACAATGACAAGAGTGTTTATGGATCACACGTAACCTTGTCACTTGTGTGCTTTTCTCTGGCAGCATTTTGCTTGTTTTGAAACACCTCGTTATGGCTCTTGCAAGGTAACAGAGGTAATCCCAGTGTTTTGGGGCAATGAGTCAGAGAGTCATATTCATAGCTGAAGTAATGTTGATACTAGCTAAATAAGTGTTCTTTCACCTCCTAGGAGTTTTTGAAGATCAACAAAGTGATGATTTAAAAAAAAATCTTAAAATATTTTGAGTTTCCCAAGTGACTCACAGCAGCTGATTTACTTGTTTTATTCTGCAGATGCATCAGGGTATAAATAAATATGACTAAGGGACATAGTGTGAAAACAGCAGAAAATAATATTTTCATTACTAATAGCTATGTTTGGGGCTCAGATGTTCACAGCTCCTGGGCACTTGGAAATACTCTTCAGTTGCATCATGATGATTTTCCTACAAAAGACAGCAAATCAATGCTTCTTGATTTCTGGATGAATTTCTGAAAAGCAAACTTTTCTGTACTGTGAAATACTGTAAATAAGGCCTTTAATCCATAGTCCTGGACCAACCTTCCCCTCACATTTAACTTAGTGCATAAGAAATATTACTGGAGGTATACTAGCAGCTGAGTAGACTTGAATGTATTTAGCTTTTCTCTGCAGCTGCCTTAATCTAAGCCAGCGATGGTGAACCTTTTAGCACCTTCAGTGATACAAACAGCCTGCTGTAGCACTCGTGCCGTAGGTTTGTCACCACTGAGCTGAGCTATAAATTTGGAATGTCGATACCTTTTGAATCAGTTCACTTCCTGCTGAAAAATTTAGTTGCTGCTATTTATTTATTTATTAACAAATAACCTTCATGACAGTTACTTTTCTTTAATGACAATATAGACATTAGACCATTCTTTGTTTTTAATTCTCTACATGGCCAACTCTGTGTTCAGTACACCTAGTCCAAATAGGTGACCATTATAGTACAACTGTGAATTTTTTAATTGCTTGTTTGATTTTTGTGTTAGGAAAAAAATGTTAAAGTTAAGAATCATGTCTTTGATATTCCCAGTGACTATAATAAAATAGGTGCTCAAATAAAAGGATGTGAAAAAATAAATAAGTATATTCTTTCAATGAAATAAATTTCCAGATTAAGTTAAAAAATATGAACGAAGGAAAAAGCTACAATTACTAACCAGTACCCTTTGTAGACAAGGAATCCTTAAGGCATGATTTTTACTATATGAACTGGGAAAATAAGATACTAGAGACTCTTGAGTCAGGAAGTCTAGACTTGGGTTGTCAGCTAGAAGTTGAGGATAGTGATTACCAGAGAGAGAATAAAACTTTGTGGGGTTTTCCAGAACAACAGGTCCCAGCTATTCCTTCCACCCTGCCATGGAACTAGTGATTTTCTCACTTAGGTTTCAAATAGCCTAGAAGGAAAATGGATCTCAAGAAATAAATTCTTTCCCGGAAGACACTGATTCACGGTTTGCAAAGAAAAAATGTATTCTAGAAATCTTCCCTAGTGTGTTTTAAATGTACTGATTTCTTAATGCTAAACATATGTTTGATTTAGGAGACCCAGTGGTATTTTATTTAAGCATTGACTTCACTGATAGAAATTGGGTTGCACAATACCATTTCTAAAATTCTTTCTGGTTTGGAGGCATGATAATTACAGATGTGTTTTTATTACAAGACCATTCCTTTGCACCACCATTATTAGCTACCACCAGTGTGACACTGAGGTTGTGTTGAGGGGCAGATGCTCTGGATACCCTGACCTCTGACGGTGGTCACTTGTGTTGCACACAGGAGCCAAGGTCCAGCTTTGACAGCTGCTCTGATGGACTGAACACAGATGTGCAGGTGCCGTCTCAGGCATCTGCCCTACTGTGGCCAGGGGGCTCAGCTCACATCCTGTGTCAGAGAAGTGAATCCACTCATGCGATTGGCAGCGATCCCCTTCAGCAGAACATTTATGAGAATTTCATGCGAGAGTTGGAAATGAGCAGGACCAACACTGAGCACTTGGAAACATCCACAGAAACCATCGAGTCCAGCAGTGAGTCACTGAGCTCACTGGAGCAACTGGATGTGCTCTTTGAGAAGGAGCAGGGAGTGGTCCGGAAAGCCGGGTGGCTTTTCTTCAAACCCCTTGTCACCCTGCAGAAGGAAAGGAAGCTGGAGCTGGTGGCTCGGAGGAAGTGGAAACAGTACTGGGTAACACTTAAGGGTAAGCACGTTTGTTGTAACTCCCTGAGGGCCACTGGCAGTTGTTTCCTTCCCTGTACTCCTCTCGGGAAAGTGTCACTGAGGTCCGAATTCCTTGGAGTTAAAGTGAGGGATTCGATACAGAATCTCAGGGCATGCTGTACTATAAATCCTTTGCCAAACCTGTATACTACGGCTTATTTACCTTCACATATATTATTCAGTCTAACAAATAATGGTTTAATTTAAACGCTGTTGCTTATTATTTTGTATGTATTACTGTACCGTTCTTTGACACTGTTTGTATATATGAGTGTGTGTGTGCGGGGGCGGGGTAAAATGAAATAAACTATGAAATGTACCTTAGTTATTGGGAATGTAGGTCTTAAATTTCACATTCTGCACATTTCCAGAGCTTCAAAGTGGTATCCTTCACAGCTTGAATATCATCTGGATTCTTGAATTTTAGCATCTCATTTTTATGAACTAAGAAAGTCTAATTGTTACTACCAGCCAGTGCAGCTTTGATTGTTGGTTTGTTTGGTGCTGGGGATGGGATCCAGGGTCTTGCATATGCTAAGCATGTGCTCTGTCCCTGAGCTCTACTCCTAGTCCCAACTCCAGCTTTTCTTTCTTCCTTCCTCCCTCTCTCCTTCCCTCCCACTCTCCCTCTCTTCCTCACTCCCCCATGAAGGAAACAGGAGCAGGACTTTGTTTTGGTAAGATGATACAAGTTTTTTCAAGCATTGCCATTTAAAAAGTATAATTTCTTCGTTCATGGTGGTTGTGTAGATGTAAAGAAATCTAAATGTCTTTTGAGGAAGTGAGAGGCCCTCAATCCACACAGTGTTGATTTATACAGATGCAAACAGGAGGAGCAGCCTCCCAGCCTAACTGGCCTTTGGCAGTCTCCACAGCCCTCCTGTGTCTCTGTCAGAGGATCTAAATGTGATATTTCAAAAGTCAGACCTAGTTATCAGATGGCGCCCTTCCCCAGCGTGGAAGAAGGCAGAAATAGAAGTCACACCTGTAGACAGCCTGTGTGAAACGTGTGAAACACTTGGAGCCCTCTGCACTGCTGCCTCCTAGCTTTCCTCTTTTGCTCCCTATTTTTTCCATTTAGTTTATTGGTACATTTTAGGTATACAGTACAGTTACATTCATCATTGGGCTCTTGTACCTGTACATGACGTATCTTGGTTCTTATTTTTTTCCCCATTCCCCTGTCCTCCCTTCACCCCCTCCACCCTTCCCTATTTGCAAAGACTTTGTTTCCATGTTTTTCCTTTTCTCATATTTTTTCTTTTCCCTTCTTTCCTTTCCCCTTCCCCTCCCATTTCCCCTATTCCTTTAGACATTTTCTTCCTATTTCACAATATCAATTATATATTTTGATTCTTATTTACACTTTTAGTTTTTCATATCAGAGAAACTATTCGGTATTTACACATGTGTGTCCTATTTATTTCACTTAAGTGGATGAAATGTCTCTAGTTTCTCTTTCTTTATGGCTGAATAGTACTCCATTTTATAAAAAAAAAACAAACCCACATCTTCTTTATCCAGTCTCCAGTTGATGGGCAATTGGGCTGTTTGCAAGTTTTAGCTATTACAAACTGTGCTGCTATAAACATGAGTGTGCATATATCACTGTGGTATGATTCTTTTAATTCTTTTTGGGAAGATACCCAGTAGAGGAATAGCTGGGTCAAATGGGACTTCCAATCCTAGTTATTCGAGGTATCTCCGTATTGATTTCTACAGTGGTTGTACCAGTCTACACTCCCACCAGCAATGAAGAAGGGTTCCTTTCTCCCCACAGCCCCACCAGCATTTGTTATTGGTTGATTTCATGATAGCAGCCATTCTTTGTGGGGTGAGGTGGAATCTCAGTGTTGTTTTCATCTGCATGTTTCAAATGACCAGTGATGTTGAACATTTTTCCATATGTTTATTTGCTGCTTTTACATCTTTGTCTGAGAAATGTCTGTTCATTTCAGATGCCCATTTTTGAATTGGGTTTTTATATTTGGGAGGGGTCTGATTTTTTTTTTTAGTTCTTTATATATTCTAGATAGTAGATATTTGTCTGAGAAACAGCTGGTTAAAATTTTTTCCCACATTGTAGTTTGTCTTTTAGCTCTGCTGGTGGTTTCTCTTGCAGTTCAGAAGCTTTTTAGTAAGATGAGATCCCAGTTGTTGATTTCTTTGTGCTAGTTCTCATGCTACTGAGGATTTGTTCATAAAGTCCTTTCCTATGCCAGTGTCTTCAGTAGTTCTACCTAACCTCTGTTCCAGCAAGTTTAGTGTTTCTGTTTTAATATCTAGATCTTTAATCCACTTTGATTTTAGTTTAGTGCATGGTGAAAGATAGGGGTCTAGTTTTAATTTTCAGCAAGTTGAAATCCAGTTTTTCCAATACCATTTATTAAGGAGGCTATCTTTCCTCCAGTGAGGATGGTTGGCTCCTTTGTCAAAGATGAGGTAGTATACGGCCGGGGATTTAGCTCAGTGGTTCCATCGCCTGCCTCACAACTGCAAGGTCCCGAGTTTGATCCCCGGTACTAAAAAAAAAAAAAAAAAAAAAGCAAAAGCATTAAAGATGAGGTAGCTGATTATGTCTAGAGTTGTTTCTACATCTTCTAATCTATTCCACTGATCCTCAGGTCTGTTTCTTTGCCAATACAATGCTGTTTTTATCACAGTTTGGCCCCTAAAACACCCTTCCCCCAGCCTTGCAGAGCAGACATCATGTTCTGATTACCCATAAGCCCCTCTGGTAAACATACACTGTAGAGGCATTCTAAATAACACGGTTCCATGTGTGTCAGGGAGGAGTGTGTGTAAGATACAAGGATCCAATAACCTGTCCCAACTGCATTCTTCTTTTTTGAGTCTAGATTTGGATCCTGTGGTACCATTGTGGCTGGGAAAGGCAAAGAATTTACTCAGTTTTTGTATATGGGGGAAGCAGTTTTATATGAATGACAGAAGAGATTTGCAAGTTGGAATTATATGTTGGATCTAGTAAGACAAGATTTTGAAGGGCTAAGAAGTTATGTCTTAAGGCTTAAAAGTCAAAGAGCTACCTAAGGATAGGCCAGGGAGATATGACTGCAACATATTATAAGTGAGAAAGACTTGCAGGTTTGACTTGCTTAAAAGCTATTGCTTATTATTTTGCATGTATTACTGTACCGTTCTTTGACACTTCCTATATGTGTATGTGGGGGAAATAAAACTTAAACTGTGAGATGTCTGACTTGCAGACTCCTAAGGAGTTTCCCAGGTACTAAGGCCAAAGTAAAAGTCATTATGCTTTACAAGAGAGAATGTGATCCTTACCTCCAACATGAGAGGTGTCGTGTCTTTTGCAAAGGAGGTGACAGTCTTCCTTTTTCCTGGTCAGAGTTGGCCATTTCCCTCCTAGCAGGTCTGATATGTTTCGGAGAGGACTTGTTCATAAACGAGAAGATGGCTCTTGAGAAGGCTGTATGTGAAGTGTCCCTATCTGGAGAGATAAGCAAACCTATTGGGTAGTGGTGTGTGTAGCGGGGGTGAGGATCTGGAATTGTTTATGAATCACAGGTGAAGCTACCTCTTACTTTTATGATATTTAGAATGGATGCACTTAATCCATAATGTGTCATGTACCTCTTTTGTTTTTAAGTAAAATTTGTTTCTTAAAATTAATGCTTTTGAAAATTCTTGCCTGCCTGCTTTAAAAATCCTGTGTACATCTCTATAGTGATGGGGGGGTGGTGGTGAAGGTATGTATGAGCATATCCCACCTGGAAGAGCAGAGCCAGCCCTGATAGTAAAAGGATTCTGGACCATATCATATGGAAGATGATGTAAGGATCTAGGAATCTTTATCCCAGTGAAAGTAAGAAATGGGGTGAGAGTGAGCCTTAGTGTTGTAACGGGACTTTGGCTTTATTCTGATTCTCCAAAGGTTAGGACAGGACTAATGGAGGACAGGCTGATTATGTGTCGCTGAAAAAAACCACCATCTCTAGAACCACAGGAAAGTGGGAAGACAGAACCATACCTTCCTGCTTCCCCTGCTTCTGACAACACTGTTGGGTAGCCAGATTTTCAGAGCCTCCTTGTTGCCGTTGGGGGCAGGGGAGTTGAGTCGGATTCAGGCAGGTGCAATGTAAAAACTGGAAGAGTCCATTGCCAGGCGCCTCTAGTCCACCCTGGAAGGTAGACCAGAATGCCTGGCTGCTAACTTCAGGTGTAGGGATGAGCCTGAGTTTTCTTTGACTGTTTTAGGATCTCCCTGCCTGTGCCTTGCTCTCTTGGAGTTTGCTTGTAAAATACTTTTAAGATGCACAGATAAAGGGTGCTTTGTAAGTGTTATCAAGCACATATTCCTCATTTCCTTTCAGTCAGGGCTAGGCATGTGATAAAGATGTTTTTCTCAGCATGACCTTTCCCACATGGCTTTCTACACCTTTTTCTTCTGGGAATTCAGAATGTTAAAGTTCCACTTTCTTGGCTTCGAGTCCAAGTTGTAATATTTGGACTTAACTCTTTGATTTAATCTTAGTTAAAAACATATAATTTCATTTAGGCAGAATTTTAAAATTATACTCCAAATATCTAAGTAGATAAATTAGAAACAGTTTTCTATAGAGAGCAGTTAACAGCAAACTATCTGGTGAGCTGCTTGCGTTGCATGCATAGGGATAATAAGGGCACAAATGTTTTTCAGGATTGGGAGGATGTAATAAAGTTTTAACAAGGGTGGTTCTGCTTTATACTTGTCTTTCCTAATGAGTAGGTTTTCATGCAGTTCACAGAGACTTCCCAGGATGAACAGTTCACAGGTCACTAAAGATATCCCTCAAGATGCACAGCGTACTTTGTACATCAGAAGAGAAGTTCATTAGATGCCTTTAGGAAGCTAGTGTTTCTGCCCTGAGATGGGCCAGCAGCAGAGAGTTGAGTGAAAATGTGGGACCAGGGGATATCAGAGGCAAGGTATATTTAAGGGATGACTAGGACTGATTGCTGTCTTCCCACTGGTGGTATTTCTGTTTGCCTCTTCTACTGAACTTCCACTACCATTATAATCTTTACATTTTTTTCTGCTTCTGTGGCAAGGAGACCATCCACTGTCATCCCTTCAGGCCACCCCCCATGCCTGGTGGACACAGGTCCTGGCCAATGGCTGCAGCACTGGAGTGGGTGAGAGGAGACCTCATTAACACAGGTCAGCTGTGTTGTGCCAACTCCAGAGCCCCCTTTGAGACACAGAGTTCCTTCATGTTAAAATTGATGTAATGGGGTTAAGACTAATTTCTTGTTCTTTAAATCGAATAGGCATAAAATTGTGCATATGGTGCTTCCATTTAGGCCTGACAATGTCCACACTGAGCTGTAGTCTGGTGTTGATGAGGTTTGTGGCAACATCTTGGTACCCGTCCAGCATTTACATTTGTTTCCTCTAGATGTAATGATTCAAATTGTGCCCTTTAGAATACAATGTTAGGGAAACTGGGAAGTAAAGGTTGACCCATTGGAAAGAATTTGTACTTGGTGCAGTTGGCATGGCTCTGTCACCTTTACCTTGGCCTTGGGTCCCAGGTCATGAAATATTGCATGTTCCTCAGACAGGAACAGCCTTTCCTGATGTAAAGATTAGGTTTATTGTTTCCAACTGCATCACTGGTGGGAATAGAGAGTGGCTCAGACTTGCAAGAAAGAGCTTTAGCTATAAATTTCTTGTTCCTTTCCCTTGTCTTAATATGTGAACATGCTCAGCTTGCCAGTTTAGATGAGGTGTCTGATTTGGTTTCTTGGTGCTAGGGATTGAGTCCAGGGCCCCCCAGGATGCTGAGCACAGGCTCTGTCGCTGAGCTGCACCCCAGCCAGTGGGTGGGTTTTCTTTGTGAGGAGGAGCGATTGCTCAGTACTGACTGGCATAGAAAGAGAAGTGCTATTTCTTGGGGCAGGCATCTTCTTGTCCTGGCTTCTGTGCTTTGCTGTTTGTTCATATTAAGGCTTGGTTTTAGAGGAAGCAATTAAACTAACAAGAGTCAAATAGTTTTTAAAACACCTATGAGTGAGGACATAGTGCAGTAGGATAAAATGTCACCAAGTGGACTGTGTTCACTGACAGTGCTGGGGACACTGGCACGTGTTTCCTTACTGTCAAGTGAAAGGGGTTTGCAGAGTACAGGTGGTGACCATGTCATTTATATTTGTGTGCCGGAGCTTAACACATGAGAGGTACTCAAAAATGTTTCTCATATAGAAGTTTGAAGGGTTACTAACACTCTTCCAGAGAACAAATTTGCATGCTTGTTAGAAGCAACAATTTATTCCAAAATATTGTCTAATATTTATGGCATTCCTATCTGATGATTAAAACAGACCTTTAATAACTTCTTTCTGCAATGCTTTATTAGCTTAATGAGGAAAAATAAGCATTTTAGAGTACTATTAAAAATCCATGCATATTTAAATTTTTCTTCCTTAAGTTAATAAGATTATTATAATATTTCCTATCATTGTGAGATAAAAGATATACTAAAATCAAGTTACATGGCCTTTGGAGGATAAATAAACTGGGTACTTTCTCACAAGTGGCAAAGTTCCCTCAATATATGTAGTTTCTAGTTACCACACATCACAGGTATAGTTGAATGGGGGATTTTCTTCTGCTTCCCACATGGAGGTCTCCTAAGTAGTGCAGCCTTATGCTTAGGAACCTGGGTGCAGGGCCACTGGGCCTGAGGATAGATCCCCAACCTGCTGCCATCCAGCTATGGGACCTGTGTGGAGGCGAGCTTTCTCCCAGGTCTCTCATCTGGAGAGCGGCTTAAACAACCATGCCTGGCTTGTGGAAAAACGATTGAGGGAGCCAGTGTGTGTGGAGTATCTGGAGGAATTAAGCAGCAGTGCATGCTTGGCATTGTTACCACTGATGTTACATATCTAACACTGTACTGGAGTTTGTGCTAGCAGAATGAGGCCTTCAGATGCCAGCTGTTCCTTGTCAGTTGTGTTTGTACTACATAATCATTTCATTTAGGTCTTTTTTTTTGTTTTGTGGATGCATCCCTTATGTCCTCATGCCTTTCCCGACCTTCAGGTTGGGTGGTGGGGACATTATTATTTTGCTTTTGTCTTTTCCAGGCTGCACTCTGCTGTTCTACGAGACCTATGGGAAGAATTCCATGGACCAGAGCAGTGCCCCACGATGTGCCCTCTTTGCGGAGGACAGCATTGTGCAGTCTGTCCCAGAACACCCCAAGAAGGAAAACGTGTTCTGCCTCAGCAACTCCTTTGGAGATGTCTACCTTTTCCAGGTACTGCCCGTGCCGTGCAGGTGGAGGGCTCAGGGAGAGGCAATGTGTACAACTCAGATGAGGAGTGGGTCGGACACAACGTAGAAATGAAATAGAGTGAATACTCTGTTAAGTTTGCAGTGGGGCCATGGCCAGTCCTGTCATTGGTACAGTGGGCGTTTCTCAGGTGGCCATGAAGTGCCAGGCTGTGCCCAGGAGACACTTGCCAGGGCCCAGAGAGTAAGCACCATGACCCTGCTCTGGAGTAGCTCACAATCTGCAGAGTGAAATATCCAGGATTCCCAGAGCTGAGGCTTTTTAAGGAATCCTAGCAAATATGTACAGAAGAGGCTTCGGCCCTTGCCAAGAATGCAGCAGAAGTCAAAGGAGAAGCTTTCCAGGAAAGCCCTCATGACCAAGCACCCTGAGGTCTCCGTCCCTGTGGACGTGGCCTTAGGGTGTTAAAATTCAGGTTATCTGCTTTTAGCAATTTTCTAGCAATCGAGAAGTTATAGAGCATAGTGGTGCTGAGCCCTGGGTGCTAGGTCAGCATTAAGTTTGCATCCTGGTGCTGTTGTTGAGTACATACGTCATCTGAGAGCACTTACCCGGCATCACTGAGGTTCAGACTCTTAAACGATTAGGTTAATAATAAGAATAATAGCTTCAAGGATTGCTCTAAGGTTTAAATAATATAGTGTGCACGTTAGGTGCTAGAGAAGTTCTGTTTTGTTTTGTTTTTTTCAAGATGAGATCTCATTGTGTTGCCTAGGCTGGCCTTGAACATGCAGACTCAAAGGATTGTCCTCCAGGGTAGCTGGAACTATAGGTGCATGTGGCCACACCTGGCTGAGATTTTTAACTATTATTCTTAAACTTAAAAGAGATGGGAGTGATAGCCAGGAAGCACAAGGTACTTCTCCAATGCTCCTCCTCTAAACCTAGTAGTTCATGTAGACACAGTGCCAGCTGTAGATTGTGTCTGGCTGGAAGGATCATGGGAAGCCTCCTAGGTCCTGGGGTCAGATCTCGATGAAGTTGATCCTGTCCCTAGAGCCCCTGCAGGCTAACTCTGGGAATCTAGAAATCTGTGTAGTGTTCACAGCAACAGGATTTCCTGGGCATGGCAGTAGTAAACTGCAGCCTTCCTGCTGTCCCCAAACTGACTTCACTTACAAGGGTCAGGGCCTGAGCTTTGGTTTTCTTCTGCTTAACAGAAGAATTGTTTAAAACTTTCTATGATGCCGTGAAGCAAAGTAATTGATATTAACCTGAATTGTAGTGCAGGTAAATGCCTTAGGTGAAATCTTCCTGACTTCCCTTAGGGCTCAGTGTGAAATGAATATTTTATTTTGTGATCCAGGAAACATATCTTTCATTTTAAGAAGTTTTATCATTTGGTCCTGTTTTATAATCTCCAAGGCCCATAGAGTATAAACTCCATGGCTTGTGTAGGAATGTGGATATTTCTGGACTTAAGATGGATTGAAAGTGCTTTTCAGCCTTTTGAAAATCATATATACTTGTCATTATCCTTTATTCAAAATTTCCTTATTGTTTTTTGAATAAAATATTTTTCATTTGTAACAATTGTATATGGTCATTATATCTGAAGGTAGCAAAGAGCAGAAAAAGAAAAACCATTCCATATTCCTAATATTTGAAGACAATGACTTTAATACTGTTATTGTACATTATTTCTTCATATTCTTTTATTGATATATTTCATAATTGAGGCCATACAGTAGGTGTAGTTTTATGTTCAGATTATATGTATTTAGAGCTTCTTGTCATATTTAGGCCGCCATGGTTGTTTCTCTCAGACCCTCTGGACCTGAGTTGAGTGGCTGGTTGTGTTTTTGAAGTTAAACTGGTTTGTTTTTTTTCTCCCCCTACAGGGGATTGAACTCAGGACCTTGTGTTTTGAAGCAGGCGGCGGCACCACTGAGCTAAATCCCCAGCCCAGGTTAAACTCTTTTTATGAAGTGCAAATACTTCCTGGGTTTTATGCATCAAAGCTTAGTCTGCCATTTTGGAGAGAACTATTGTGTTAAAATCACTTCAAACAGTTTCCCCCTCCTCTGTGTTTAGGCCACCAGCCAGACGGACCTGGAGAATTGGGTCACTGCCATACATTCTGCGTGTGCATCCCTTTTTGCCAAGAAGCATGGGAAAGAGGACACTGTGAGGCTGCTGAAGAGCCAGACGAGAAGTCTGCTTCAGAAGATCGACATGGACAGCAAGATGAGGAAGATGGCAGAGTTGCAACTGTCTGTGGTGAGCGACCCCAAGAACAGGAAAGCCATTGAGAGCCAGGTACTGTTTGCTTACATGGCACTTGCAGCAATCAAATGCTGGGTTGGCTGGGGTGGTCATTCTCTTGGGACAAGTAGTCTCTGAGGCTCCTCAGTTTATGTTCTCAATGGATATTCTTTTGTAAAATGGGGAATAGGGCACACTTTTCAACCTTTGGTGGATAGATAGAAACAGGTTGAGCATCCCTTATTTGAAATGCTTGGGACCAGCAGTATTTTGAATTTTTTCCAGATTTTGAAATATATGCATATACATAATGAAAAATCTTTGGGATATAACTTAAGTCTAAACACAAAATTATGTTCCATATATACCTTATACACATAGCCTGAATGTAGTGTTATATAATATTTTAAATAATTTTCATGGTATGTAATTTTTCACTTACGGTGTTATGTCAACACTTAAAAAGGTGTGGCTTTTAGAACATTTCAGATTTTGGATTCTTGGATTAAGAATGCTCAATTTGTATTTTTTAAAATCTTAGTGACCATATATTTTTTTCCTGTGTTGAGTGGTGCCCTCTTGCCTGGCTGATTCTGTCAAATATTGTTACTTTCTGGACAAAATTGTACATAATAAAACCACTAGATGATTAGACAAGTAATATTTTGGTACAGAAGAAGGTTTTGGAAAGAATGGTTTGGTGTAACATACCCACTCCTATGTCAGTGGAATCTAAACAAGTAACAAGTAACAGATAGACTCCTAAGGAAAATGGTCAACTTCCACATTCATATACTCGCGGGAGGTTTCTGTGCTGTGTGCATTTTAGAGGTGGTGAAGGAGCTTTGTAGACAAGCTGATCCCTTAGAGGAATGTTGTTAGGGGAAGTTTCTGGCATCCCATCTTACGCCAGGTTCCCTGGGCAGCTGAGCTGGAGCTGTGCCCGTGAGGAGCGTGACTGGGGGTGCTCACAAGCGGCTTCTGGGTGTTGAGTGAGGAGCAGGGCTGGGCAGGAATGAGTGGACTGTGATGCAGCTGGATCCATAGGATGCCCTGCAGCTGGAGGGCCAGTCAGAGCTGTTGTGCATCATGACAAGGGCCCGGGCCTTTGTGCCTGATGTCAGCCAGTCAAGGCAGAGCTGTTTGGGTGCAGTCAATTCACAGAGAGGCTCCACCTGGGACCTGTGAGCAGCCCTGGGAAAGAATCCTGGGAAAGAATAGTGCAGCCCCGGGGGTGTACGACAGTGTCTACCATACCCCACTCCAACATCAGCTGTTAAATGATTTGGAAACCTGAATGAGGAATGGAGTGAAGATAGGTTGGTGTGTTCTTGCATTTTTCATCTTTGTTACTTGGTAAATTTTACAGAGAAGTCAAGTTCTTAAAAAAAATTCCATAGTAACTCAACCATTTGAACATACTTCTTAGAAATAAGATCAGGGGTCAGCAGATTCAGGCCTGGTGAGGGCCTGCTTCCTGGTTTATAGATGGCGACTTCCTGCCGTGGCCACCTTTGGAGGAGGGTGGGGGAGCTCAAGGGTCCTCGCTCATAAGGGCACTGATCCTGTTCCTGAGGGCAGCGCCACAGGACCTAATTGCTGCTCTAGAGGCCCCACCTCCTAATACCATCCCTTTGGAGTTAGGATTTCAACATAGGAGCTTTGGGGGGAATATATATATATTCAGGCCATAGCAGTCTTGAGTGTAAAACTTAGATGTAAGTTTTATTTTGTCCTCTGAATTCAGGGGGAACATATACTTCTAAGTTGTGGAAAGATCATAGGTAGTTTTTGGAGATTGATCAGGAGGTAGTGTAGAGGATGGACTGAAATGCAGAAAGGTCATGGCAGGGAAATGGCACTGGTCTGGGTGCAGCCACAAGGGCCCAGTCAGACCATCACAAAGGGAGTGCAAAAGTTTATATGGAAAATGTACACCAGAGTGCAGTTTCCTTAAGTCTACAGAAAGTTAAAGATAGTATCCTGTACTTCCAAGTGGACCTGTTCCTCAGATAGGATGTGCCATTTATTTAGACCTGTCAGCAGACTCCAAACTGCGAAGTAGTTTTAACATAGAAGTGAGAAGGAAGCTGATCCTCCAAGAAGCTGGAAGGGGTTGGGAGAGCATTTTGGGTCTGACAGGAACATAGCTGCTGCCACCAAGCACAGCTTGTGTTCTCACTGCCCCACCTGCTGACATCTGAGAGGAGTTCAGGTCCTGAAGCCACCTGGCTGTGCCTCCCAGCCTTCTGTGTTTGCAGTGCAGTGTGTGGCAATAGCTGCTCTATTGAGGGTAGGGACAGGTCAGAGGGCTTAAAGGAGAATTGGTTATCCAGGTTTTCTTTATACAGCGTCTCACCTGAATGTCCTGAACATCCTGAACGTCCAAGTTTCAGGCACCACAGCTTGTCTGTTGGTAGAGATATCACTCTTGAAGACCAGTGTCAAGAGTGTTCAGAGCATCTGTGTAAAAATTCTCATAGGATACCTGCATACCTGTGTTTATAGCAGCACAATTCAGCAGCACTAATCTTGGGAGCGGCAGATTAATGGATAAAGAAAATACGGTATTTATAACAGTGGAGCACTACTCTGCCATAAAGAAGGATAAACTTGAGTCGTTTGTAGAAAAATGGATGCATAATCTTAAGTGAAAGAAATCAGACACACAAGCTTAAATGTCACTCAATTCTTCTTATGTGAGAAACCCAAAGTAAAAGATAGTTTAAAAAAAAAAAAAAGGGTGAGATCTTTTGCAAAAGGAAATGAACTAAGAGATAGAGGGAGAGGGGAAGGGAAGGGGATGAGAAGATGTATATGTACACGTACCAACTCCCCGCCAGAACTGTAATCATTGTGTACTGCAAACATGTACTGAAAAATACCTGAAAGAATCCTTTCGTAGGGACTGTGATGGGGAAAAAGCATGGTTTTAACTTTTCCTGGCTCTTTTAAAGTTAGCTTTGGAGCCACCGTTTAGTCCCCTGGAAGGAATGCCCAATTTGGAGTTTTTAGGTCCATAAAATATAGTCAAGTGTTTGGGTTTAAGGAGAGAAAAGGGAAATTGGGCAACCTTGAGAGCCCCCAGCCTCTGTGCATGTGTATTTGAGTGTGTGGCCATCCTTTCGTGTGTGTGAATGTGGGGGCTCTTTGTGATCAGAGGACGTTCAAGGAAATGGTTTTTAAGACATTTACATTTTCGGGCCGGGGATTTACCTCAGTGGTTCCGCCACCTGCCCCCGCAAGCGCAAGGACCCGAGTTTGATCCCCGGTACCAAAACAAACAAAAAAACCAAAAAAAGAAAACATTTAAATTTTCATTCAGTGTAGTTTTATTCCTTTGTCCATGGTTTGTAAATGCTGCTTTGGTGATGTCACAGTTGGTGCTGTTCTCCGATTCAGAAGGGAGATTAGTTAGCATAAATCCTACACACATCTAAGAGTCCTGGGCTGTCCAGTGGCCTAGAGAGTAGAACTTCTAAAGAATTAGGGTCATTATCCTCGGTGGCCCATTAGCCTGTCTTTAACAGAATCACCCCCTTATTTTAAGTGCACCATCCTCATTATGACTACATTTTCATATCTGTTCTCCCCTCTCCCATACGTGACCCTTACCCATTCCTGCTTCCTCCCCACACCCACCCCCTGCTTTCATATACTCCCCTTCCTTCCATAGCACTTCTGTGTTCCAGAAGGAACCATTTGGGTTCATCTTCAGAAATTCTGCCAAGAAATATTCTCCTCACCTTATTGGCAATTTTAGCTTATAATTCAGATCTGTTTCCCAACAGGGCTTTGCAGTGTGGGTGACTGGAATGAAACCTGCTGGGCCCACTATCCCAGGTCATTTGCCAGGGGTTTTTTTTTTTGGTACCGGGGATTGAACTTGGGTCCTTGCGCTTGCGCAGCAGGCAGCGAAACCACTGAGCTAAATCCCCGGCCCCCAGGAGGTTTTATAAAGAGAGCTGTTTACTTTTTACTTGCAGACACAAAGGTGAAGAGATATTCAAGGGCAGTGAACACATTTGGAGTTGCTCTTGTGAGACCTTCTTTGACCAGAGGTTGTGATATGGTGCTCTAAAGGCAAAGATATTCACAGGTTGGGACCAAACATCCCATATATATGTAGTGTTCTCTGAACTACCTTTTAAAAACTTATATAAAAGAGGAAGGCTCTGTCCATTTACCATTTAAAAATCTCGACTTCACTGTATACTTTTGTTTTTGTACTGCTTTCCCTGGAGACTCCGAGAACCTCAGATCTAGTCATAATGTGTCCCAAACTAGCAGAACGCACAGTGTAGATGACATCATGCAAGATCAGATCTCTGGAGTGGGTTTTCTTTGAAATATGTGGGTGGAGAAATATCATTGTTAATGCCTTTTCCTAATAAAAAGACATTATCACAATATTAATGGCCGAGTCTCATACTATAATGGGGTCATATGCTTTGCTTAAAATAAACCATCAGATAGTCTGGTGCTCAGGCCTCTTGGGCTTTTCTGGGGACATGATGATGCAACTTTCACTTGAGCGTAGCCAATGTGGACCAGGCCATGCCGAGCGTCCACATGTTGGAGAGGCTTTGAAGTTCTGAGGGAGGAAGCGTTGTAAATTAAGTCCAGTTAGTACTTTATTTTCCTTTCCGCTGATTATTTCAAACAAGTAAATAAGGACAGGGCCTTAGGTGGTGCTGGCACCCTGCCCAGATGGCTTTCCCCAGCCTGTCTCATTGTGTGCCTGGGGTGTGGGGGTCCCCACTGTGCACTGGCTGGGAGGGCAGCAGTGAGCCTATAGGAACCCTGTGGCATGGAGAAGATGCTTAGTTGGGGAGTACATTGCTCTGCACTTTGTGAACTGGTGGGCTTTGTTTTAAATATTTACGCCAAGGTTTAAAATGATGAAGAGATCACTGGGCGGAGCGGGGCACACCTGTAGTCCCAGCACTTGGGAGGCAGAGTTCAAGGCCTGCCTGAACTACACAGAGACCCTGCTTCAAACAAAAGAAAAAGTGGTGAAGAGTTTTCAGTTTAGCCCATTGAAAACTGTGGAAATGTGGACAGTGTGAATGAAAATAAAACCGCGTGCATGTGGGCAAGCACTTTGGGGAATAAACTGTTGGTGACTGGACTCTGTGACGGGGTCTTGGGTGGGAGACAAGGCCAGTTGATGGAGGAGTGGATGACGACATGGACTTTATTTGGCAGGCAGTAGACAGATGGTGGAAGTGTTTTGGGCAGGAGAACAGAGTTCGGTTTGGTTCAGTGTTTATTAAGTGCACGGTCTGGCTGAGGCCAGTGTGCCCAGTCTAGGGGCTCAGAAAACAGAATGTTTGGGTGCTCTCAGTTGAAGAGGATGACAGGCAGTCAAGCCTATAGTTTCAGCAAGGTAGAATGAATTCAGAACAAATGGTATCTGAGAGTGCCAGAGAAGAGAGAAAACAGATTTAGCCTTCGGTCTCAGAAGACTTCATAGGAGGAATACCTGAATCACTTTCTGAGCAAGAAGGAATTAAGTAGAAGAGGAGCAGACAAGGGCATTGCAGGGAGGTGCAGACTGAGCAGAGGCAGGGTGCTCTGGAACAGTGCAGGGCGCGCTGGCGGTTTGTATGTTTGGGCAGGTGGTTAGGGGTGAGTGGCACTGTCATTCCCTGTACTGCTGCAGAAAGCCCCAGCTTTGCCCTCCCTCAGGTGCATCCTCCACAGGACACAGAGAAGTTTGCATCTGGACACCAGCCCTGATCCCGGGCCACCTGCCTAACAACTCTCTTGTTGCTGACAAGATGAAGCCCCTGAGACTTCCTCTTCACCTGACCTCTGCCCAGCAACCCAGACTTGCTGTAGGACCTAAGCTCAATCTTCCTCTCCTCCCCTTAGGCCTGTCTTGGGCAGAGAGGACCCTGACCTCAGGGCACGCAGGTGCTGTCGTCTTCCCTCCCTTGTCACCTGGCTCTCCCCTCCACACCTGGAGTGAAAGCAGAAGGGTTAGCTCCTCCAGGGTGCTGTCCACCACTTCTTCCACCTACTCCCATCAGGGACCTGCCCGGAGTCCCATGAATCTTGGTTTCCGTCTTTATCACAGCTCTCATCACTTTGTTTTATAATTATTATCTCCTTACGGCTAAGCTTCCTCCTGCTACAACCATGAGCTCCTGAAGGAAGCATAACTTTTCGATCCCTGAACTCTTGGTGCTTTGTGGAGTTAGTGAGTGAGTGGATGCACCCATGCCTCTTGTGGACCTGGAATTCTTCCTCTTTATTTTGTGGGAAATGGTGTTCTTCCTAAGTTGGCCTCACCCCGGCCCTTACCCTGTGTTCCTAGCATCTTTCCTTCCCGCCTTACCTTTTCTCCTCCTGCTGATAGAACCCTTTCTTCTGCCTCCTATTCCTCCCTGGTTTACTTATCAGAGACTTAGGCTCAGGCCATTGTCATACTTGATTTCCTAATAACTTCAGGAGGTAAAGATGCGTACGGGTATGATTGAAATATGTGGTGCATGTTTAAATAAAAATTATTATAGTAAAAAACACATTAATATAATCCTTGTTTTGAACTCATCCCATCATTCTTGCCACTTTCTGAAGCAGTTCTGAAAGTCTTTTTATGTGAGTGATTCTTTAAGGTGTGATCAAATGTTGTGAATTCTGCTCCTGAGTGCCATTCAGTTGAAAGCCAGGCTCATAAGAACATTATAGTGCGTTGTCCGTCATTCACCTTATTCATTGCATGTGGAACTCTGCAACCTCTGGCTCTGCCCTGAAGTCAAAATGACCCTGAAATGTAAAGGTTATAAAGTGATTCAGGCATGAGGTTGCCCCTACAGTGCAACTAAAGACATTCATGAAAGAGGACTTCCAGATCGGCTTCAGAAAGTGGCAAGAAAATGAGATAAGTATTTGAAGCAAGGGGGAGTATTTTGAGTGGGATTAGTGGCAATGTATATTTTACTGTAATACATTTTTTAAAAATTTAAACATTAACTATATTTTTCAATCATACCTTGGATATTATACCCATTTAGGGGAGGCATGAATGGACCCTTAAGTGCAGTAAATTTTCTAATGTTACCCAGCTGGTGAGTGGCAGAGCTGGGCTTTGAACACAGATCTGTGGTCCTTCTTATAAGCCCTGTTGCTTCTCAGTAAAACTTTGGTAAATAAGATGATGTTTTTCTTGCTAACCAAGCCATGGGATGAATTGCTTTATATAAATTAGAAATGGATCCTCAATTTACTTGTTCTTATAACTTGGACTTTCCTGGCTGATTTAATTGGATGTTCATTGGCTATAAAACTGAGTGAATTTCATTTCAAAACAAACAAAAACTGATTCTCTAAACCTTATTTAGTTTTTCTAACTACAAGCTAACTTCAGTGTAATCTGTGTCACTGGTTAATTTCTTCTGTGAAGTTAGGTTTTAGTGTTTGAAAGTATGGAATGGACGTTTTCCTCTTATTCCACTAAAAAGGAAAAACAAATTATCTTTTAGGCCAAATCTAGTAAGGGACAATTGGCCAAATACTACAATTAAATGATTAAATGGTAGAAAATATTTTTCTAGGCATGTTGGGTGTGGCAGGAATGTGCTCACATCTTGTCACTTATTCATTTGATTGGTTATTTTTATCACTAGGCTTCATCTCTTCCTCCTCCCACTTTCCTATAGTGGACCATAACCTCTCTGAGCTCATTAAATGAATATAGCTGTATTAGAAATAGAGAGGAAACTTCTGTATTGAATTTGAGTCAGTGCTTAAATATGGGAGTTCCCCCTGTAATTTTGTTAACATTTTTTCCTTTTACAATGAAAGGTAATGAAATCCTCCTTAAATTTTTTTCCATCCATGTCATTTTTGTGTTTTGTGCATGGACATTAAAAGAAATGAAAACTTGACATCATCAGTGGGCATTTTTAGTATTGTGTCCTGATACTTATCCTTTAAAAATAAAGACATGTTTGGGGATAATGATTAGTATGTAAGGAATTTAGAAAAGGAAGAAGCAGTTTTGGTTTAAAGGAATTGATTTTGGGCATTTTAGTTTCGATAATGTTAGTGTGTTTCTGGAGTTTTTTCCCCTAACAAATGTACTATGAGGTAACATTACTATTTTAGTGGCTATTATTACTATTAAAGTTCACTGAAGTAACATATATAGTAGTTCAAGAAACTGACTTATTATTTCCTTTACATTTAAAAAAGTGTAATTTTATCACATCTTCTGAGGGATTATTAATATATTTTTGCATTTAATTAACATTACTTAAAGTTTAGGCCAAATTTGAATGTCAAGGTTCAAAATCAATTTGCAAAATGTTCAGGATGAATAAGGCACCTGAACAAGATTGTAGATAGTCTTACCTCCTGTCCCCAGAATACCCAAGGGCTTATGGGGAGAAGTGAAGTTGACAGGTAAAACTTGAAGTGAAAGTTGCTGGAGTATGTTTCTAGGTGGTGCCTGCTCTGATTCAGATGAACTCACGTTCGTGGGGTCCACTGGGGTGCTGTACTTGATAGCCTGCACGTACTCTGCATATTGTCTGCATTGGCATCAGTTTGGGTCCTCATGAGTCTGGAAGGGCTTGATCATTTTGTATCCCTGAGCGAGGCCTTGGAGTCTATCTGGGCTCAGTCTCTGCTGCTGAGAACTGCAGGTGTGGTAGCACCAGGTACTTTGCAGGTTCAGTGCTTATGTCAGCAGACTTTGTAAACATTGTAAGGTCTGTTTCGAACTTATGAATCCAGCCCTTCTACCTCCTCCTCCTGTCAGTGAAACCCTAGCTATGAAAGTGTGTTTTCACTGTCCTTTCACTTGCAAACCTCACCAGTCCCTCCCTACACCTTTGCTGAGTCTGTGGAAAGAAAAATAAACTATTGCATTATTTTTTATTCAACCCCAAATCCTCGTAAGTCCAGTGACTGATTCTTTCTATAAAAAACTATGATTTGAGAAACAAGATAAATACTGTCTTTAAATATGGAATAGATGTATGGCTAAGATGGCTTTTCCTACCATAGAGATCTGTGTTCGCTGGTTTTTGGTGATTGTCATAGACCTAGATCTTATTTCTTTTGTCTTTTTAGTCCACCATATATGGCACAGGCGTCTTTGCTCTTTTCTGTCCAGTGACATTCATTTTCTTCTCACTTCTCTACCCTCAATAGAACTCCTCAAAAATATAAACAGTTTTACACTGAGGTATAAATAGATCTGATAAGTTTCCATACATTATGCAATCTGGAAATATTTTATTAGGTGACAAAAGAATACATCTATAATTGTGGATTTGTAGGAGTGATCTAAAGAGAAAGATATATATGAGACAGAACTCAAAGTATAGTTTCACCATGGCTTCTGGCAGGGATCAGTTTATACCCACCTATCACTTTTGGAATCTAAAATTCTCCAATATGCCAAGACCAAGAAGAGATTTATAGTCTAATTTGAACTCTTGGTACTGTAGAGTAGTGGTTTTCACTAAGGCTAGGCACTGGAATCACAGTAGATGCTTTCCCAGGCCTCACCTTAGACTTAAAGAATAGACTCCTCAGGCATGAGACTTGGCCACCTGCATTTTTCAAAGCTACCAAGTCATTGTGCTATTCATTCAAGGCTGATAGGAGGAAGCTATCATGTCACTAATAAAAATATATAGAATCTTAATCTAAGTTAAATTCATTGTGGGTTTTGAGATTGTTTTACTGTACTCTATGACTTCACTGTTTACGAACAGTGGTGAATCAACATTATTTAGGTCACACAGCTGTCAGGTTTTTTTTTTCATGCAGAAAATTGTACTGTCACCTTCCTAAAAGATAAGATATGGAGAACTTGGAGAAGGTCTGGAGATTACCCAGAATTTGTAACTTTTCTATGGGGAGAAACTGAACACAGCATAGTGTTTAATGTTGGAAATCTTTCAAACGATCATTTATGGAGAATTAAAGATTAGCCTGGAAGGTTAGCATATGTTTGAGGCTACACACTGCAAAGGAAATAACATAGCTCTTTTACCGAATCCTATATCATGAGCCTTCAGTGTCAGCCTGCTGGCGCTCTGAGGTTGTTGTCAGGACTGTTAGAAGCATGGCTTTCTGATCTGTTACTGAGCCCTGTATTAACAAGTCATTAGAGCCTCTCTTCACCTATTAATTTTATTAATTTGGATTTAAATGGAGGTAATGCTTGTATGTAACAGCTTGTGACGTCCTTGAAAGAAAGGAACGGTTCCCAGAGTTTGTCTTGTTTCTTTACTAACTTGTGATTTCAGTTTTGAAATAAAACCATAGGTATACTTTAATTTTATTCAGATGTACAGATGGTGGGTTTTCTCCAAGAAACTTAAAATAGAGTAAAAGCTCTATTTGTCCTCATCCCTGAAATCCATTTGCTTTGTCTTGTTTGGAGTCATTATATGCAATGCGCAGGAATATAAAGTCACTGCTTTCTGGTATCCAGCATCTGCCTGTGTGCAGTTCACTTAATCCAGTTTAGGATCAGAGGCTGTAAATGTAAAGGGAAATGAAACAGAAGGGAAAAACTGCATTTCCATTTTCATTTTAAGTCTGCATGGGTTGATGTTGGAGCTCCCCAAAGATCATGCCATTTTGATTTGTCACTGTGTTGGGACCACCAGCCTCCTTGCATTTTGGGCTGTCTTGCTGAAGTGCAGTGCTCTGTGACCCAGTGCATTTTATTAAGAGGGCTTGAGAAGGGGGAGTGGAGAAGGCTGATTTAAACCGTGCAATTCCAGCTGAAACCGAGTTTTCCGTGAAGTTTGTGAAAGGGATTGCATTTTCATTGTGACTTATGCAAACTTATTTACTTCTTACTCTTTAAGATCCAGCAGTGGGAGCAGAATCTGGAGAAATTTCACATGGATTTGTTCAGGATGCGCTGCTACCTGGCCAGCTTACAGGGTGGGGAGTTACCGAACCCCAAGAGCCTGCTTGCTGCCACCAGCCGCCCCTCTAAGCTGGCCCTTGGCCGGTTGGGCATCTTGTCTGTTTCTTCGTTCCATGCTCTGGTAAGTTCCAAGGGAGGCTGTCAGAACAGCCTCCAGAGAAGATTGACATGGTTGCTCCCCTTTCTCTAGCTTGGTGTCATCAGCTCTGCCTGTGCTCACCCCAATAACTGAAAGGGGTCACCCAGAGGCTAGAGGATGTGGATGGGGAGGGGAGGAGACTGCAAAGAGTTCCCAGATGTTTCTCTACTACTGGTTCTGGGAATCTAGCTACTAGTTGGCAGTTACTACATATTCAGGTGGGTGTCTGCCTTCCTGCCTTTCCCTCCTCATAACATTAGTCATGGTGTTTCTGAGGAATTGCAACAGTGCTATGAAGATTGAAAAGCTGATTGAAGGGTGTGATCGAACCCATACTCCAGAAAGCCTCTTTGCGTGTTCTGAAATCACTCCTGGGTTGGTGGCTTCTATGTCTTGAACCAGCTCAGCCTGGGAGGTCTGTAGGTTGTTTTGCTGACCCTGTTGGCTACTGTAGTGAATCTGAATGTTGTAGCTGGGTTTGTGCTCCTAGATAAGAGATGTCTATTTGGTGGGCACATTTCAGGTATATCAAACATGCAGGAGCCTTTGACCCTGATCAAAATGTATGTATAGCAAGCAGAGCTTATTTTGGTTAGGGCAACTGTTAATTCTGTCACCCACAAAATACACTTTAAGATTTTTTAAACTGTGTTTTAAATTAGGTATGTTCTAGAGATGACTCCGCTCTCCGAAAAAGAACACTTTCCCTGACCCAGCAAGGGAGGAGCAAGAAGGGCATATTTTCTTCCTTAAAAGGGCTGGACACCCTGGCGAGGAAAGGGAAGGAGAAAAGAGCTTCCATCACTCAGGTGAGTGCTCAGCATGGGAGGTACGGCCTGGAGTGACCTCCTCGAAACCAATTCTTTTCTGCCTGCTGCAAACCAGTGAAGTTCATCCTTTAAGGGTGGAGTGAAAGTTGTCCAGGAATCAAAGCAGTCCAACCTTAGCATAACCTTTTGCCTCCAGATGAAGTACACAAGTTGGTCTGACTGCTCTGGCATGCCCAAAGAGGCACGTATACCTTTAGCAGCACTTAGGAACACAAAAAATAAGAATTTTTAGAAAGTAACTTACACCTTTAATTACTTTAGTACTGATATTTATTTTCCCATATCAATTATATTAAAATGAATGTGGGAAACTAATAATCATCACCTGATAAGAAAATGACACTGGAGCCAAACCTTACCCTTGTTCACCAGCACCTGAGCTGCAAGTCTGGGATGCTCACCTGCCCGAGTCCAAGGCACTGGACAATTGCTGCTGCTTATTTTCCCTTGAGAGGGTAATGGCTTTTTCAGGATTTTGTCAAGAAAAAACCAGTCTGATCATTCGTTGCTAAAATAGGACGCAAGTACAGTGAATTCTGTTCAGAACATTTTGAAAATGCACATCTGAAGTATTTCATAATGCTTCACAATATAGTTTATATTAATGAATTTTATCTTACTGATTTATTTATATTAGGATTATTAATTTTTCAAACTTGAAAAGATAAAGTTAGATGATCTGAACATATAGGTGAACAGGGAAAATGCCATTAAGTCCAAAGAAGTTCTTATATTTATTTTCAGCAGGTTGCTATTCTGAATATGCCTTCAGTGTTATCTGAGAAAGTCATATTTCTCAAACATTATTTTCTAATTTGTATATGGCTATTTAATTGTGTAAAACATTTTTATGAATTAGATGACTAAAGAGACTAGTATCAATGTCTTTGGCCTGTTGAAACAATAAAGTTAGAGGTAGTGGGGAGTGGGTTGGATGAAAGTAGGAAAGTGTGAAACTTTTATTTGTTTTGATTTGTTTTGTTTGAGACAAGATTTCACTTTGCAGTTAGTTAGATTGGCCTTGAACTCACCATGTAGCCCAGGCTGGCCTCGAACTCATGTTAATCCTCCTCCCTCAGCTTTCTGAGTGCTGGGATTCCAAGCACGTGTCACCATGCCTGGCTCTGCATGAAACTTCTTTTATGTGGCCACTGTTTTTGTATATGCCTATACAGAAAGAATAGCACATTTTCAAGTTATAGTACATGCATTTTAATTTAGTTGTAAACAGTAATCATCTGTTGGTTATGAATAGAAACATTTTTGTTATAGATTGTAGCCAACTGTAAATGATTGGGTAATGCTGAGCCTTTGCTTTCTGAATTGAACTATAGGATGTTTAAGGTCTTTAACCAATTCTGACTTTAATCAAGATAGCCAATTCAGTGTAATTGAGTGAAAAATTGATAAATAACTTGATAATTTGCTTATTTTTCTTAGGTGTAGACAGTTAGCTAATTACCTAGCATATGTGGTAAATGTTCGCAACAGAAGATTTCTTGATAAACAAAAGCATTTGGTTGAACACTTTTTGTTTTAAAAGATGTGAAACCAATTACAGTGTTAGTATTTATATAACTGAGTAAAATTGATTTAGTGGGTATTCCTAAATGCTTAAAGGTCTTAAATGTTAATATTCTATAAAATTTACAAGATAAAATTTGGAAAATGATTCCTAATTTCTCCAAACACAACTAGTTTTAACGTTTAGCTATCTTTTCTTCCAAAATTTATTCTGTACACATTAAAAGTAATTATAAGCTTGACTTTGGTGACTTTGCCAACTCTGAGATCTGTTCAGCATCTTCAGAAACCAGTCTGAAAGGCTGCTTGGTTAAAAGCAGCATCAAGAAGATTCAGAATGATTTGAATAATAAATGACATCATAAAAATGTAAAATATGTTAACTATATGAAGAAAGAAGGAAAGCAACTTTTTCTTCAAATTTTTATGGTACAGTATTAGTATAAATTATGAAATAAAGGTTTTATGAAATGTAACAATTTTTTAATACTGAAAAAGGTTGGATGCCAAATGAACATTGCAGTCATTTCGTTAGTCTTTTTCCCCCCGTATCTGTCAGATATTTGATTCCAGTGGCAGCCATGGATTTTCTGGAACTCAGTTACTTCAAATCTCCACTAACTCCAGTGAGGTAAATTTGACTGTAGGCGGCAGCCATCTTGTTTTACATTGGTGACACAATGCTCAGTTAAAGAATGCTGATTCAGAATCTTTAATTGAAAGTAAATTTAGTCAAAATGGTCTCTATTAGATAAACTAAGAGATATTGTCTGAATGCCAAGTAGTTTTGGAGGTATTTAAACTTATAATGGCATCTTAAAATTAGTGACATGACTGAAGTCATAATAGTTTCTTTTATTTATACTTCCCTGTTCCTGAGCAGCACTTACCTTCATCTGAAGTTGAGTGAGTCGCAAATTGTATTTTCCTCTCATGAGTCACTCTTGGGGTGCATTCTGTGGTGTGTATGAGGAACTTTTGTATTTCTAGGGCACTCTTGGTGTCCATCCTCAGGGGAGCTGAACAGTGTCTCTTTTTAGTCTTCATAATTGCTTCTGACAGAACAGATCTTCAGAACTGTTTCTAAGTGAAGTTCTGGGGCTCAGGTGAAGATGGTTTGGATGTTCTTATACCTTTTCTTAGAGCCTGTTTGGAACTCACTCCTTTCCCTTAAAGCTGTGCTTCATGTTTTTGATGTATTTCTCTAAATACTGCCCCTCATCATTTTGTCTTCAGTTTTGCATCTAAGAAGCCTCTGAGCTCTTTTTTGAAGTTGAGAAGTCAATCCTAGTAGGCTTGGGCAAACTTAATATGCTTTCATAGAAGTTGGCAATGTTCTTTAATTAATAGATTAGGAATTTCATTTGAAAATAATGAGGACTAGTGGAGTGCCAGACCCTTGACAGGGTGGAAGGGACAAGACTAAGGAACTTTCCAGTGATCCTGAAATATATAGCACAGACAGCCACATATCCTGCCTCCAGGTGAGGCTGACACCCACCAGCTCAGTGTGCCACCATCGTTGAAACTGCTCCTGGATAGCAGCTCAGCCTGAGTTGTCCTGCTTCCTGTAGGACAAGCCCCGAACGGGTTAGGAAATCTGCCCCAAACCATGCTTCTCATCAGCCCCCATCCCCAGGGTTCAGGGCAGCCAAAGAGCATGCATGAAATGTGATAGAGTAGCTTGTCCCACCACGCTGTGTCTCTGAAGTCACATGTTTTGTGCTCCCCTTTTGCTGACTTGACCATGGCGGCAGGGTGGTGTGGAGGGTTAGGAAGCCAAATCAAGATCTTCCTTTCTAGAAAGCATGACCTCAGATCTGCAGATTTTTCATAATAAATAACCCTCCCCCAACCCCTTTGTTCCTGTACACCTGTGGAAGCTACTCAAAGTCCAGGTGTGTCACACCATCCTCCAAGGACCTGGCTCGATTGTATCGGTGGATCTCAAGTCAGTTATTTTCTTGGTTCTTATTGTATCCTGCCTTTTACTGTTTGCCATCCTACCATGTGTGTGTCGTGTTCCCCAGGAAATCTTGTAAGCAGGACCTGGGTCTGGACAGTCTGAATATCCTCAGGTGATGTGTGTATTCCAAATCTATAACACACTGTCAAGAGCATAATATTCGCTTAGTAATTTTACTACTTAATTGTTTATATTAGATGTTGTCCCTTCCTGGTTGAAAAGAACCATCGGATCTCTATGATTGAGAAGAACTGTTTCACCTACAATGAAAGCCCAGAATTTTATGGTTGTTTTTTCAAGGGCAGTATGTAAATATCAGAGATTCTTACTTTAAAGGTTAAGAAATGATACTATCAGAACATTTGTTGTTAGCAGAACTTAACAGTGGACTTTGACAATAAATTGTGTTTATTCAAATTGGGTTCAAGTTAACACATCATCTTGCAATTTAATTGACAAATTTCACCTGAGCTATAAGGAATGAGAGGAAACTGTTACTGCATCTGTTTCATAAAGCAACTGTATCCATATAGTTATTCTTCTTTGTTTTGACTAAGCATCACTTGTGGTGTAGGGATTGTGAAGATGCTTCCTTTGTTTATGGGACATAAACTTATAATGATATCTTAATGTTTTAGTGCTGCCTCTGTACCACAGAACTCAGTGTACTAGGTTAAAATTGAACTTTAGCTAAAACTGAAAGTGTCATTTATTTATTTTTTTATATTTTGGAACTTCTGCCTGTAGCTGGTTGAATAATATTTCACTAGTTTTCCTCTGCTAATCACTCATGAAGAATATTTATAACCGGCACAAACCATCTATTTTTATACAGTAAGTACATTCTGTCCATTTGAGTAGCCAGAAAGGCCGTTGTGAGAGAGATCGGGGTGCATTTTTAAATATTCCACTTTAATTGGTTCATCATATAACAGCCCAGCAGTGAGTCACCCTAATTTGAAATCTGTTAAGTCTGGAATAGAGCCAGTCTTATTTGAGTGATTTTTTTTTTTAAAGGACACCTTGGCTAGCCAAAAATGAAAGCTTTTCATAGCTGCCTCCTTGATGAGTAATAATGAGCCTCACACAGAGTTTGGCGGGAGGCGTTTGTTTCGGAGATTGTGACAACAAACCCTGGAGAAGGCTCAGGATGGCAGCTGCCTCAGAAGCTCCACTGCAGACCTCCTGGCAGCTCCTGGGCCTTGGCCCTCTGTCCTGGAAAACTGGCTTAGGGTGTCCTGACTTTCTGTGGCAGCGAGTGAATGAAGTATTGTCACCTTAGTTATTAGCTACAAACGGGAAAAAAAATACCTTTATGCTGGTTTCTCAAGTGGAAAATGTGAATGAAACAACTAGCTCTTAACCACAGCATGGTCTCTTTAAACAGCATGCTCGTGTGGAACTCTGCATGGCCTGCATACAGGTACAGTTTATGTGTGTGGATATCTGTGCGCGTGCGGACGCGCACACACACACACACACACACACACACAGAAAAGCTGGCTAGCTGGGTCTTTGTCTTCCCTTCATACAGCTGATGTTAGGGCATTAGCCCAAGAAGGAAGTAAAGACTTTCTCCTCTATGACATTTTACTGATAAGAAAACCAAGAGTGGATAACTCCTTTTGTGTTGTCTCCTCATCTCACTTGCTAATAGACTCTCCTTTTATCAGCAACTGTGGTGATGTGGGCCTATTTTTGACAGCCAGATTGTGATTTTGCTACTCACTTCCCTTCAGTGATCCAAGTAGTAATTATGAGCCATTTGATCCGAAAGCATCTGCTGTGAGAACACCCAGAGTTTCCATTTTCTCTCCATGCAGCATACCAAGCATAAGTAATTTGACATGTGGTTCCAGGACCATTAATGTAATAATGACAGTAATAAATGCTTCTGTAGTAGTTGCCCTACAAGGACAGCTAACGCAATTTGCAAATGTTGACTGGTTGGTGTGTTGTGGCTGTGGCTGTGGTTTATGGATGCTCCTGCTTTGCGGGTGCGCAGAGGGAGAGAGACTGTGAGGTGGTCTGGCCTCAGCAGCCCCCAAGGTGCCCCAGGCTTGGAGGTGAGAGGTGATTCTTAGCAGTTCTCGCAGTGGCCGCTGCTGAACTGTGCAGATTATGCCTAGGAGAGGACAGTGTCGCTACCCAGGCTGATCTTCAGAAAATCTTTGCAGCTTATGGTTTTGAAATGCCATTCTTCACATCTGTCTCCAGGCTTCCCTATGAGGCTGCTGTTTTGAGTCTTTTTAAAGGTGCAGAAATGGAAGTGCAGAAATAGTGGGTAACCAGGCTGGCCAAGCCTAATAAGGCAAGTACTGGACCCAGGTTTTCTTACCGGTATTTTATTTTTGCTGCCTCCATTTGTATTTTCTAGGGACTAGAAACCTTGAGTAAGCAATAGGATCCTTTTTGGAGGCATGGAGTTCGGGTAAGGTGGGGTGGAAGAGGAGGCAGGGTATGTTTGCAGCAATCTTGACAAAAGTAAACTGTGGAATTCTAGATGAATGGTTACAAAGATTAATTTAACATTTCACCTTTGGAAAGGATATACTGGGAGAAGAATTCTTGAGATGGGCCAGTTTTTTGTGTTTATTTTCAAAATTCTCTGTTCCTTTTTATGAAAAGAGTGTAGTAGAATATTTTATCTGGTTTATTGAAATTAAAACATATATTTTCTGATTGAATTATATTGAATTTCTGCTTGAATTTTCTTGAGGGAATCAAACCAGCTTTTTCTCCAAAGGACAAAGCTTACAATAGCCTAAGAGATCTATAAGCACCAAAAAAAATGTTTCCCTATTCTAATTAATTCCACATTCTTAATGCTTTTTTGTGATAGCTAGGTTTTACTTTTCTTGAATTGTGTACATCTGTGGAATGTGTGTGTTTCAGCAAAATTATATCTAACTTTTCATTGTCCAATGTCCTGAAGAACATCTGGATCTGATGGCCTTGGCTTTGCTAGGCACCTTCTCTTCTGTCATTCACCAGACCTCAGGTCAACAATGTAGACTCAGAAAACAATGCCTCAGAGCAGTTGTAGGTACAAAGTCATGTTTAACTGAATATAGTAGGAATATTTCTTTGTCCTTCCTTCTGTCTCCCTCTTTACCTTCATAGTTTCCTCTTTGCCAGGACTTGTTTCCTTTTAATAGTGAGTTTATTTCTCTTGAAACTTTGGGAGCATGAAGAACCTGACACTGTAAAACCAGAATTGAATTAGAAGCAGATCGATGGCCTTGGCCTTCCAAGATAGATAGGGTGTGAGTTTCTAGTCACCTTCAGGTTGGCACCCATGTGCTGGGTGTTTTCTGGGTTTACCATGTATCACGTGAAGGGCTGAAGGAGGCTAAGATGAGGGAGACAAAGCCTCTGGTGTCCTCTGTATCTCTGGAAGTTGTGGTGGTAGGGACAATTACAACGAACCATCATGGAGGCTGGACTTTGCTTGACGTTATGCCAGGAACATAGGGAAGTAGGCTCATCTAATTGAGTGGAATTAGAGATGGAATAGTGGGAGGAGGCACTTCATGAGAGAGGGTACAGCATTTGAAGTGAGGCTGAAGGACATCCATGATTTTGGTGGAGCGGGCAGAGGAAGTTGGAGTGGGCATAGGTCTGGGGACAGGAGAGTTCTACTCCAGGGAAATGTCACGTGACCCATTTTGTTCGACTGGAACATGGCGCATAGAGTAGAATGATGGGAAAGAATCTAGAACATTAGGTCATTTCCGTCTTGTGGGGAGTTGACTGCCAGGCTGATTTTCTGTATAGTGTAATGTTGGTGTGTGCAGGCTCAAGCCAGACTTGCAGGGTTAAATTCCCACAGAACCGGAGTCGCTAGTTTTATGAGTTTGAGAAAGTTCCTAGAATTTTCTGCACCTTATTTTTTTGGCTCATAGGAGGGTCATGATGGTGCCTACCTGAGAGGTGTTTGTGAGTTGTTAGTGAACTGGCAGCAGGTCAAGAGTTGATTTTGTTTGGCCTCTTGTAGTGTACAGTATGGAAAGGATGGATTAAGTAGGGCAACAAAGGCTAAGCTGTGGATTTGTATATCATTTTGTGCATTTTCTGCTTGGATAACATTGTCCCTTCTTGAGGGAATCAGTCCAGTTTTTTCTCCAAAAGAGCAAAGCTTATAATAGCCTGTGAGATCTGTAAGCACCACATAGATTTTTATCTGGTTCTAATTAATTAATTCCACATGTGTAATGCGTTTTGTCCTCCACCTGTCCATCCTCAGTCACGCCTTTCCTGTTTTGTTCCCAAAGTGCAGAATCAAATAGTCCTGCAGCAGTGACTGGACTGATTTCCTCTGGCCTTTCTCTTTGTGTGGTTTCTTACTCCATAGTGACCTCTGCTGGGGTTTTAGTTTCAATCTCAAGGAGCATTGTGTAAGAGGTGGGTCCTACACCTTGAAGGCAGCCCCCCCTGTCGCCAGAGCACCTGGTTGAAATCACTGTGCAGTTAAAAGTTGCACCTGGAAAAATGAGCCAGAGAAAACGTGTGACCCATGTGAGACAGGAGCCTTCGAGAGGAGTGGCATTCAGGCTGGTTCCTGGCATCCCTGGCTCTCGGCATCTGCTCCTCTGTCTCTTTCTTGTTGGCACGTGAGAGGACATTCATTCAGGCTGTGATCTTCCTCCTAGGAAAATGTGCTGAAAGTGACAGATCCATGACAGATCCAGAAATGCCACTTCAGAGTTGAGCACCATATTTTCATAAAGATGACACAGAAAGATGGATTCTTCCATTGCTTTGCCCAAGCCTCTTCTTTTGAATTTCTTTATTACATCTATTATAGTTTTTAAGTCTTGTAGAAGAGGATCTTTTGGTTTCTGTTTTTAAAGTGCATGGAATTAAAAGTAAAATCATCCGTCAGTAATAAGTATAATGTATGATGAGTGGTATAAAATAATCTGGTAACATTAAATCTACATGTAATATTTTCTAGTGGATAAGATGTTTTTAAATATGACTCATTTTGTTTACAGAAGTTGTATTGCTGATTAGTAAACGAGTAATATTTATCATACCAATGTCCCATTTTATAGAAAAGGACCTCAGGGTTAGCAAGGTTGATGTCTTCGACTAGATCACACTTCACTGGTTAAGTGGTACAGTCTGTGACATTTTTATTCCAAATCCTAAAATCTTGTTTACTGCCATGCTAATGCAAGAACCTAGCTAGAGGAAAAACACTTTGAGTTGCTTAATAAATGTTAGTTATATTTGTTATAGAGAAAAACATATTAGTTTGAAGTTATCAAATGGTTGTGATGGTGAAATTTAGGGAACTATTTTAGGAAAGACTCCTGAGGGTGGTGTGTTTGGGGAGATTTCCTAACAGAGTGTCTCCATGTGAAATAGCTGAAGATTGGAACATAGATTTCCCCTGGACTGGGAGTTAGTTTAAAAAAACACAAATAGGAATAAGAGAAAAATTTGTGCTTGCTTAAGTTAAGTGCAATTCAGGGTTAGGATGCAGAAAGATTTCAGTGGCCATGGGTGAGAATTCACTGGGAAGTTGGATTGTAGCTGAGATGCAAACTTCACAGTGTCTTCTCACCACAATCCTAGAGCAGTAAGACTGGGTGCCAAGGAGCCCATCCATGGTTGCAGTTTTCTGAGTTAAGTGCAAAATGGTACAGTGAGAGGAAGGCAGGAGGAGCCAGCTGCCTGCACTCACTGGCTCCGGCTCCAGCTCCAGCTCCGTCTGTGTGGGATGAGTGGGGAAACTCATGCAGGTCTGCCCTCAGGGTTGCAAGAGGTCAGTGATGCGTGGGGTGGGGAACAGCTTTCAGTAACTGCTCCGTAAATGAAAGGAACAGCTTTTCAGCAGTTTCCTTCATTTGTTCATCCAACCTGTCTGCATTTTCTTCTGGCATCTAAAAACAGGTTGATGAACTCCTGCATCTATATGGGTCAGCGGTAGATGGTGCTCCCCGAGACAACACCTGGGAAATCCAGACTTACATTCACTTTCAGGATAATCAAGGCGTTACTGTCACAATCAAGCCAGAACACAGAGTGGAAGATATTTTAACTTTGGCATGCAAGGTAATATATATATTTCTGAATAGAAATCACATTGCACTGCTATACCTTCCAATTTTATGTCATGTATAAGACCTCACTTTCTATGCTAGGGGACATGTTAGGTATTCGTTATTTTATTAATTTGAAATCTGTTTTTTGATGCCTTTAAAAGGATGAGTTGTGGGCCGGGGATTTAGCTCAGTGGTTTTGCAGCCTGCCTTGCAAGCGCAAGGACCCGAGTTCGATCCTCGGTACCAAAAAAAAAAAAAAAAGGATGAGTTGTTAGCCCATAATCCTACACTTCCATGAAGAACCTGAATTATCTCCTTCAGGTTTTTTTTGGGGGGGGGTACCAGGGATTGAACTCGGGACCTTGCACTTGCAAGGCAGGTGGCAGGTCGTCCTTAGATTCTACATTCTTTATATCTACAGTGATTATGACGTCTCTTGCTATTTAAGTTACTTGGACCTGGTGCTGTATGTGAATCTGGTATAAACTCTGAAGAGGTTTGATTTAATCCTTAACTGTGGGGCCAGGGGTTTAGCTCAGAGGTTCCGGCACCTGCCTCGCAAGTGCAAGGTCTTGAGTTCGATCCCCAGTACCAAAAAAAAAAGAGAATAATCCTAAGCTGTTTAATCAGGTTTCTCCGGTTAGATAAATAATACAATGCCATTTACAGTTCTTTCATGGAGATTGATATGAGTTGATATTTTTATTCAATATTTAAACTGGACTTCATTGCCAGGATTAAGAGGAAATATATGATAAGTCTTAAAGACAGTTTGGGGAGAGGAGATAACATACATGCAGCAAGTACAGGTCAGAAGCTTTTGCACCGCCAGGTGGCAGAGTAGAGCTTAAATATTGAAGATTCCAGAGAAAAAGTGCACTCATACACATGTAATATGAAAAAGTATGTCCTTGGGTAACGCTTAACCATGTCCACTTAATAGATGTGGATAGTTTCATTTTAGGCCTCCTTGGTTACTTGGACTTGAAGCCTTAGGATAATATATGTGTGTAGCTTGTTTCCTCAGGAACTTAATTGCCTTTTGCTCCAGTATGTATTGGTTTTTATTCAGAAAAGCAACAATGTTGTTCAGTATCAATAATATACACTCATACTGATAAGTTTTCTAAGTATTAAAAGGGTGTCAGAAGTAGTGGGTTGATGAATCCTCGCTGGAACACGGTCCAGAGATAAAGTTCTCACCATTAAAACTGTGATGAGAAAAAGGGTGAAAGAGAAAAAAAGAGGGTATTGAAAACTTGTGGAATGTGAAGTTTCTAATCCTGAAGTCTTTAGGACCTGAGTTTATTCACATTAATATATTCTTATGTGAGTAACGGGAAAGAGCTTCCAGTAAGATGTAACTGGTACATAAAGAGATGTAATTTGCTGAAATGGTGAGATATATTCTGCTGTCAAATATATTCTACCCTAATTTGTTACAAATATATCTCTTGCCATTAGTAATAATGTTTAGAGAAAACTTTCTTGAAGATAATTATTTGTCCCTCCCTTCTTGTACATTTGAATTTGAGCTCTTCTTTAAAGTCAGCAAATTATATTCAGTCTTCTTTTAGAGGAATCTACTTTTGATGAGCCTGTTGAACAAGTGATGAATTTAGAAAGAACACTTAAAATATGAATAATTTTTTTATAGATGAGGCAACTGGAACCCAGTCACTATGGCCTTCAGCTTCGGAAATTAGTTGGTGAAAGCATTGAGTGCTGTATTCCTGCACCATATGAATATGTGCAAGAGCAGGCAAGTGTGCATTGCTTTATTTATTTATATAGTACTTAGTTTGTTTGTTTTTTGAGATAGTCTCTCACTGTGTAGCCCAGGCTGGCCTGGAACTCAAGGCAGTCCTCCTGCCTCAGTCTCCTCGGTGCTGGGATTATAGGTGTGCACCACCACATCCAGCTAGTTCGGAACGATTTTCATCTAAAGTGACTCTTAACAGTTTTCTTATTTTGTTATGAAAAAGTGTCAAAATAATTTTCTGAGATACTGTAATATCAAATCCTCTGTTTTCACCTTTTGTAGGTTTATGATGAAATAGAAATCTTTCCACTGAATATTTATGACGTGCAGCTCACGAAGACTGGGAGTATCTCTGACTTTGGTAAGTGTAAGGAACACCATCAGAAAACCATCTGGTTCATGTTGCCTATTTTACCCTGGTATCTTTGGGCCTAATTTTTTTTTTATATACTTACATTTTCAGAAAATATGATACTAGTTTCTACTTTTTTCTTTTTTCTTTGCTATTATGTTAGCAGACTGGAAAGGTATGTGTCAATATTGGGGAAAATGCCAAAGTCATTAAAATTGCATATTAAAAATTGATGATCAATTTGGAATGATGATTACAGTAATAACTCAGTGAATTTACTGTTTTCCAGGTGCTTTTCTAAGCAGATCAACTCATGATTCCCATGATAGTTGTTTGCATCCCTAGTGTCTTTGTTCTTAGCTTCTTTTACCCACCTGGAATCCTAAGCCCCTTATTTCCTCCCCCATCCTTTCTCTTTGATAATGTAAATCTTATCTCTCCTTCCACAACTAAGTTAAGTTCTAAATTTCTTTAAGAAGCCTATCTGATTGCTTTTATCTCTCTTACCTGAGTTTAACAGTTAGAGGTCAGCACTTCCCAAATTACTTTGTGGTGGTTAATTCTTGCATTTCTTTGGGTCTGCATTTAAACTTGACTCTAAACCCTTTGTAGACTGTGCTCCTATCTTAAAGTTCATTTCTATCTTTTATTGTCTTTTCCTATAGGAAGTCAATAATTGGGTAATGATCAGTGAGTATCTTCATTGAAAGGCTGTTTCTCATCTTGTTAAGAAATATATTGGTACAACCTAATTATTTTCCTTAAAATGGTTCAAGTGTATAATGCTAAAATTTCTTTAAGGTTTGCTGTTTGTTTCTTAATTACATAATCAGTTTTTCCCCAAATGTTAGTTGGATTTCCTTTGACACCCTGTTAACCTTTTGTCTACTTCTCTTGCTTGGCCTGTATTCTCCTTTCTGTGTCTGCCATTGGTGTGTGTTCTTTGTGTTTGAACAGCTTACAAAGGTTCTTTGGGTGACCATAATCCACCAGATTCTGCAAGAGGAACAGAGGACTCATAGGGAAATAGGACCCTCTTATCCTCAGAGAAGCCCCAGCATTCGGGACCCAAAACATGGCAATATCTGCTTCTGGCTGTGGCCTGAGAGAGGAGGGTGTTCTCCAGGCAGGGGAGATGCACTCAGAGCAGGGATACTGGGGCCATGGCATCAATGTTTAGGGCAGTGCTATATCCATCTAGGGTGTTTTTTTTTTAACCTTCTTGAAGTGCTTAGCCTTAAACACAGTTTGTTTTTTGTTTTTTTCTTTTGTTGGTACCAGGGATTGAACTCAGGACCTTGCACTTGCGAGGCAGGTGGTGCCACCACTAAGCTAAATCCCCAGCCCAGACACAGTTGTTTCTCAAAAAACAGTTTTTGTATTGTGGGAAATATATTTCAACAAGATTATCTTTTAGAGATGGATCTTATTGTAAATAGTTTCTCAAAATATTTTTAACTGAATCATGAGCATGAGGAGAGAAAGTTTCTCAGCTGCTAAGAGTTTCCCCACTGTTTACTTCTTTCACTTATAGCTGTATTGCATATAAGATTACAAAATTTAAGGTTTTATTGGTGCCTGTTACCCGAACTATTCTATTGTCTTTACTTTCATCACTGTCTTGGAGGTTCAGTGTGTAAAGGACCGGTAGGGGAAAAGTCCCTCTGGTCATTCAGCACTGTAACCCAGGATTGGGACCATTTCATCTAGTAGTGTGTGGGTCAAGTCTTTGTGCTCTTCCAGACCAAACATTGAAATAGACTCATTCATATAAGTTTCTATAAATCTTGTAAGTGAAATGATAGCCAACTGTTAGCAGTTGCTTTTTAAAAGGTCACTATAAGTACTATATAGTACAGTATTAATTTATAGCAGGAAATCATATCTTGTAAACTGTATATAAAACACTGTTTTATGGTGCAATCATTTGTCAAACTTTTGTCTGGTACATTGTTTTTAAAGTATGCATTCTTCTCATACCTAAGAATACCACTGTAAAATCTGCTAAAATCTATTTTTAGGTTTTATTTGCATAAGATTGAATTAGTTTGAGTTCTACCCCAGTACCTAAAAAACAAAAAACAAAAACCAAAAACTTAAGAAGATTGAATTAGTTTGAAATTTTTTGGAAGCTCCTATTTAACATGCCTGAACATGTGTAAATAGAAAAATCTTCAATTAATTAAACCCAAACATTTCAGTGTGATTCTTTCCAAAGGTAATCCATGTTCTATGTTATTAATGTGTTATGTAATTTTTCTGACTCTTCCACCTCTTATAGACTTACTTTGTTTCATTTGCTTTGCTTTTGAAAGATGTCTTTCTTTTTCTTTTTAATGATCTAGATGACCAAAACACTATTGGTTTTTACCCTTTTGGCTAAAGCTTTGGTATCTCCACTCGATGTTCTAAGAATTCACTGTTTAATCTCTGAAGTGAAATAAATAGTCCTGGTGACAAACAAACTATTGACTTAGGGAAAAAGTATTGAAAACTAACTTTGGATATATTCTTAGCTATTATTTTGCATTGTGGGCTTCATAGGAAGAACATGTTGCATTTATTTTGTCTTTGTTAAAAGACTACTGGCCACAAGTTACACTGATTGTAGTAACTTTTATCAACCCACTTTGATCTTCTTTGAAATATTAAATTTACATTCACAATTCAAAGCAGCTGTCATTCAGAAAATGTTTGAAGGATAAAAATATATGCAGGAAAAATGTGGCCTGTGTAGGGAGAACTTCCTACACAGAAATTTTAGTTGTATCCCCTCAAGAAATTTTAAAGTTTGTGATCAAGGTCTGTATATTATCCTAACTTTATTAAGAATTGTTTTCTAATTGGTTATAACATTTTTCAATTAATAATTTCAAAACAAATTGTTAATATAACTATACAATGTGAATGCAGTTTTCTTCACTTGAATTTTTGTTATTGAGCAGTCTTATCAAAATAGTCTACTAAAGAAACTTAAAAAAAAAGATTACCTTTTGGTCTCACCTTAAAAAAACAGAAGCTTAAATTGTGATAAAATACACATAACATAAAAAGCTTATCATTCTAACCACTTTTAAGTGTACCATTGTGTGGCCTTACATCCATACACATCCATGTACTGCTGTCACTGCTGTCCATCTCTGGAACTTGTCATCGTCACAAACTGAAGCCAGTTGTATCTGTTAAACACTAACTCTCCACTTCCTCCTGCCTGAGCCTCTGACAACCACCATTCTACTCTCTCTGCTAATTTGACAATTCTAGTTACTCATAGAAGTGAAATCATGCAATATTTGTCTTGTGACTGGCTGATTTCACTTAGCATAATGTCTTCAAGTTTCATTCATCATGCAGCATGTGCGAATTTTACTCCTTTTTAAGGCTAAGTAATATTCTGTCATGTGTATGGACCACATTTTGTTTATCCTTTCATCCCTCTTTAGACTGTTGGGTGGTTCCACCTGTTGGCTGTTCCAAATAATGCTGTTATGAACATGAATTTGAAAAAGATTGTGTCCTCTTATATCTTAAACCTTCCATTCTCCATGTTCCTCTTTTTCTACCCCTGCTAGATATCTGTGCTTTCAAAATTGTTGTAATTTAGGGTTTCTCAACATGTACTTTTTAAGAATAGGTGTTCTGGGAAATACTGCTGATTAGGTTGGAGAAATGAGTGAGTGAGGGGAATTTAGACCTGTTTTTTCTTTTCATTCTTAGGCTTTGCAGTCACAGCCCAGGTGGACGAGCACCAGCATCTCAGCCGGATCTTTATAAGTGATGTCCTCCCTGATGGCCTGGCGTATGGGGGAGGTCTGTGTGGCACTGTGTCTCTGTGCTCCTCTTAATCTCTGCCTGTGGACTGCAGTGTGGCTAGTGAAATTTTCTTTTTACAGTTTTGTCAGAAAGTCCTATGTGTGGGCTCCTCTGTGGCACTGGAGGTTGAACCCAGAGCCTTCATATGGAGCTACATGCCCAGCTCTTTTTTTGTGGTTGTTGTGTTTTGTTTGTTAACTTTGAGACAGGGTTCCACTAAGTTCCCTATGCAAGACTCAAACTTGTGACCCTCCTGCCTCAGCACCCCAGAGTGCTGTACTTACAGACGTGAGCCACCACATCTGGCTAAATCCTGGGAGTTTTAAAGAAAGTAAACTTAAGAGTTTAAGTGCAAATGCATATGTATGGAGAAAGTGTGTGTATGTGACAGTCTACCTACGTGTTTATAGAGGGAGGGAGAGAATGTGAAAGACAGACCAGTGCAGACAAAACAAATGTTATTTCCCGGGGCCTTTACATCAGAACACTAGAAGAACAATTAATTAATGCTCACATTGTTTCCTGTTCAATCTAATCCTTCTAATATTAGCTTTGAGAGAGCTTGTATCTTTTTAAAGCTTCTTATGCACCATACGTAGTGTTGAGTGTCTAACGTGGATTATTTTGTTTTGCTCTGCAACAAGGTTTCCCTGTGTAGTTCAGGGTGCCCTTGAACTCCCTAAATCAGGCTGGCCTCGAATTTGTGGGAATCTTCATGTCTCAACCTCCTGACTGCTGGGATTACAGGCATACGCCACCATGCCTGGCTTGTTTTGTTATCAGTGACATCTAACTACACATTATGGTGTGTTCTTTGAGGAAAGTAACAAGGAAATAATCCTGGCAAACACATTGTGTTTGAGCCTGCAGCCTTCTTTCATCCTAAAATTTCTGTCAGTAATCATACATCTTTTCTTTCTGTTTCCTCTTCCTTCATCTCAGGGTTGAGAAAGGGCAATGAAATCATGACCTTAAATGGGGAAGCCGTGTCAGATCTTGACCTTAAGCAGATGGAGGCCCTGTTTTCCGAGAAAAGCGTTGGACTCACTCTCATTGCCTGGCCACTGGACCCAAAAGCAACCCTGTGTGCCTCCTGGTCAGATAGTGACCTGTTCTCCAGGGACCAGAAGGGTCTGCTGCCCTCCCCCAACCAGTCCCAACTGCTGGAGGAATTCCTGGACAACTTGAAAAAGAATCCAGCAAATGGTAAGGCTGCGTATTGTCTTCCTCCTTAGCTGCTGGTATCAGTGGCCAGAGTTCTTAGGCTGCAGTTTTGCTTGCAAACTCAGATTAGTTAACCTGCTCAAAGAATGCATGGTAATTTATTAGGAGAAGAACATAGATGCCAATGGGAGCAGTACACTGCATCAAGGTTCTATGCATTTATTTTATAATTATAGTGACTTCATGAAAAATAGAAAATAGTTATTATTCATTAGAATTGCAGACTGTTTTGCATAAATGCCAAAATGCCAGGATTTTGCTTACTAGCGTGAGTCTAAGGCAAGACCATTTTGTGGTGACCTGTTGGCTCTTGGAGCAACTGGTGCAGTTCAGTTCTTTGTAATGTTTGTCAGGTCCTGCTTTCCTCAAAAAGTAGTGAACTGTGAGAGTAGGTCACGGATTTCAAAACTTTGTGTAGGCCTGAAGCTGAAAAATTGTATGCCAGTATATTTTTCTCGAGGTAAAATTTCTATATGAGGAAGTCAAATGAAGGTTCAAGTTTCTGAGCTTGTCATCCATCCCTGTTTTTGTACATTTCAACCTAGCAAATTGGAGGCTCTGGCTGATGCAAAGACCTTAGTTTCCCTCTGTACTCCAGAGGACACTGGTCACATAGAATCTTTATCCTGGGGGTGCTCAAAGTCATTTATACCTTGCTACAATGATGATGGAGTCCAACTGAGATCTCTGTGTGATTACCAGAAATGAATGCAATACACAAAAGAGATGTTGTTAGGATGAATTTAATTACAAAGGAAGTTTATTAGGTCATTTTTAGAATTAAAAAATCAGATTGTAAGATTTGTGATTCAATAACATATCTGGTTCTTTTTTCCCTTCTCTTAAGTCTTTCTTCCAATTTAAAATATCATTAAATTGACTATTGGCATATGAAAGTGAGTGTCAAAGAACAAAAATTATTATGGAACTAATTAATTAGGGCCATCATTCAGCTACCCTGGGATGGTGTTACAAGTCTGAGTATTCCATAGAATATATGCCTGTGTCCATTTGCTGAATTCATTACTCTTGAGGGATACATTCAGTACTCTGTGTTCTACATCAGTGTATTTTATCATAATAAGAAATCACGAGGGGCCGGGGATTTAGCTCAGTGGTTCCGTCGCCTGCCTCGCAAGCACAAGATCCCGGGTTCGAACCCCGTACCAAAAAACAAAACAAAACAAATCACTGCAGAATATATAGTACTTTTGAGAGTTTCATGAATGAATTCTTATGGACAGCAGCAAAAGGGACAGATTTGCCTTTTTTAAATAGTAAGAATAAAGCAGGTACATTAAGCTTGTTTCTTACTTTTTGCAAGGGAGCAATAAAGAGGCAGTCCTGGGTATGTCAGGCAGCTTTGCTAGTTGCTCATCCCAGGTGGCCATTGTGAGGGTCTGAGCCTTGGTAACTTACTACCTGAGGACCAGATGTCTGTGTGCATGGAGAGCTTAGCTAGTGGCAGTGCTTGTCTACAGCTGTCTTGGTGCTGGTAGCCACTAGTTTTATGGCAGCATGTGTGTCTGCAGGCTTCTTCCCTGGATGGGGCATCCCCACCAGCCAGGTGTAGGCCTCTGGCCCCTTCCATGCTGGGTTCCTGGCAACACTTCTGTGGGGTGGCATTCTCTCAGACATGTACCACCCTACTGCCCGGATTTTACTGCTCGCCCCCTCTACTGAGCTCCAGGGCTGTTGCGTAGTAATGTGCTTCTGTTGGAGACAAAGCAGCCACAGTAGAGTGCTTCTCTATGCTCTTTACAAACGTGGATTTTTTCTTCTGTTTGAGGGTCATTGCATGGCTTGTGAAGAAAGTTAGATCCCTATGAGTGAACATCTCACAAGGAAATCTATCTGTTTTTTTTTTTTTTTTTAGTCCCGGGGATCAAACTTGGGTCCTTGTGCTTGTGTAGCAGGCGACGAAACCAGTGAGCTAAATCCCCGGCCCGGAAATCTATCTATTTTGAAGGTTGGAGGGAAAATGAAATATGATGGTGGGTGAGAAATTCAAAAAGAAAAGACAAGACTGAGCCTTTCATTTGTACATTTTATGTTGTTTCCAAGAGACACTTGGGTTGTGGAGACCCTGAGAAGCAGCTTTGGAAGGAGCACACGGGCTCTAAGTCAGACTTAGGTTCCAATCCTAGGTTGTGCAGCCGTGGGTGGAGCCCTTCAGCCAGTGCTGTGGGCCTTGGAAGATGCTACTGGTCTTCCTTATCCCTTGTGTGCACTGCTCTTCGGAGGACCCCTGGAATCGAGCCCCAGTTGCACACAGCAGCCATTTTTACACCTTCTCCGAGATTTCTGCCCATCTCTCTCACTTCGTGCTCTCCAGATCCCATTCCAAATAAACTTCTACACCAAGTCCTGGGCTTGTACTCTGCTTTTATGGAGCCCCTTGAAAACTTTGGGCTTTGATTTCCTCTTCTAGAGGATGAGCTTCTCCCCTGTCTGGTGGGCTGCTGGGAAGTTGAGGGAGGTCGTGCTCACAGCATGCCCCACCCAGTCTCCATGGGCAGGTATCTGAAACCCCGATTCTCCTCCCTCCTTTTTCCTTTGCAGTTTAATATTTGAGTGAATGGTTACTTTGATTTGCTTTTGCTATAAAATATATAACAAAAAATTAAAATGTACATAAATGAACATTTAAATTACTTTGTAATACAATGTTTAATATATATGGCTTTGAATTATGCTTACCAGTGGTCACTTTAGTCTGCCTTTTTTTTTGTACTGGGAATCAAACTCAGGATCTTGTGCTTGCCAGGCAGGCTCAGCACCACTGAGCTAAATTCCAGCCCCTAGTCTGCCTTTCTTTAAATTTCCATTACTAGAAGGTGGCTTTGTACTTTAGAAGAAGGAAGCCTTTTTGTCCTTTTTCAGAGAAGCTGGTTCTCTGCTTATTAATGGCTCTCACAAGGAGAAGACCTGCTTTTTTAAAAAACAGAAGCTATAAGATCATCAGACAGTGGAAGAAGAAAGCCTTAAGCATTTGTTTGGTGCATGTTTTGACCATCCCAATGTAAAATTTATTGATCCCCCTTCCTGACAGTGTTTAAAATGTATGAGGCTGGGAGTTGCAGCCCCAGCACTGAAGATAAAAAGCCACCTGTATTTCCTTAGCTGGGCGTGATAGCACATACCTATAAAGCCAGCACTCTGGGAGGCCGAGGGTGATTGCAAGTTCATACCCAGCCTGCACAACATAGCAATTTAACAAGACCCTACTTCAAAATAAATAATAATTTAAGAAAAGGTCTGGCTGTAGCTTGGTGTAAAGGCCTTATATTCAATCCCAAGTACCAAAAGAAAGAAAGGGGTGTGTGTGGGGGGGGGGGGCGGGGGGTTGTTGAGGCCCTGAGAACAAGCTACAGTGAACTCAAGGCATTTGGTCTATCTAGGGTTTTGGTCAAACATCCAGACATTTCTGTTGCTTAGCTTTAGTCTCTTGATTAGGTTAGAGTGGGAAAAAGATCTGTCTCTGTATCTCTGACTGAAAGAAATGTTAGTCACAGTAATAGGTTCCAAAGAGGCAGGAAAGTGGCTGTGGGTTGCTGTTCAGGCTCTGTTTTTCTAGAAAAGAAGTATCCTGTTGGTGTTTGAGATTCCTTGGTCTGTGTAATGTTTAATGAAATGTATCTCAGACTTCACAGTGCTGGCCCAGAGCCTTACCTGAAGAGTTTAGGAAAATGTGAATGCCTGGGTCCTACTGTGAGCGCGCCCTCTTCAGGCAGTTTGGGGTAGTGCAGGCTCTGCCTCTCTCCAGCCTAGGTGGCTGACTGGCACTGAATAACCCTGGGTGGGCTCTGCCTGTTTACACTGCTCCCTGGGCACTGCTCAGCAACATGTGAGCCTGAACTTGAGCAATCTGTTCGCTGTTTCGGGAGCCCTGCTCTGCTGAGGTTTTGAGGATTGAAGGAGGTGTCAGGTTCTCACCACCACCGTCCTTCCAGGTGCTCAGAGCACAGCCCCTCAGCACCAGCTCAGGGGACCCTGCACCACCCAGAAGAGGAGCACGCTGAGAAGTGAAGAGCTCCCATCAGTCACTGGCCTCCCCCTCCAGCATCTGTGGTCCCTGAGGAGCAGGACACATGGGAACACACCTCTTTCAGTGCTGAGTTCCTTTGCCTCCTGAGACATGAATGGCCATTTCATTCTTGCCTCCAAGGGTTGGATTTCTGTTCTGGTTATCCATAGTAACGAGAGGAAATGTCCTTGGGCTATATTTGACTTGAGCGGAAATATCATTTGTGAAGACTTTTTATAGACAAAATTAATTTTACCACTGGAATTTCCCAAAGAGGCCAGTGTTACTTTAGAGCCAACAAGGCTACCATTGAAGGAATTGGCCGGACCAAAGCTGTTTATACTGGGATCCTATTAATGCTGCTTTTGTGATTTATGTATGAAAATCCCTTTTCTAGTGTTTGCATCTTTTGAATGGTTCCAGCAGCTTCTAGGAAAGTCTCACTGGGCATAGAGCTTCTGAGCAAGTCTTTGTGGTCACACTGGACTTCTTGTGGCGTTGATGTGTTCTCCGGCCATAAACAGCCAGGTTAGGATGGAGGTTGACAAAATAGACCCAAGTTCCCGCTCCACCTAGGTAGTGTGAATCCTGCAAATGCTTTTCTCTTTTTATGGTATCAGGACCTTGCGCTTTTGAGGCAGGCAGTGGCACCACTGAGCTAAGTCCCCAGCCCAGTCCTGCAAATGCTTACAAGATGGTGAAAGTAATTGTTGCCTGAGATTCTTTTTGAGCCCCCACCCCCTTGAATCCCTGTCTCTTTAAATTGATGTCTGGGTGGTACAGAGTCTGAAGCAACCAGCAGCCACTTAGAGTTAAATTTGCTCTCTGGGATGAATGGCTGTGGGAATGTGTGTGTCCATTGTATAGCTTTTTACCAGTGGAAAGAATTACAGAGCTGGCTTGCTGTGGCAAACCCGCTCATGTCCTATTTGTGAGAGCAAAAGCATTTTGGCTTCCATAGTTTGTTTAGGATGACTAATAGCATTTAGCTTGGAGAATGTTCTGTTTGTGTGTAAGACTGCTGTCACTGAGTCTGTCTAGCAGATACCCCAGATTCCCAGACATAAAAACATATTAGTGTTCCTAAAGAAGGGTGGTGCATCTTTTTTTAATAAAATTTTTTTTTTGATTGGTAAATACTGGTTTTACCAGGACTTAGGACTTTGGTCTCAGAATGCTTAGTTCCTTATAACTGTGCTGCAGGTAGCTTTCAATACATCAGTAGGACTGAGTGTGTGGTTTTCCATTAGCAATAGAAGGAATTAACATCCTTGGATACTAATTTCCTATATAACTGAGGTTTTTTTCTATGAATTTTTTTCTCTCAATCATCTATTTACTTATTTGACTTTTTTGCTACATTTTGCAGGTACATAAAGATGAATTAGATGTTATTACATATTCCCAACAGGCTTATAGTAGAGCGGAAAACACAATAACTTCTTAATAACTCACTTAAAAATTTTTTAAACCTTTCAAAGAGAACAGAATTAGAGGTCAGTGGTAGAATTTCCTCTAACTTTTGTCTTTGTGAAAATAAGAGGAGGCTAGAGTTGAAGAAATGCCTCTTGGCCTTAGAGGAAGGTTCCTGGAAGGTCAGCATTCAGCCTGTGCACTGCAGAGGCATAGATCACACACCTGAAATGGCAGCCGGTGGGGATGTCGTACAGAGCAGCAGGTTAGGACGCAGACACTGAAAGCAGAGGTTGTGGGGAAATATCACCAAGTCACCTGGGGCCAAATTGTAGGAAACGCCAAACTCCGGGAATGTCTAACACATTATGGCATGTATTTGGGGAAGAATCCCATCCAAGTGCTTTATTACTTTCTCCTGCCTCATGCAGAATACAGAGGACAAGTTTGGTCATTTAATAACCACTGGAGTGTGGTTTGAAAACTTGCCCAGAGGATCGACTCTGTTATCCCATCACGATGGCTTTCTTCCTTTACAGCATTCTTGTTTTCAGTGATCAAGAATCCCGTGTAAAATAAAAAAATGTTCTGGGAAAGGAATGAATGAATGAATTACTGTACTTTTCCTGTAAAACCTAAGTACTTCTCAGCATTGGGAGGCCATATGTACTAATGATTCGTCCTCATGGGTAACCTTTTAGGATGTCGCAAGCAGAATAGTGTCCTGCTGGCCTGTGACAGGAGTTGCTGGTGGTGATGAGATGCCCCACAGAAAGGAGGATAAGGGAGGGATTTGGGGGTCAGAAGAGAAGCTGGTACATAAGGGTTGCTAGTATTTTGAGTAAAAACCAGTCTTCTCTCTGGATGTTAAGTACAAATATAATCATTCAGGTAAAAATCTAGTGAAATTGTCTGAGACCACTAGCACTGTCTGAAACACCTGTTGGGCGGGCCACTTTCAAGAGACATATGAGCTTTTTTTTTTTTCCCTATGGGCATTTTTGATGATATGTGTAGTCTCTTGGGCATGCAGAGTGAGCCAGATCTCTACAGAGTGCAGTTCTAAGAAATGGGTTCACCGTGGGACAGAGAAACTTTAATGGCCCATTACACCAAGTAAAGAGTAAACATCTCACTTTTCCTGTGAGTGTTGGGAGTGCTGGCTGCCAAATGATGCTTCCTTGTGTTGCCACGTTTATTCTTTTTCTTTTGTAATGGGCTTAAATATGAAATTATATTCCTGACTGTTCCTCACTATGAAGAAATTGAGACCATGTGAAAGGACCAAATGTGAGTACCTTTTGGACTGTCACTTTGTATTGTTGACAGTATCTTCACTTTTTCAGATTGGTGACACATGCACATGGTATGGCATTCCAGCAGTATAATAGGTTAAACAGCGATAGCTGAATCCCTGAAAACTGTATAGTGCAGTGGTAAACAGCATGGACATTAAGTAGATATCCCAGGTTCAAGTCCAAGGTCCAGGCTGTCCCACTTACTGATTGTATGACTTTGGGCAAGTCACTTAACCTATCTTTAGTTTTAGCAAATCAAAATGGTCTAGGATTTTTATGGGATTAATGAGCTAATATTTGGAAAGCACTAGGTGGTGCCTGGCACATAAAAGACCACATAAGTGTGTGTTAAGTAAATAAAACATAATTACTCTTGCCCTCCTGCCCTTAATCAACTGAGCTTCTCTTCTGAGGATAAACATTGCTCTTAGTTTCTTTCTCATCCTGCCCTAGAGAAGCTTAAATATTAGGGGAAATGGTGGGGTGTTGTTCTGCCATGTTTTACTGCACTGTCTTAGTACATGGGTGTGATAAGCAGGATGGTAGCCAACCCCAAAAGGCCATCTGTATTCAACCTCTCAGTGTGGCAGAAGAGACTTTACAGATGGGATTAAGTGAAGGACCTTGAAATGACATTACCCTGGCTTATCTGGATGCCCCAGTGTCACCACAGGGTCCTTATTAGAGGGAGGGAGGGAGGGAGGAAGGAGAGAATCAAAGAAGTAAATGTGCAGAAGGAAGCAGGTGGGCTCTGGACATTGGTAAAGGAATGGAAACTGTTTTCTGTAAAGGGATTCCCCAACTACAGAGGAGTGCATCCCTGCTGGCCTCGGTCTTCTGATGCCCCGAACCATATGACAGTGAACTGGTGTTTATGTGATAAGCTCTGTGTTTGATGGCAGAGATATAAAAATGAACACACACAGTTCCCACATTTGGGGTTCTGAGGTGGGGACAGTAGTCATCTACCATTTCAGTGGTTCTGCTTCCACAGTTCCCAAACTTGCTGGTCTCCTTCAGGCTCTTTTACTGTTAAAAATCATTATGAACCTCAGAGAACTTCAGTTTTGTGGGGGTGTTTACTATCCTAGAAAATTTTAAATTATTAATTTATTCTATAGGAATAATGAATTAACTATATTAATGCATTAAGAATGTGTTTAATACAGTGTTCCCCCCCCCAAAAAAAGGGAAAGAGTACCCTTGATCTACATTTTTTGCAAATATTTTCAGTGTGTATCTTAAAGGAAGACAGCTGGATTCTTATATCAGCTTTTGCATTTCATCTGTTGCCATGTGTTGCTGGGGTGGAAGTTACTTGAAGAAAGTTCAGCTTCACACAGATAAATGTAGTTGGGCAGTGGAGAAGTATTTTTATAGCCCTTTCAGATAATTATCACTATCATTCTTTGGTATTATCCCAAAATTCAACAGTGGTCATTTCTTCAAGTTTAGTTATAAGATAGAATCTGAGATGGTGGTGGACTTTTCTTACTTGGTGACTTCAAGATTCATTTCAAGTTCATTTCTCATACTCAAAATGAATCTTTTACTCTTGCATTATTTTGTAACGTGCATTGTTTATTCAGAAAATATGGGGTCATCTTTCAAATATGGGGATTTTCCATGTATGATATTAATCACATTCTGATCTCATTGGAAAATTCTTTAATATTGGGGACAGTGGTTAGTATGGATTATCTAGGATTCTAATTTTTTCTAGAAAGTTGTAATTACATCCACAAATCTGTGTGTTGTTTTCTTAGAAGGCTCACTTTGTTCATTTTGAAGGGAATATTTCTTGTCAGTTGTTTTTGAGTAAAACTCATGTTTTGTGAAATAGTTCAGTTTGCAGCATAGTTGCCCAAGTGCTTTTTCTCAAAACTACCAATGTCGTTTATTAGGGATGCAGCTGAAGAGCTGAATGTACTTCTGGAAAATGTCTGCAAAGATCAGGATTCAGAAAAATTAATACTTTGTATTGCTTTACTGAGGACATCTCTCCCTCGCTCCTTCCCGCTCTTCTTCCCTCTCTCCTCTCCTTCTCTACTTTATCTCCTCTCCCCTCATCTCTCCTCCCCTCTCTTCTCCCTCCTACCCTTCCTTTCATTTTTGGAGACAATATCTTGCTATGTATGTAGCCCAGGCTGTCTTTGAACTTGTGGCAACCCTCCTACCTTGAGTGTGTGCCACTGCACTCAGCTTCCTGTGTTGCTTCATATAAGTGTGACCAGGACCGTTTGGAGCTGTTGCTTTGCACCATTAGTGCAAATGTCCTCAAGGAGAAGGCAGCAGATGACATTTGGTGTATTCTGAAAATATTTCTGACTTTGGAGACTCCTTCAAAGAGTCTTAGTGGCCCCAGGATGCTGCAGAACACACTTGGAGAAGGGTTGCTCCAATCTACAGAAGAAGAAATCTGACATCCAGGTTTCAGGGTCAGTTCCCAGAGAGAAGCTCCCTTGGGTTAAACTATGAAGGGTGCAGAGGTGGTTGAGGCAGAGTACATTCAGGGCCAGGGAATGTGGCTCTGAGGAAACATGAGTCCTTCAGGACTGCTGGAGTTAGGTACAAGGTGTGTGTGTGGGGTAACCTGAGACAGGTGAGCAAGGCCAGGTGACAAGGGAATAGGTTAGCCAGCCTGGGGGAGCAGGGTCCTAAGCAAAGAGAGAGATCCACAGTGTCTGGTCACATCTGGGTGTAGGATGATGGTGTCAATCAAAGAAGGGCATTGGAGCTGCTGACAGCCCCAGGGAGAGATGGGAAAGGCCTAGGCTAGGCATGAATAGGGCCGAGAGGTGAGGCTTGTGTGGCCCAGAGGCCCTTTCTCATCCTTTCCTCCAAGCACTTAGGTAGGTCCTCCCTCAGCATAAAGACTGCATCTTTTTATTGTTGTAACTCCCCAGGTACATACGTAGAGCCCCTAGTAAGTATTTGCATAGGAGTAACAGGACCCAGGATGTGAGAAGGAACAAAATGCCCAGGTCTTTCACTTTCAACATTCACCTTACTTTTCAACAGAATGCTAACACTGATGCCCTATCTTGTTGTAGTTTATTTAAACTTATAGCTGAGAAGGAATCAGGGCTTTATTTATTATGGTTAAATGCATAGTGCAAATAATTTGAGTCAGAGAATTTTTTTACCTTGAAGTTGGGAAATGAACTTCTGTATCGAATCCTGAATTTAGGGCCTAATTTAAATACACAGTTTCCCACCCCTTGATGGTGGGAAAGAGCATACTCAGAGCTGAGAATAGTGCCACACACCTGTAATCCCTGCATGGTGGGAGACTGAAGCAGGAAGATCATGAGTTCAAGCCCTGCCTGGGCAATTTAGTTACTTAAACTCTGCTTCAAAAACAACAACAACAAAAAAGTCCAGGGGATGTAGTTCAGTGCAAAGGCCCTGGGTTCAATCCCTAGGGCCAATAGAAAAGAAAGCAAGCATCCTCAGGGGCAACCAAGAAAGTAGTGGTTTCCAGAAAAAATCTTTTAAAAAAAGTTTTTCTTTCATCTGTTCATTTAACAAATGCTTAGTGCTGCCTGTTGTGTGGTGTGACTCTTAGACATGGAGAATAGGCACAGCATAGGAAAAAGCCTTTGCCTTTGTGGGGCTTGCTTATATTGCAGTATATAGAAGTAGAAAATAGGCAAAACATAACATAATAAATTAGATCATATGTTATACTCATGGGACTAAATGCAATGGGAAAAAAGATGTCCGAGCAGGGGGGAGCAGGAGCAGGGGCAGGGCAGGGTTGCAGTTGTAAACAGATTGTGCCTTGGAGAACAAGGAACACCTGGGAACAAGAGGTGGAAGGTTAGGGATGGATCCTTGAGGACATCTGGAAGCAAAGCTTTCCTGGCCAATGGGATAGTAGTTGGTTACATGTCACCAAGACGTATCAATAATAGGTGACATGTTTAAGCTTTTTCCTTTCTCTAACATTAATTTTAAAAGGTTAAAGTAAGAGTGTAACAGCAATAGGACTGTGAACTTCTTATAAAAGTTTCTGAAGTGAAAAAAGCAAAGTAGTGGATCAAGCATTCCATTTTGATTTTGCAGTGAATCTCATCACCTCTTTAAATAGAGTCAGGTCTTGACTGCGGCAGAGAAGGTGTTTGTTAAGGCTTCGCAGTAATAGCAGGCTGTCTTGATACAAAGATCACAAAGAGCTTTTAGAACACTAATTATCCCCTGCATCACTCTGATGGAGCCAAGATGTGTTATTATCATTTTACTCTCACAGCTGGGTAAATCAAGGCACAGAGACACATGAAGTCACTGGTGACTCAGGCGAGGTCATTGTCAACTGCAAATAAGGGTAGAACTGTTTTGTCTCATTTTCCATTACACTGGTGAAAATGTCTGGATTTTTAACTACTTTTTTCCTTTTAAAGATCTCTCTCTCTCAGTATATATAGAGTAAAACACAGTAATAATTTGCCCTGCAGTAAAGCACATTTAGATGTTACTGGATAGACATGGCCCTTGTCTTCTTGTCTTGGTCTTGGGGACTGGGGTGGCAGTGAGGAACTGCCTACCTTGTGGTCATTTAGCGCTTGCCCACTCAGCTCGGGGAAAGGTCAGTGTTGACAGGAATAGTTTCACTAACTTCATTCTTGTGCCTTTTTGATGCTTCATACTGATTTTCTTAAAGCCTGTAAAAATGTGACCTCGTATGTCACATGATTTGGTTCTTTGAAACAGACTTATGGTGGAGTTTATTGTAATTCGAATTTCTCTCCTGTAAAATATGCATTGACATTCCCATCTTTGCAAAAAATTGAGTGTAATTCATATTCCATACAGTTCACCTTTTACAGTGTACAATTCAGTGGTTGTGATATATTCATGAAATTGTGCAACTGTGATCACTATCTAATTCCATAACATTTTTATCACCTCAGAAACCCTGCACCCATAATAAATCAGTCTCCACTGCACACCCCCAAGCTGCTGGCCACCACTGACCTGCTTTGTTCTGTTGGATTGGTCTGTTCTGGACATTAACACTGCAGTGGAGTTGTACAGCACATAGCTTATCACATTTGGTCTCTTTCACTTAACTCAGTGCTGTCTAGGTTCATCCACATTGCAGCATGAGTCAGTTCTTCATCTTTCTTTGTGACTGAATAATATTCCATTTTACCTGCTTTTAACACGGAAGAATAAGGGGACTTAGTGAAATCAGGTGTTGCTCAGGTTTTATTTTACAATCTTGTATGGACTTTTTTCCTAGGTTTTTTTTCCCCTCAGGGTCTTGAAACAGAACTCCAAGTAAGTAGTTCATAAATTTTGAATTGAAATTCTACTTTATTAGAATTCTTTAATTATCTGAGGTACAGCATCGTCTATTTCCTGCCCCTGAAGGTAATCAAATGTGGCAGTGAGGTGATCCTCCAAGCCTGGGCGGGTATTAGTGTCAGGTGGCACCAGAATCTTGGGTGATGTTTTCTTTTGTCACTGACTTTGTATTTTCCATCGGCACCATGATGAGGTACAAAGGGCGGCCCTTTGCTGCCTTTCTTGGGACAAAGCACACTGCCTGGGCCAAGCTGCCTGCAGAATGAGGATGTATGTATCATCTAAATTCTCTTCTGCCATCTCTCTGAGAAGGTCTGCATGTTGCAGTCAGTGTGCTGGTGGCTGGCAGCACATTCCTACTTTGAAAACACTTAACCATATTCCCGATGCTGTTAAGTATTCTGTAGACTCTAAGGATTTTTACCACTGGACAGCTGAACAGATCGTGGGAGGCTACTCTTAAGAGAGTAAGGATGGGTGAAATAACACCCCAGTCTTAATTTTATAATGAAAACATTTACTTTTGCATTACAGATGCTAGATGCCCATTTGAGTGCTGCATTAGGAAGCAATTCTTGTGTCCTCCAACTTGGCACACGTCAGATTATCAATGAATGAGTTTTACCCCCCTTACGCTCTGTGCTACATTTTTATGCATCTATAATTTGTTTTATTAAATGTTTTGTTTAATTTTTCTTATAGAATGAGCCCAATTGAGTACAATGTCACATGAAAAACCACTTTTATAACTTTGGGAGGAGGTTGAAAGTGATTCATCAAGTGATTTGTCTACCGATGATAACTTGAATCCTATAAGCCAAAGAAGTTGGCTAAATAATAATTTGATGCTTTATTTTATTGATATTTTCTTGCTAAGTAAATATTTTATAATAAAAGTCATAATTAAAATAGATAATAGAAATACTCTTTAAAAATAAATATGGGCTTTAGACACCCACCTTAAGCTCCTTATCACAAAATTTAACCTTACAGTAAGGAGCGTTTACTGCTGGCATTTGCTTCTCTCTTGTTATCTTTGTAGCTTGCCGTATCAAGAACATCACTGATTAGATTGTGGTCTCAGGCTAAGTGGACTCGGAAGATTTATGAAATTTACATTTTTCTGCCGTGATCATGCTGTGATAGAATTTATTTCTCTTCAAGCTTTACAGTGACATTCAAACTGCTGCTTTGAATTCCTTGGATGCAAGAATAACAACAATAAAAAATGAAGAGTCCTACATAATAGTGAGACAAGTAGATTGATTTTTATCTATTTTAGAAGTAATATTAAATAGTTATCTTCTAGTTAATAGTACATTTTAGGACTTGATTAACCTTTGAATCTGTTCAACTAAGTCATTTTTTCTCTTACAGAATAATACATCTATTATTTCATTTAAATGGTTTTATTCCCATTCTGTTTCATTGACTGATGATGAGTAATATTTGCCTAGATGACAGAGCACAGCAAATGTCACCAACAAAAAGTGTCACAAACCACTGCATTTAAAAGAAAAAGCTTGAACAGAATTTAGGGAAATCTAAATTAGTTAAAAATAAGCATTGCTATGCAAAGTTGCCACATTAAAATTTAAAAGTTGAGAGATTTTAAGCTTTTCTTTGCAAATGAACACAATGTTCAGTGTGCTTTTCGTACCATAGCTGTGTCTTGTGAACATTAATGCAGAGTTTTATAATAATGCATGAATCTTGGAGAACTGAATGAAAATTTTTATTTTGTATTTCAAAGTGCTGTTATCCTTTAACTGGCAGCTTTGATTTACCAAAATATTTATCTTTTCTTAAAATTGCATTTATAGTTAAGAAAAACACCCAAAAGATATATAAGGTAAAAGACTTGAATGGGATAATTTCTCAGTTTATTTTCTGATCTGAATTTCTTGATTCTCTATAAGCTGTTCATTTATGGAATTGCACAGTGGGAATTCTGAGAAATTGAATAAAGAAATAGAAAATTTAAGTAAATTAAGAATGTAATTCACATAAACTATATTATCTGAATACAAATAGATAGTAGAACATACATATTAAATGTCAAAGAATATACATAATAAATGTCAAACTCTAATGCCACAGTGGATTATGTATTTGAAATCTTGATCAAACCATTTAGTATTCTTTGGTAATTTCTTTGATACTTTTTTTAAGATATTTTTTCACTCTTGGAAAATGTCTTACTTTTCTCCTTGCTGAAACAAAATACCCAACACCCAAAGTTAAAGGAGGAAAGGTTTATTTGGCTTAGAGTTCGTAGAGGTTTCAGTTCGTAGTTGACTGGCTCCAAGGCAGGGTGGCATGGCAGAGGGGCATCACAGAGGAGAAACAGTCCATGGCAAAGCAGGGCAGGCAGAAGGCAGCAAGCAAGTGAAAACGATACTAGCCCTCTTTCTGTCCCTTATATTTATCCAGGCCACTTGCCCTTAGAGTAGCACTCACACCCAGGGTGGGGCCCCTTTAATCCTACCCAAAACTGTGCCAAACCAACCAGTGGACTAATTTACTAATCACACACCCTTGATCTTAGCATCACACACTCTAGAGTCAGCCACTTCTGAAAAGCCCCACCTTTGACCACATGAGGCTTTGAGGGGACGTCTAGACATAAGCCATAACAGAAGATTATCCTATAGTTTTTATAGTAGAAGAGATTTCTTAGATAATTTGATCAGTTAAAAATATTTTCAGCCTGAGAGTCCCAAATAATGCTACATTGTTTACCCGAACACTGTATTTTTAATTGCTCTAGTGATTATGTCTGCTGTAGGAAATACGGAGCCCAATGTTCACTGGGCCTTCCCTCTTGGTTGGGTCCTTTTGCTACATTTTGCATCCTCTGACTCTCAAGAGAAAAAGTTAAGGTCCTGGGTAAGGGGAGAGGCATAGGCAGTTCCAAGAGGAGATGGACTGCCACCAGGTGACATTTTGGAAATTTGTGGGTCTGTTTTTGCTTATGATGAATGGTTTAAGCACATGGTGAGAAATGTGGTTGCTGGATATTCTGTAGTGCTCAGGTCAGTCCTGCACACTGCAAGTTGTTCTGCTGGTCCTTTGTGAAGTTGAAAAAACAGTGTGAGGATAATGATCTGAGTGAGAGCTCACTCTTACTTTACAAATACATGAACACAAATCATTTTTTCCCCACAGTTAGAGGGTGCATTGAATTTTCTAGGGATGTGACAACTCAGTAAATCAAGGGAACTATGTCCTTTATTTTGTTCAAACCTTGTCCAAGAAGTTTTGCATTCTCTTATGTCACAGTGGCGACACCACCAACATGCCTTGACCAAAGGCTGTGGTGGAGTTGCGACCCAGTCACAGCGAGTCTCTGCAGCGCCAGCAGTGAGCTCATGGCTCCTGCAGTGGTTTTATCTTTCATTTACATATTAAAACGTATCTTGTAAAAATTACTTTCCACTTATTTTTCTTTTATTAGTGTTAGGACAGTATATTGCTTTATATGAAATTGTGTTTGTAGATAGATTAATGCAGTATGATTTTTGTTTCGGGATAGTAAAAATATATATTATCAAAACAGGGATTTTGGATCTCATAGTATTAATAATCAGTGTACTCTAATAAATGCTTTGAAGTGTGAAAAACATAGCTTAGAAACAGTTTGCAGTAACTGAGGGTGTCACTCGGTATCACTAGCACCTATGCTTAGTATAGATGAGGGCCTGGATTTGATCCCTAGCACACACACAAAAAGTTTCCATTTTCACCAAGCCTCCTTTTAGTCTACTTCTGATGAATTCTTAGTCAACAAATCAAACGAGAGCCTTTCTATGCTATGACAACCTAGTCTGGTTGTGCTGCTATAGTAGAATACCAGAGGCTGGGTGATTCCTAAACAAAAATTTACTAGCTCAGAGCTCTGGAGGCCAGAAGTCCAATAACAAGGGCACTGATAGGTTTGGCAATTTTGACTCCAGGATGGTGCCTTGAGCTGCACTTGTTCACAGTGTTAGAAAGTGGAAGGGAAAGAACCCACCTCCCAGAGCCTTTTGTACAGTGGCATTGATCTCATGATTTAAATACCTCATTAGATCTCAGTTCCCTGCCCTGTGCTATTTGGAGTTAGTTAACTTTCCAACACATGAATCCTGGGGGGGACATATTCAAATCACAGCAATTACCATCATTAATTTTTTAAAAGTCTTAACTGTTCCCAAGAAGAGAGAATAAATATTTCATTTTGCACTTCTTGGTTTGAGACACAGGAAATAATACCATCTTGAATTTTTTCTTTCAGTTTCTCCGACAATTGTTGTTCCTAAGGACTCGAGGCATCCTCAGATCTTTTTGGCAGATTAGTTTTTCTTGAACCAAACACAGTCAAGGAGGCATGATGCCGATTGCTGCAAGATAGAGCTACTCTTCCTAGCCTTCTTACTGCCACAGCTGCTTGGGGTTTCTAGGAGCTGCCAGCAGCCACCTGGGTGGTGTCCACGAGCTGGGAGAAACTTTAGTGCCCATTCTCTTGCTACCTGGTTGAGTAAGGTGGAAGAAGCCAGAAAGACTGGGATTATGGGATGGCATCAGCTAGATGAGCTAAACATGATAGTGGCCTGTAAAGTGGCAATCAGGGTTTCTTAGGAGTAGGCTGCAGGGGGGATGCCAGCACACCAAGACTTCTCTCAGGCTTCCCAGTGCCACCCATTTCCAAAGAAAATCCCCTCGTGCCTGTCAGAGTCAGCACCTGGATATACTGGTGACAGGATATTCTTATGTGATGGGAAGGATAAATGGCAAAGCCTGAATTTTTGCATATTAACTGCTCAGTTTGATTTGGAAATGATGTAACTCTAAACTTTAAATTCAGATTACAAGCTGCGTGGGTGAGGTGACCTTAACTTTAGCATTTCCTGATGTTTCTATTTTTAAATTGGTACCCAGGATGTCACTGTAACACAGGTTTTGCCCTTTAATTGTAAAGGACTTGGGGTTGCCAGCCAGTTGGCTGACAGTGGCACTAATGGGGGATGTACTGATACATAGTTTAGGAAGAAACTGAATTGCTAGGTGTCTCATACCTAAAGCCTTGTGTTTTCCACAGTGCCCGCCAGGAACTATAGGGCATGCAACGGAGGGAGAGACAGTCATTTTCCATGACAGCCTGCTTGGTGTGTTGTCCATCTCTAAAAGTATTTGTTGATTAAAGGAGAAAGAAGGCTGAGCCTGGTCATTATGGCACCTGATGCAGTACTTGGGAGCTGGCGGATGCTCAGTGCCTGGCACCTGTCTGAATGTAGGAGTCAGCAAATTGAAATGAGCAGGACCTGATAGAGGAGCCAAGACTAAAACTTGGGGTATTGCACCTCTGCTCATCAACTAAAGGTAGAAGCTCTTCTTGGCTGCCTTAAATGTTAGATTGTTTTCAAGTATTAGACTTCATCCAAACTTAGCTTCCACAAAGAATAAGATGACAAAGACAAAAGGTTATACAGTTATAAACAGCTCTCTTAACTTGAGTTTATAAATCAGTTATTTTTCATATTTGCAGTGATTTCAGCCATTCTTCAGTAGGTGTCTGGGGGTTGATACTATCCAGCACAGATTGCAGGATGGGCAGGAATCAAATGCTTAGTGTTATCCCATAGGGGAAAAGAGCCCCCTAAAACATGTTACAGTGTATATGTCCTGGTGAGGCTGTACCACGAGCCAGTTTCTTGTAGGGAGGGGAAAAGATATATTTACTCCCTTTAGCAGCCCTTGCTCAGAATGTGGGCAGAGTGTAAGTGGGGCGGTGTGTAGGCATTCAGCACCCAGGACAGGGTGCCTGTTTGAAACAGCTTTGTAAATAAGCATTCGGGTTTTACCAGCCTACTCTTTTCATAGCTAGGCTTCTATTCTTCCAGAATGTACCTTTTTCTTATTTCTTCTCTAGAAAGAATGGCCAGCACACACAACTTTTGCAGGAACGTAGGACCTAGTCAGATTTACACTTTTAGAGCCAGATTGGCAGCTGTGGGCACTGTCAAGCTCAGCTCTCTCTGTGTATTGTCACAGGGTAGCACTGGCACATTGTTGGTCACCATGGGACCCTGTATAGGGCCCTGTGTTTGTCCAGATACATTCTGCCTCTGTGGAATCTTGGTGGTGGATCAGCTCTGAGATTTCCTGTCTTGGCAGATCTCAGGAACTCTTTGGAGCTGCCTTCTCTTAGATCCTGGGGACCAGACTCTATGGGAATAGTTTCCTGTGGCTATTCCCAGGATGGCTTAGAAAGGTTCTTTGCAACATCCAAAGGCTCTGTGGAGTTAAGGGACACTAAAGGTGGTGGGTAATGCATTGCTGAGCCAGCCCTTTAGTCTAGAGGTGCAGCATTCTAATAAGAAAGGTCTCAAGTGTTCTGCTACAGGGTAATGCCATGCTTTTCTTCTCACTCACCTGAAAGCAAAGAGTATCTCTTTGTAAGAAACAGTGATTTGGGGAGTTTTCCACATTTAAGTTCTAAAGTTTTGCCAATATATTGAATGACTGACTCAGAATTCACTTGGCACCTACTTTTGACATCTCCCGTGCTATTTTCACTAGCATCCATCTGGTACCTCAGACTCCAAAGCTCCTTATGCCCTTGCTCCCTGAGTTCTTCAGAGGACTGGAAGTCTCATTCATCTCTGTATCTGCAGTTCTTAGTACCTGTTGGCTGTACTGTAGGTGCTGTGGAAATCTTCATCCTGAATGAATGCATATGCAGACTGTGTGTCATATTTCCTGTGCTTGATATAACTCTTTGGAAATACCAAAACCCTTTATTTACAAGGTAAAGGCAGTAATAATGCAAATTTGATTCTGTTACCTAGGTAATGTTCTTTCACATTGTGTGGCTTCTGTGATACTGCTCTTTCTTGGTTTCCTTAGACTTCTCTTTTCCCTTAAAAAAAAAAAAAAGAGCGTCCATCACTTATAAGGGTCTCCTCACGCGTACGCCTTTGCACTGGTGTCTCCAGGGTTTCCTGCAGGTTCTCTCTGGTAGGTGGCGTCCACCCCCTTGGCTTCACTGTCAGGTACATTCTGATGACTTCCAAATTCATGTCTCTGTGAAGACCTCTCTGGGCCACCACTGACCATTGCCATGGGGTGGTCCAGTTGTTTCTCAAACTCGGCATTGCTAAAGCTAAGCTTGCTGTCCCCATTCCTACCCCTTCCTCTGTCCCCATCTATCAAGTCATCTAAGACATCAAAAGCACGTCTCTCCCTTGATAACCCCTCTTTCTGTATTTAATAGGTGACAGTGAGAAGACCCGTGGAGTCTGTCTCCTCAAACTCTGCCACTGCTTGTTCTTTGGACTTTATTCTTTTTCTTTTTTCTTATGGGTCCTTATTCCTCATACTTGCAGTGTTGCTGTGACTTTCTGACCTGTTTTTCTGCCCAGGTCTTGCCCTCCCTGCCCATCCTGGGGCACCCTGCCTCCTTCCCTCCATGTTGTGCTCTCTGCTGCTGCCACACTCAGCAAGGCCCCCGCCCTCAGTCATGCTCAGCTCTTCATACCATTTGTCTCTACTCAGCTGATTCCCACTCACAGGTTCCCTTCTCCCCACTGCCCACCCCACCCTATCTTCTTCATCTTTATCTTTAATACAATCACCCTTCAGATTTAAGACTTTGCTCAGACATTTTTTAAAACGTAGTCTTTTAAGGCCTGACTTTCCTTGCGCTTTGTCATACTCATGTCTCTGCCTCCGTCTCCCTCACCAGTCACCTCTCTCCACATGGGAAGCAGAGCTTGAGAATGTCTTTTCATCCTTGTAGTCCCTGTCCTAGCACAGTGCCTGGAAGCAGCCAGCGCTGAAAGGGTGTACTGAGTGCGTGGATGGAAAGATGCACATATGCTCAAGCCATAGGAGTGAGGCCTGTTTTTCTTTTGTGAATTATGTAGTGGTTTCTCTAGACAAAGGTGTACATATTGGAGGCAGGAGGCTGGCGCAAAGGAGTGGTGGCTGATGGGTTTGGCTGAGGGGCTCATCTACTACACTCTTCTGCTGGGCAGTGGACTGCCTCTGAGGTGTGGACGGAGGGTCTGGGAGAGACAAGCCCAGTACTTTTCAATGCCACTGATACTCACAATTTCCCCAGGGACGGCCCCTGCCTTTGCCATAGGCACTGCCTTATCTAGGCTAACTTAACTCTAGAAATAACAACCTTGAAGAATGACTCTCATTATATGGTCCTTTTCTGGGTGGAACCAGGTATTGGGAAAGGCAAAGAAAAGAAATTGGAGTTGCAGAATTCTATAGACCATTACTATGTTTTCTGGAGGCCCTACCTTCTCTTATAAGTAAATGCATGTGGTGTGATTGGTAATGTCATCATGGATTAACTACATTCCTACCCTCCAGCTGTCTGCCTTTCAGGGCCCCCAGAGTCTCTAGAGGTCTGTGGGGGACTGTTTTCCTTGCCCCAGCATCATGCTGGACAGTTCCTTGGTCAGCAGGTTTGTCTTGGGCTCAGCTATCTCAGACAGGCTGGTTGCTCTTACAGCTACTTGGGATTAGTCTGTTAAATATCAGAATGAGAAAGAAACCCTATGTTATGTTTTGGTAGATTCTGGACTTTTTTTTTGCTTAAATTCTTTTATTGGTACATTTTAGGTATACGATATGTTTACATTTCTCACTAGGTACTTGTACCTGTACATGATGTATCTTGGTTCTTATTTTTTCCCCACTCCCTTCCCCTCCCTTTGCCCACTTCACCCTTCCCTATTTACAAAGATTTTGCTTCCATTTTTTTCTTTTCTCATGATTTTTCCTTTCCCTTCTTTCCTTTCCCCTTCCCCTCCCACTTCCCCTACCCCTTTGGACCTTTGCTTCCTATTTCAAATTATCAATTATTCGTTTTAGTCATTTTAGTCCTTATTTACACTTTCAGTTTCTCACACCAGAGAAACTATTCGGTATTTACACATGTTATCCTGTTTATTTCACTTAAGAGTATGGCCTCAATGGATCCATTTAGCTATAAATGTCTCATTCTTTATGGCTGAGTAGTACTACATTTTATGAAAAAAACACATCTTCTTTATCCAGTTTCCAGTTGATGGGCACTTGAGCTGTTTCCAAGTTTTAACTATTACAAACTGTGCCACTGTAAACATGGGTGCACATATATCAGTGTGGTAAGATTCTTTTAATACTTTGGGGAAGATACCCAGCAGGGGAATAGCTGGGTCAAATGGGACCTCTAGTCCTAGTTCTTTGAGGAATCTCCATACTGATTTCCACAGTGGTTGCACCAATAGATTCTGGTCTTTCTGTTTCTCTTGAATATGTAAACTTGAGAATCAGAGGAAGGAACTGTTGAGGATGGGATATGTGTACAGTTGTAGGCTGGAAAACCATGCGCTGTACTTAGTGTAAGTATCTTCTCCTTTTCTCTGGATGTTAACAAGTGGGACTTCAATTTAAGACCAGATTGTGATTGATCTCAGAAAAAGAATTATACTTACAAGTGAATAAATAGTGGACTTTAAGTGTCTCTTACGTTGCATCATTAATTTTTCAAGTTATTGCAGTAACTTTGCCCTCACTTAGCCAAAAATAGGCACATATGAACAAATGTCAATGTTTTTTAATTCTTTACTCAGATAAAATTATTTAAGATCAGAAATCAGTGAAATATGTTTTCCACAACAATGGGAAGAATGAATAAGACACTGAAGTCAGTATTTTGATTGGTCCCTTTGACCTCAGTTAGCTAGAGGACTGGAGCTATGCTTATGTGACTTCAGAGTGGGTAATGACCACTGTGTGCTGCCTCTCCATCCTTAATGTTTTCTTCTTTCCTCTCCTTAATGCCAGTCATTCATTACTGTTACCCTGCTGGTGGGCAAGTTCATGTGTGTCTCATTTTTCTTGCAGATTTCAGCAGTGTCCCTGACATCACAACTGGTATGAAAAGGAGTCAGACAGATGGTACTCTGGATCAAGTCAGCCATCGAGAGAAAATGGAGCAGACATTCAGGGTAAGATGCTGGTTCAGATGGCAAACCAAGAACCAAGCAGGCAAGGGCTAATTCCCACCTTCACCTGAGGTGGGGAAATAGCAGGTGGTATTTTCGTCCTGAGTTCCAGCGGTTGATACAAGCATTTTTTTTCCCTTTAAGAATATTTCCTTTTTATTTGTTTTTGAGGCGAGTACCAAGAAGAACCATTGACTTAGGCAGAATGCCTCTGTGACTTCCTGAACACCATCAAAGAGCAAAGCGAGCAATACCATTCTTGCATTAGGAGCATTTCGTTGCGTTGTTCAGACAAGGAAATCCTAAACTCTGGTGTCCTGAAAGTCTTGTTAAGTTACTGTTCTTTTTCTTTCCCACTTTTATTTTAGCCAAAGATAAATTATCATTGGTATGTTGTCATCTTGCTGTAAAACATATGTAGCCCATGGTTACCATTTGCTAATGTGCACTTCAGTGGCACTCAGTACATTCGTGTTGCTTTGTGACCATCTCCCCTTTCTGTTCCGGAGCTTTTCTGTTATTGCAGACAGAAGCTCTGTGTCCAAACCCTAACTCTCCTTCTCCTCTTCTCCCAGTCCTTCTGATAACCTCAGTGATACTGTCTTCTCTTTTGACAATTTTAAGTTCCTCATATATTAGTGGAATCATACAATGTTAGTCTTTTATTTCTGGCTTATTTCATGTAACACAATATCATCTAAGGCTTCCTCCATGTTGTAGCCTCTGTCCCCTTTTCATTATTTTTTAAGGCTGAATAATATTCCCTTGGATTTCTATAGCACATTTTGTTGACCATTCATCTCCGGATAGATGCTTGGGTTGTTGCCCCCACTTGGAAGTTTTGGGTGATGATACAGTGACCATCTGTCCACAAGCACCTGTTTGAATCCTAGTTTTCTGTGCTTTGGGGAAACACCTTGAAGAGCAATTGTCAAATCATAGGTAATTCCACTCAGCTTTTTGAGGAACACCTCCGCTGTCCTTCCCACCTCTGCACCCTTTTGCCTTTCCCCTTAGCCAGGATCCAGGGCCCCAGTTTCTCCACACCCTCAGCAGTGCTTGTCCTAGTCCATCCCTTTCCTGTATTAACTGCTAGTACTCAGCTATCCTTTCAGAAATGGTCTGGCATGATGTATTTTCATGTCCAGTCTAGATTTTGAAGTGATAATTCTGTTCTCTTATTTCCTGGTTTTTGTCTTAAAGGGGAATGGAGGAAATGTAAGCAGTGACAGTTATTTAAATAAAAGTTGGGGCGGGACCAGGTGCCAGTTGGGTTTAAACCCACACCACCAGGAGCCGGTCCCTTGGTGCGAGGCCATGTGGCGCCTCCCCTGGGTTGGTGGTGGTCACCGTGAAGGGAGGATGGGGCATAGCCTTCCAGCCTGAGTGGCCTGGGCACTCAGCCTCGCCCTCCCCTCTCCTCTCCCTTTCCCTCCTCTCTCCTGCACTCCTCCCCCATTTCCTCCTCCTCTCCCCATCTCTCCTCCCTTTCCTGGTTCCTAGAGACCATCACTACTCTGGTTATACCCCTTGGGAGCAAGTGCTTTGACTAAACTGAAATCCATCAGCATTTTTAGTCTTAACTACTCTGTTCTATCTCTGGGGGCTTATTTACTTTGGCAAATCTAATATCATAGCTAACATCCATCTTTTTTTTAATGCACACTGGATCCTACAGTATCAGGGCAGGCGGCGAAACCACTGAGCTAAGTCTCTGGGCGATCCTACAGTATCAGATAGATGTGTTTTGGTTGCTTTGTCTTAAAAATTTTAAAAAGAGCACATGCTCCTGAAACACTCATGCGACAAGGTTCTCTAAGGGGAGTGTGCCCTGGGGCACTGGCACTGTGGTACTTGGGGGAAATCACTTAACACTTAATGCTGCCAGGAGAAAATGATTTTCTCTTTGTGATAATCAGCTTAGGTTATACATTAATGTTCTTAGGAAGGAAATTTCCCTAAATTTGTTACTTTTTTATTGAATAAAAGAATTATGTGGAAAGTTATCTCGTTAAGGCCATTTCAAATCTTATTTTGGGATGGTGCCTATCGCAGCTAAGCAAAGTAGTTGCAAAGTGAGTGTTGGAGCATTATTTAGAAGTTTGGGTGTAAAAGCTGCAGTTCAAATTGTAACTAGGGTGATCTGCACTTTAATTTCCATTGTTAAAAATGATGGAGGGAGGGCCGGGGACTTAGCTCAGTGGCCCCACGCCTGCCTCGCAAGCACAAGGTCCTCAGTTTGATTCCTCGTATCAAAAAAAAATGATGAAGGGAGAAAGCAAATACATAAAAAACATTTATTCATTAATACACTTATTCATACATACATATCAGAGAACTCAGAAGAAAAAAACCTGTGGAAAGAGAATACAGGTTAAATGTCCTTGAACTGAAATGGGATCAGAGGTGTTTCAGATCTGCCTTCTCACTGTCCGTCTGTCTGTCTGTCTGTCTCTCTTTCTTTCTTTCAGCCAACCCCTATCACCCACTGCAGAGTCAATATTGGAAAAAGGAGGGTTAAAAATCTCACATACCCTTGGTTCACTTGAAATCTATTGGACCCTTAATTTCTTCATTGGTCACCATGGGGTATCTGCCTGCTAGTATTACACCTTCCACATAAGTTTCTTTTTTCTGGCTCCCTTCTTCCCTCCCTCCCTCCCTCCTTCTTTCCTCCTCTCCTCCTCTCCTCCTCTCTCTTCCTTCCCCTCTCTCTTCCTCTTTCTTTCTTTCTTTTCCTGTACTGGAGATTGACCCCAGTACCTTCACACTGAGCTATATCCCCAGCCCTTTTTTATTTTTAAATTTTTAAAAAATTAATTTCATTGGTACATCTTAGACATACATAATGATTGCATTCATCATAGGGAATATGTACCTGTGCATGACATATCTTGCTTCTTTTCCCCCCATTTCCCTCCCTCCCTTCAACCCCTCTTCCCCTCGTTCTTTCCATTTTTCCTTCTCTTCTCTTTTTTTTTCTTTTCTTTTCCTTTCCTTTCTTTCCCCTCCCCCTTCCCTAGTTTCCCTTCCCATTTGAACATTTTCTTCTATTTCACAATGTCTCTTATACATTTTGGTCCTTATTTATGCTTTTGATTTCTCACATCAGAGAAACCATGTGTTATTTAAACATGTGTGTTCAATTTATTTCACTTAAGAGTATGGTCTCAAGGTCCATCCATTTACATAGACATGTCTCAAGTTTATTCTTTATGGCTGAGTAGTACTCCATTGTAGTAAAACCCCACATCTTCTTTATCCATTCTTTGGTTGATGGGCATTTGGGCTGTTTCCAAGATTTACCTATTACAAACTGTGTTGCTATAAACATGGGTGTGCATATATCACTGTGGTATGGCGCTTTTAATTCTTTTGGGAAGATACCAAGAAGTGAATAGCTGGGTCAAATGGAACCTCTAGTTTTAGTGTTTTGAGGACTCTCCACACTGATTTCCACAGTGGTTGCACCAGTCTGCACTCCCACCAACAGTGGAGCAGGGTTCCTTTTCCCCACAGCCCTGCCAGCATTTGTTATGGTTGATTTCTTGATAATAACCATTCTTTCTGGGATGAGATGGAATCTCAGTGTTGTTTTAATTTGCATCTCCCAAATGACTAGTGATGTTGAACAGTTTTCATATGTTTATTTGCCATTTCTGGTTCATCTGAGAAATGTGTATTCATTTCAGATGCCCATTTTTGGATTAGGTCCTTATGGGGGAGGAGGGGTCTTATTTTTTCTGAATTCTTTATATATTCTAGATATTGGTCCTCTGTCTGAGGAACAGCTGGCAAAAATTTTCTCCCATTCTGTGGGTTGTCTCTTCATTCTGTTGGTAGTTTCTTTTGCTATACAAAACTTTTTAATAAGATGATTCTTTCAGATTTCAAATTTTGGAATATTGGATTGTATATAGTGAAGTATCTTGGGGATGTGACCCAAGTGTAAATGAAATTCATTTATGTTTCATACACTCCTTGTACACATAACATGAAAGTAATTTTTTACAGGGTTTTAGTGCATGGACTTGTATTTTGCCCGTGACCCCTCACACAAGCTCAGGTATGGAATTTAATGTGGGGCATAGGATTGGGTGCCCAACCTGTGTGAGCAGGCAAAGCAATTCCTGTCAAATTCCCCTCAAGTCCTCTTCACCTTTCTTCAGATAGGACGAGATCTACATGTAATAATGGACTTCAGTACATTTAAGAAAAATTAGGGAAATGCGTGGCTCACAGGTTATTTGATTCTTGGGGGAAAACAGACTTCGGTGACCATCCAAAGTAACAGTTGTGATGGGTGTCAGTTCAAAGGAAGAAAAAGTTTCAAATTTAAGGATTGAAAAAATGTTTTGTGCAATATTTTTTAACCTCTTAGGAACAGCAGCTTATAGTCAGTCACTAGCCATCTCCTTCTGTTTTTCCAGTGCGGTGGCACATGCCTGGTATGGGCTGGGAGAGGACCTTCCAAGGCTCCTCTGTGCTCTGTCCTCTACGAGGAGCTCCTGACTCTGAGGAAGTAGCCTCTGCTTCCCCGGTCTTCTCAGGGGTCATTGGCTTCTTTTCAGATTAGACTTGGGTTGAACCTGGTTTGAATCCGGGCCACTGGGGATATTTTACTAACAAGTATTCTGCAACTGAGAATAAGGAATAATTTCCATAGAAAATCACACCAAGCCTGGCTTGATGAAACACAGCTGTAACCAGGGCTTTTGACAGCCCCGCAATTTCTGCAAATGGTTCATAATTGATTGCCTTCTCTCTCTTTAAGGGTGCCTATTACTGTCACAACTCTTTGTGTGACCCTGTCAGCCTTTCCTGTGTGGGGGATTTTTTTCCCCCAGCATTGCTGGCAATTAGCATGTGCTATTGTAATAGTTGGGAGTTTGAAAGGAATAAACAGTTTCTCTTTGGATGAGAGGGTTGAAAGAGTTTCTGGTTTGTTTTGGGAACTTAAGGTGTGTTAAGTGGTCCCCGGCAGCAGTGTTGCTCATGTTCTGTGTTCTGTTTTTGGAGCTGGCTCTGAGGAAGGACACTGAGCAGCCCTGTCGTCCCCACATCTGCTATAACCTGGTGCCTTTCCAGGGCAGAGTGGGCATCTGAAGGAAGGGGTGAGCCTTCCCCAGCCACTGTGCTGCTTTGGAGGAAGAGCGTGGTGGCACTTGGAGTCCTTGTGGATGTGACTGGGAAGAGCAGTTTAGGATTTTTTTTTTTTTTCATTTCACTGCCTGGGGATGAGAGAGAGAGAGAGAGAGAGGAGAGAGAGAGAACGTGAGCCTTACACACTTCTCTTCAGCCGGCTGTGGATGTGATCCTTTGAGAGGGAGCAGGTCCCTTTTATGAACATCAAGTAAGTAAATGAAGGCTTGGATTTTCATGGATGTAGATTCTGCTCCAAATGTAGGCATGCTTTTCTTTTCTGTATTGAATATTGATTTTACTCTAAAAATGTTTCAAGGCTGTTAACGCAGATAAGATGTGTCTCTCTTTACTGAGGGATTCTGATGATAATCTTTAAGCACTCGTGATAGCTTAGGCTTAGAGAACTTTTTTTTGTATACTAGTTTTTCTGTGGCATTGTCAACTTTTCCCTTCTTATTCTAATGTGTTTAAGTTGATCTCTGAAACAGTTTTGTCTGTTTCAACTACAAAGATATCAGAGAGGCCTACGAAAATATTTACTCTTTAAAATATGCTTGAAAAGAGAGAAAGGAAGAATCTGAATATAGCAAATAATTCTATGCTTGTAATATTTCCTTGGAGCTTAGCATATATTGGGCTTAATGCTGTAAAAGAAAATCCGCAAAAATGAAACTCGGTTTCTATGAAGTAAGCAGAGTTTTTAATGTAGTTATTTCTAATTAAATAATTTTAAAGCTTTTGAGGAGGATTTTATGTAATCACCTAGTGTAGCTTTGGCAGTGATTATTTTTGCAGTTTTGTAGGCGGTGTGTTGCTAGAACAGAGACCATCGGGAATCTGGAGACATACAGCATGACAGCGTGTGTTGTGCTCTTTGCAATTTAAGCATGTTTAAGATGTATTTTGTCCTGTTTATTTTTTCATAACAGAAGAAAAGAATGTGCATTAATGGTTAGGTTTTTAGTACAGGGTGTGAACATAACTTGCATTTAATATTTAACTCCTACCCACCCACTTAGCTCAACCTTTTGTGGCTTTCATATGCATTGCTTTTAAGAGTTTGTATATCTAAGAAGCTAAGAAAAAGGTTATTAGACTCCATGGTTAGTTTTCCAGCACTTCCAAAGATACACTTTTCTTTGAGTTTCCCATATAATCTCAAGGTCTTTTGCATTATTTGAAGTTTTTATCGAACAAATTAAAATGTTATTTATGAACAGCCTTTCTACATGGTGCAAATCAGTAGGTTAATATAATCACAGTCCTTTTAGTTTTAAAACTAAACATAGCTATTTCTAAATGCAAGCTGTCCAACTTATTTCTATTTGATTGAACACAGACATTGTATTCTCAAAGCAAATGCTTTGTTCCTGAAAAGTGATTCAGGGTGTGATGTTCTACAGTAGTAAGACAGTCTTTCATAATGATTCCATTCCAGGTAGCCTTTCTTGCAGGCAGTGAGTGGAATGTTAGGAAGAAATCTTGACTTGATATTGGCAGTCAGAATTTGTATCCTGGTTCACTAGGATTCACTAACCTGGAACAAGTTATCCAACTTTTTATAGATTATTAAGCTTTGAGTTACCCTTTCCTGATGTGTCTCCACGATACATGTTTTTGAGTGGTTTCCTCTTCAACTCACTCAATGGCCTCTTCCTCTGGAAGGTTCATCATCAGATAAGAAAACATGTACAAAGACATAAGTACCCTAATAAAATGTTAGGGAAGTTAATACATGTGCATAACAAACATCTCAGCTGCTTACCCAGTCTTCTGGGAGTTGTCAGCGGTCAAATCTTTCTGAACTGTTCCATGAGATGAAAAAGAATTAGAAGCCAAGAACACTAAGAATTAGATCCTCTTGGCTTTTTGTGCTCTGTATGAATACAAAGCCAGCCCACCTTTTAGTGAATTTTTCTAATTCATAGTGTTTTGAATTGATGAGCTTTTCCCAAGGATTGCTGATACAACTAAATAGAGACAGTGCATTTTGGATTTGCCTCCAGCCTTAGCTAAGTGTGGAGACTCTTAGCAAGGCCTGGGAGGCACTGTGGTAGAGGAGGTCTTGCAGCTCTGCCCCTGGAAGAGGGGCAGTGAGGACACAGCCTTGAAAAGAGGCAGCATCAGGCTGAGTTTGTCTCTCTTGTTCTCAAATGTATCATTCTAACATTCTAACGTAATGCTTGCTATCTAACATAAAATGGGGTAGTAATTTGTGGACTACCATTTTCATTGGAGCAGAAAGGGCATTTTTATAATTTAAAAAAATCTATCAGCCAGACACTTATCTATCTGCAGTACTAAGGATTAAACCCAGAGCCTTCATACTGAGCTATAACACCAGCTCATATTGATGTAATAGCCCAATATGAGCTATTTATTTTTTTATATTGAGACAGTCTTGTTAATTCACTAAGTTGCTCAGGCTGGGCTCGAACTTTAGATCCTTCTGCCTAAGCCTCCCAGAGTGCTGGGATTACAGGTGTGCACCACCACACCAAAAGACATTTGATCTCTTTGTAGTTAGTTTAAATTTTCTTTTCTTTCCTGTTCTCCTAGCTGTAAGATATTAGCTTGGTGCTCCTTTGCATTTGACCTTGATCGTTATATGGTAGGGTATATGGCGGGACAAGAGTGACACATAGGAGAAACCACAAGATACCTGTCCTGCTGTTGCCAGGGATCACTTACTCTGTTCACCAGGGCTAGAGATGTCATCCATGTACCAAAATGCAAAAAACAAAAGTTAAAATGCATAAATCTTCACGTTGGTGTCAGGGAGTGTCTGAGAGTCAGCTAAGGGGGTGCCAGAAAAAATGGAGTGGCCTTAAGACACTGGAAGTACATGTTGTGCGCAGGCAGCAACTCAGAAATTAGTTGAGGAGGAGGGAGTTTGTCCTGTGGGAAAACAAATGGAGTCTGACAGGAAAGGTGGTGAGAGGAAGTCTTGCTGGTGGTGACCATGCTTGCTTCTTGCAGCTGGCCCCAGCTCCGTCACCATGGCTGATACTTTCTGGTCAAGTATGTGCTCCAACAGAAGCAAGGGAAAATAGGGGGCAGGAGGAAGGTGGCAGCTGTCACCAGGCATAGAGCTGGAAACTGCCATCACCAGGATATTGCCCAATGGATACTCAGCTGTCTGTCCAAATTCTGACACTGCAGTTGCTTATTGAGTGAGACTTGGGCTTGGGTGGGGTCACTTGGGGGTGGTTAGTTTGCATGGAAATATGGCCCAAGGATTGTGTTTTCTACACGAACGATGGGCTGCACTGATGTTTAGGAGCAGAGTAATGAGAAAGGCAGAGGCTGTGGAACCTGAGGAGTGTGTCTGGAAGCCCAGAGCACTAGCTCTTCCAGGCCTGGGTCCCCCATGTCCCTCTCAGGCTCTCAGTCTGGAGATGGGTGATGGCACCTGACTCACAGTGAAGTCGGAGGATTCAGGGTGGTCTCTTGCCCTTCCCTTGTCATTCACTTGGAACCGTGGTTCTTTTGTGCACAGGGCTGTGTTCTTAGCCAACCAGCTTTGCTTTTTTGATTCCCCCAGCACTGTCCTGTCTGTTTTCCTCTGGCCCCTGCTTTCTTTTTTTCCACTTTCCCTCTTTGGCCTGTTTTTCTGGAAATAAGTTGTTCCTGAGAGTCATCTCCAGACTCCCCAAAAGATGAAGAAAACAAGAGGAAGTCACAAAGAGGCAGCAATGCAGGATGAATCAGAGTGGGGTGGGCTGCGGATCAGGCCCTGTCAGGTGGAACCCTGGCTGTGAAATTAACTCACTGTCAAGCCAGCCCAGTGCTGAAAGGATAATTATACTCCCTCTCCTCACTGCCGGGACGATGACTAAGAACAAGAAGGGGACTTGGAGACTCCCCAGAGCCAAGGCCACACAGATTTGAGCAGCCTTCTAGACAGGGCAGTCTTTACCTAATGATTTATGTGCCGCATTTATTTTTGGTGCAGACTCCTCCTTACTCATTCCTTTGAAATAGCAGGGACCATGGTTTTGCTCCTATCCTGAGGGGAGAGTTTAAGAAGGATGCATTTGTCCTTTCCAAGGGAAATGAAGGGTTAAGCTCAAAGAGGAGCCAGCCAGCCACCTGTAGCCTAGGTGCCAGGTCCACCTCGCCAGCCTGTGCCTCTCAGTCAGGGTGGGGGTGGAAGCCAAGTTCTCTCATTCCTTTTTTCCTGTCCTCCATCCTCCATGCCTTTCAGCCTCTACCTCTGCATCTTTATTCCCCTTCTGACTTCCTGAATTGGAGATAGACAGTCATGGAGTCTCAGTTTAATTTTGGTTTTAGGGGAAGAAGAAAGCAGGGAGTTTGAATTTCTCCAGACAAACCCTAACCTCAGGGTAAATCCCATTTGCACGGACTTGCACATTCTTAGGGAAGCCTTCTGGACACAAGGTGGACACAGGACATACGGATTTTTCCCCGAAGTATTATGCTGAGAATAGCTTTCTTTGTCCTAGAATAAGTCATTGAGCTTCTGCATTAGTTGGACTCATCTGCCCTGCTCTGCCGTCTCTCCCTAACTCTCCTTCTGATCTAAAGCAGTCTTTTGCTTGACATCGTTTTTTGTCCTAATGAATAGAGAGAGCTCTTTAAAAGAAAAATAGATCTTAGAATCACCCTATTAGAACTAGCGCTGCTCATCTGTTGTCCCTCACACAGTTCATTGAGGTTAAAACCTTAAGGTTTGTGGAGGTTTTTAAGGTAATGGAAGGTGAAGGTTAGGATGATCAGCTATTTCTTTTATTTTATTTCATGTTATTTTATTTTATTTTATTTTATGTTATTTTTTGGAACCAGGTATTGAACTCAGGTCCTTGTGCTTGCACAGTAGGCAGCGAAACCACTAAGCTAAATCCCCGGCCCTGATCAGCTGTTTATTTCCCATATCTTCTCTGCTTAATAAGCTTTTAAAACTTGTTTTAGAAATTATTTAGAATAGACTATTTGAGAATTTGAAGAAAGCTATGAGCCTCCATAAAACTGTATCATACAGATACGTTTAAAAAGTTACAGTTCAGAGAGGGTGCCAATCTGACAGAATGTTTTATGGGTTGGCCCTTTATGAATATGAACTCTGGTTTGCAATTCTGTCTTAAAAGAATTTGAATCATTTTGTCTGGGTCATGACTTAATATTATTAACATTTCAATTATCAAGTACCTACACTGTGAAAAGCTCCATCTCTGTTTAGTCAAGTGGCATTTTGAATTTCGTTTCTATCTTCAAGTCTAATTCTTTGGGTGGGATTAGCTATTAATCCTTTATCTTTTTTTCAGTGTGCTAAGAGACATTAAGGAGTGTTAGATAAATAACTCCTACATGGCAAAAAAATTATTAGATTGAGACCAGAACAGATTACATTGATGCTGGTGGTTAGATATCTCCAGATTGTTGAACACCAGTTGCAACATTATATGCTGATGTTTTGGCATTGAAAAAAGTTTTTATTTTCAGTAATTAGCGGAAAAAATGATTTTTTAGGCACAACTTTAAATGCCAATCCCAAGTCAAAGTCTATATGTCTGGATATTCTAGTGTGCTTAGAGATTGTACTCAAATGGGAACTTTGGCTGTACAGACTAAATGAAGTCATGAGTCTCAATATGTCTTTTATGCTTTTCATTACTTTGCTGATTCTCACCTTTTAATAATGCCCTAGCTCCATGATGTAGCTTCTTTCACTTTTTAAAAAAATATATAAGTGGCTGGGGATTTAGCTCAGTGGTTCCGGCACCTGCCTCACAAGCGCAAGGTCCCAAGTTCGATCCCCCGGTAACAAAAAAAAAAAAAAAAATATATATATATATATATATATATGTGCGTGTGTGTGTGTGTGTGTGTGTGTGTGTGTGTATAAGTTCTGCACAATCGCTCTGAGTCATTTTTGCAGTTTCCTCTCGAGTCTCAGCTGTGACCGGCTAGATGTGTCACTGTGTGGAGAGGAGGGAGAGCGAGGAGAGCCTGTGAGAAACCCCACCTGGGCTCTGAGCGATCACCACTGGTGACAGTGTGATCTTTTCTCCATCTCTGGGGCTTAGGTAAAGATTGGATTATTCACTCAGTTCCTGGCTGTTATTATTCACTCTGGCTGTTCTTGATAAGAGCATGAAAATCAGGGCAACAAACATTACATATGTCTTTAATGAGGAAAAAGGAGAACATTGGAGGTAGGTTTTAAAAGTAACCCTAAGTTCTTTCTTCATCCTTTGGCTTGGTGCCACCATTTCCTTCTCCCTTATATCCTTGTTCTGCTCCCAATGTGTCCTTCCTTCCCCAGTATTTAGTGTACTTTGCATTCTCAATTTCTTTGCCTGTCACCTAAATTCTCTGAAGTTAGAAAACAGCTGTCAGATGAGGAAGCTCTGAGCTCTTCAGTCACCTTGAAGATTGTGGCCTGGCATTCGCATGGGCTGAGATATCATGGTTGGCTGCTTAGAAACCATGACTTGAGGAGGCCTGTGCCTTCCTACCTCCCACACTGCTTTCTGCTGGCTTTGGGATGTTACAGAGTCCATTATCTTCATGGATCATTCAGTCACAAGGTAAGGGGTGGTCAGAGAGGAGCCTTGCTGGCCACACAGGCTCTGGGCTTCTAGGCATCAGGAGGGAGTGGGGTGTCTCTGCTTTTATAGAAGTTACCAAGATGGAAACACTGATTATCAAACTGGTAATCCACGGTGAGGCTTAAAGATCAATTTCTATCAATGGATTTAACAAGAGTTCAATTTGCATTCTGTCATGGTCATTTTTTTTCCTTGTTTGGTTTTTGCTGGAGAGTCTGCAGATAACACTAGGTCCTCAGCTGTTCTTACCATGGGAGATACAGGGCTTTAGTTACTTTGTATTTTCTACAAATTTTATTGAAGATGCAAAGTTACTTACTGAAAATAATGGCAGTCTTAGTTTAAGTTTTATTACATTATTTCTGTTACGTAGTCAGTGTTAAGATTGTAGAGATTAGATGGTGGTAAAGTCTCAGGTATATATGTACGTGGCAAGCATTACCCTTGTGTGATTATCATCATTTTTGAGATTCTGTCAAAATGACAGAGTAGTGTCACAGCCTTGACTGTCACATTGTTTAAATCCAGCAAGAAATTTTAACTAAAACAATAATTAAAGAGATAGCCAGTTTGTGTCTGTGTTCACTTAAGGCAAATAGCCCTTGGAAATACTGATGCTTAATTAAGGTTGCTAGGATATTAAAATATGATTTGATGTTTTACATAATTACGATTTTTCCTCCCAGATCTTCACTTTTGTCAAAACCAGATTCCAAGAATTTTATTCAGCTGAATATTACAAGTGAAAATCTAGGTTTTTCTGAGCATGAAGGGGGTGTTTTTGGGTTGAGATAAATCATGCTGCTTGACCCTCTCTCTCGACCCCTGATTCTTCATAAGGGCCTGGGAGGCATCCTTGATCTGTGAGACCTAAAGAAACAAAGACCTTAGGAGTAATGTAATTATTAAAGGTGCTGTAAAAGCACCAAAGGGATAAGGGGAGAAGCTGGCCCACCTCCTCATACACATTGCAGTGGGGTGTCATGCAGTGGCCGGCCGTCAGGGTTGGTTCTCTTTGGTATGCTGGGCATCCTTGATGGCTCTGCTTCTAAATGGAAGCAAAAGACTGTAAATGGTAGCATTCAAATACTCTAAGAATTTATGCTTTATAGTAAATCCAAGCAAGGAAACAGCTCCTTTGTTCCCCCAAATCAGAAACTGTGCTCCTACCACCTGTCCACATCTGGGAAATCCTGGCTTGACTTCTTCTGAAGAACATGATGGGCAAGGTCAAGTATGCTGACTGAGGTCTGGTACCCTGTCTCTGTGGCTGAGCATTGCTGTCCCTTTGGACCAGTGCTATCCCATGACCAGGGATGTATCAAACAGCACATCTGTAGCAGGCCATTGGAAAGTGGATATATAAGAAAGACAGGAGAATTAACTAGAAGGGTTTCATTATCTGTTGCATTAAGTTGGAAAAGAAAGGAGGTATTTGTCTTGTCTTGTTGCATTAAGCAGAAAGACACTTGGGCCAGGAGTGCTGGAGGCTTTAGAAGAATTTCTTTACCCCCGAGTTCCTCTTAGTTAAAAAAGAGTAAGTTACATTTCCACAAGTTAGTGGCTGTGCGGTGAAATTAAACAAGACCCATGGAGGTGAAATGGCTTTATAAATGGCAAGGGACACTAAGCAAGATGGCTGATACTTAGATGTGAGCATATACTATTGAATTTTAAATACATCACCTCTCACCCATTTCCTCCACAAATTTATTGAATAGATATTACTAGGCCCTTTTAGCATAAGGAACCTGAGATTCAGAGACATTAACAAACAGGCCAGTATATGATATTCAGTCTGTGATAGAACTGATACAGCTCTATCTGATTTTAAAGCTAGTTTCTCCACTGCCCTATTCTACATAGCAGGGAGAATGTGGAACTGGTTGTAGGAGGTGGGTGTGGTGGTACTGTATGTTTAAATGCCAGGTGTGTGGAATATGAGTATATTTACTCTTGAATTGATTTAAAGACAGAGTAACTCTGATAAATTGTAGAATATGATGTTAGAAATTTGGACATGACTCCTCAGTTTTTAGTTTAATTCACAAACTTGGATAGGCTACATAGTTTTTTTTTAATTAAAAAAATGTCTTTGCTTTGCTTTTATATTTTCAGCCTTTAAACAGTCCATTTCACAGATTTAGACTTAACATGAAATTTTCAGTAGTTTTGCCAAATTGAAATTTCTGAAAGAAGAAAGTTCATAATTCCTGGAATACTAAGTATTAATATCTGACATTTTCACCTGAATAATAATGAGCTCAATATTTGTTGTATATAATAACGTTAAAATGATATAGTAGAATAAGTCGACTATTGACTTGTTTAAAAAGCCACTTAAAATATATTAGGGGACTCACATAAGTGCAGTAAAATTGGAAAATGTCACTGCACAGAAATACTTTTTTTCCAGAAGGTGGACATTTCCACTCTGGGTCCTACCTGCCTATGGCGATGGTCCGGCAACTTATAACCACTAACTTTACTATCTAAATGCACGTTTTTGTGAAATGTTCATTTTCATATAGAGCTCTTTCCTTGTAAAATTACATTAATGTAGATCCAAAATAACTTTAAAGTTGCACCGCAAAGGGACAGTGGCTTTATAAATGAACTTCTTAAACTCTGGGTTTGCTTCAGCTTTCTCCACCGCCCGCCTTGGTGGTGAGGAAGGCACTGCAGGGGAAATGTAAATGTAATGCAGAGAAGCAACCCCAGTGGTGCTGTCCTCACAGCCTCTGTTCTGTATGCGCCTGTGAAATGTTTCTTGGATGAAGTTACTGTATGGCAGCAATATGTTATTGATGATATCTAATTAAAAGACTACTGTTCAGTGGTACGGTTCTAGTTATTAAGAGCAATGAATAGCGGATAAGAAGGAAATCATAGTGAAGCCCCCTATTGCTGTCATAGGACATTGACAGGAGAAATCTGTGTTGCTATGGACACCCAGGACTTACGTCCCAAAATAAGCATAATAGCAAGAGGAGCCAGCTGAGGACATGACTGTAACAGTCTGGAAGCTGATGTTAGATGCCTAAAGAATAGCACCAAGGAACTAGAGTAGGCACAACCGAGTCAGGCTTTTGAGCCTCTCAGAATTGTTCTCAAAGCAGACAGCTTGGTCTTCTGCTGAGAGCCAGGTGCTCCCCTACTTCTTATTTTTGTAGGCGGGGCAGTCAGGGGCTCACATGGATTATAACTCGGAAGAAAGTCAGTGTTTTAGGGAAGTAGACTTAGTTAAGAGTCAGTCTTGGCTTAAGTCACCACACAGAGCTATCTACAAGCTGGTCAGAGCCTGTTATACCTAGGTTGTGGGATCTCTTTGTTTTAGGATTCAACTCGGTCATCTTCAGTCTTCTGTTAACAGTTTAGATGTTACTTGCTCTCAAACTGGTGGCTAAGAAAGATTTTTCCAAGCTCTGGGCCACCAAGAATTTCATTACTGTTGGTGTTAGTGACATATTTGTTCTTTAAATAAGAGAGAAAGATAATCTTTTTAGTACTTTAGCATCCACCCATTAATATGCAAGAGTAGAAATTTCAACTCAGTAAAATTCTCAGAATATGCAGTAAAGACATTTCCCGCAAAGAGTGTTCAGTAATATGTTATCTGTTGCCAAGAGTTAAGTCATGGACATAATTGGAATAGAAGCTTGCATTTCAGAAAACTCGCAGTAAACATCTAGAGCCAGAGTATTAGATGAAAACATTAGCCCTGAAACCAGAGCTATTGTACATACACAAGTTCAGGCTAGTTTATGTGATTGACTAGCAGAAGAGTAGGTTGTGAGAGAATATTGAAGGAAGAGAATAAAAAGGGGAGCCATAACCTGGGATAATTTCCTATGGATGGGGATGAGAAGGTGGAAGAAGGTGGAAGGTAGAATTGGAAGAAAAGTCCCTGCTAAGTACATGTTTCCTCCAAAATTGAAGGATATTAGTTCAGAGACTTTTTAAATTAGGTAAGTTCGTAGATGATGAATGTTAAGTAGTACAAGGTAATCGAATGAAAATCTAACCATGGGTATTGCCCCGAATCACAGGAAAAGGAAGCAGAACCATCCTATCTATCAAAAAGCAACACAAAGCCAGGAATGGAGGTGCATGCCTATAATCCCAGCACACTGGGAGGCTGAGGCAAGAGGATTGCAAGTTTAAACCTAGCCCAGGCAGTTCACCAAGACCTTAACTCAAAATAAAAAATAAAAGGCTGGCTGGGTATGCAGATCAGCATGAAGGCCCTAGATTCAATCCCCAGTACTAGGGGAGGTACTAGTGGAGTTGGGGATGGGAAGCAACACAAGGTAGAAGCCATTTACAGGAACTGAGCATCATTTTCTGAGCCCTAGAGCTGAGCCAAGCCAGTACTCTGGTGTTTTTATTTTTTGTTTTTGACACAGCTGAAAGTCTATTAAAAGGTTTTATATTTGACATAAATTAAGATGTTATTTGTAGTTTCTAATGAATAATGTCCCCTTAGTTATTTTGAGTTTTAATTTAAAAAATCTTTTTTGATCTGGGTTCATATCTTTATAGGAGTGTTGAACAATTCCCTTAAACTTTTCCTGTGGGGGGCCAGTTAGTAAATATCTTAGGCATCAGAATGACTTGCCTCAGTGATGTCATGTGAAAGGAGCAAGTAGATAACATAGAGATGAATGAGCATCACTGATTCTAATAAAACTTTATTTACAACAACGGCAGGCTGGATTTGGCTTGCAGGCAATAGTTTGATGACCCTGCTCAGTGACTCTCCTTAACTCACTTGTTCGCTTCAGAGTAGGTTCATTAGAATCTCTTTTCATACCATGAGTGTCATATTTTTGCATTTGGAAGCCAAGGAACATTTTGGCTCTCATGCCTCTCTTTAGAGGAGAAGGTTTAATTGCAGTCTAAGCTTCGAAGTAAGCTGTCTTTCCTTCCAGGTGAAAAATGGGCAGGAGAAAATGCAGGGCCTGACTTGGCAGGCATGTATCAGATAGATCAGCTCTTCATGTAAATTCTATCAGAGGAACACTGAAACAGCTAATATTTTATGTAAAAGGGATGCTTGTTTGTGTAGAGATGCTGCCTTAGCCCTTGAAATGTCCTTGGCAGAAAGATCTTATCTTATTCATTCTTGAATTCTGACCAAGGTGATGTTAAATAAGGAAACAGCAGAAGGCAGCAGGCAGCGAGGACACGGGTATATCCTGGCTGCTCCTGTGTCACACTAGCTCCTCACCTGCCCCTTCCCGGGAGCAGGGTGCCTGCCCAGGGCTGGGGTCTGGGAAGCAGGTGCTGCCAGAGCACCACACATTTACCTATGCACACTCAAGTGCCAGGCAAATGCTCTTGCCTTCTCAATGAAATGTGTCCCCCGGTCACCCAGGCTGCCCTTCCTGTAGACTAAGTGGCCCTGCTCCCCGCTGGGCAGAACCTGTGAAAAGCTGCACTTGTCTGTGCCTGGCCTTCCGTGGGCCTCCTCTCTGCTTTAATTTTCCCAGCACCTTGTTGCTTCTGTCAGAGATGCTGTGCGCTCTGTTTGTCATCGTGGTCCTTGTTACCTGTATATGCCCGCAGTCGCCAGCACTCAGAGCACAGCCTGGCAGAGAAGAGGGGTTTCATATAAAATGACTGATGAAATGAAATTCAGCTCTTCTGGCCCACCCTGCAGGGCCCTTAGAGAACATTTATTCTGTGCCTCTGAAAATACCAGATTTGAGGCATTAAACTCCCTGTGCAAACCCTAACTTTCAGTGAGCCCCAACTTTATTGAGCCCTTGCACCATGCTAGGTATTATGTTTCGCCTCATTGAAATCTCTGAATGGCCTGTAAAATATGAGCCCTGCTTTGCAGGTGTATAAACTGAGTCAGAGAGAAGCTAGTCAAGGTTGCATGGCTTGTAACTGCCATGGCTAGGGTTTTAACTCCAGGGCCTGTTTATGTAAACTCTTTGCCTTGAAAAAAATATTTAAGACAGCACAGCCCCAAAGTACATGTACTGGGAAGCCCCGGTAATGATTCTAGTTTAACACTGGGCAGGCGAAAGGAGCAACCACACCAAGTGTGGGTTCACCCTCATATGCCATCACACCATGGGACCTTGGCCTTGTCATGGACAGGTGCCCAGTGGGTGGTGGGGATTGCCACACTCACCTCTAGGGGGTCTCCTCTCCCTTTCCCCCTCCCTGTTTACATAAAGGTCACAGTCTCCCTGCCTTCCTGCCTTGGCAGCCCCGGCTCTTGGCTCTTAACTATACCTACTGGGACCCTGCCCCTCACCCCTGTGTATTTCCCTGTGAGACCCAACCATTGGCCCCGGCGACTCGGGCCCTCACTTCCTGCACACTTCACCCTTCCCCAGCCTCACACTGGGTCAAGTGTAGCTGACTTTACTTATTTTGTGGGCTCAGCTTTGGTGTTAGTGCCCCTGGCCTTTCTCTGACCAGAGTGGCTCCCTCTGTTCTTTCAGGGACCCCTGGGGGCACTGATGGTATCTGGATTCCTTGCTCAAAGCTAGTCTTCCCAGCCACTCTGGGCATCAGGAGGCAAAGGACTGTGTTAGTCTCATTTGTCACAGAATCCTTGTGGAAACAGAATGTCTTATGGAGCCTTTCTTGCCTCAAATCTTTTTTTGTAAAGTAACAGGAAAGTATTTCATTAAAAAAATGAAAACCCAACTACTATATAAACTGAGAAAATTCACATAAGCCAACAGATTAAAATTAATTTTAAATGCAGTGGTAATCACTGCATTTATTATTATATATCATTCCATTTATAAAAATTTATGCATATTTATATATAGGAAATTATACATAAAAAGTTATTTCAAAACACAGAGACCTATTTCCTTTCCTCACTCATACATTATGTCCTTTTTTTGGTCAGTAGATGTCAATCTCTTCTGTCATTGGTTACTGCTGTTATCAACTACCAGTCAGTTATCATGCAATGCACCTCATTGTATTTTGTGCCAAAAGTTATTTAGCTTAATGTTTACCTTCTCATTCTGCCTAGTGTAACCTTTGGAAATAGAGCTATGAGGCTTTTGGGGGGTAGTATTTCTTCATCCTTTTTCTACCTCTTTGATAAATATAAAAAGCTCATGCTATTTCCCTGGAGTTTTCAGTGTATCACTATAAGACAAATGATTTGCTCCCCAAACACAAATGTCACTGATCATCTTGAATGTGTTTCCTCCCTCCTCCCTGCCAAGATGCTGATGACATACTGCCCTCGCCCCTCCTTCCCCTCTTCTCCCCACCTTGGAGAATCCCTCAGGTAGCCCTGGAGATTTGGCTGGGCTGTGATGGGACGGCCCAGGACCGCTGAAACTGGAACACACAGGACAGAGGCCCCCCCTTGTTCCTGTGGGAAAGGTCTAGAGCTGGGAGCCACCTCAGCTCAGATCCAGGGTCTGTTTCTGCCCCTTAGTCTTTCTGGAGAAGTGGCTTAACCTTACTCTGTGGCTCTTCTAGATTCAGTCTGCCAATAACATTTGGGGGTCAAATTAGATATGTCTGTAAGTTAGCAATGACTTTAATGAAGTGCACAGCAAATTGAGAGAGTCCTTTGACTTCTCAGTTATTTTGTTCCTAAGGGGAGCATTTCTGACTTAACTAATTTGCTGGAATATGACAGCTGACACTGTAGTTGCACTCTGAGATTACTTAGAAATGCAGCCTCCTCCTGATTTCCAGACAGTGAACTGGGAATATTTTTTTAGTGTTCAGTATATAAGAACACACAGCTTACGAACATTACCCTGCCAGAGCAGGATCATCCTTCAGGATAATCGGCCATTTACCCCAGACCTAAAATGTAGGTGCAGTTTTTTCAGTATTCTCTTTAGTGGCAATAGAGGTAGCAGAAACCTAATTCTTCTGGCTGATATTCTTATGTGGTGAGTCTTTGTGGACATTACCCAGACTTGGCCTTGGACCAGGTCAGTGGCTCAGTATGGTGGAGGGGAGGCGGCTGTGGGTGGCAGCCAGGGGTGTGCCAAGAGATCAGGCACTTGTGCCATGACCAGTTAATCCAGCAGTAGGGATAGTATCCCTTAGGTCTCCGTGTTGGTTAAGCCTGTTACTAAATTTCTTCAAAGTTAACTTTCTTGCCCTCTAAACTGGGATCGCAAACGTAGCACATACTGCAAATGTTGTTCTTTAAGTGTTTCCATGTGAAATATTATCCCAAGTTACGGAGCACTTTTAAATCCTTTTTCTTACGCTAGACATGTTTTTGAGCCCAAGTGTTACAAACAGATGCCTTTGACAAAGCTTGTGGTACTTGGAGCCTGATTGAGGGCTTTGTGGCACACTGTGCCAGAGGAACGGGACAGAGCTCAGCTCCTGTGAGGAAGAGGCCTTCTGATCAGCACTAGTATTTCATGCAGCAGCTATGAAACCTCAGTCTTAGTCTTGAAATAATTCTGGATAATATAATGAACTTATCCCATAGTAATTATTTTTTAAGGGTTTCAAAGCCCACAGGAAAACGGAAAAGCCTCGAAAAACAGACACAGTTCAGCCTCTTTATATAGAGCCAGAAGGTGTCCTTATCCATGTATTGAAACAAAAAACAAAAATAACTATGCTTAAACATCTGTTCCTGAGTGAGCCACTCTTCCTTTATAAATAAGATGAAATCATTTTCAAGCAGGGATAAATCTTCGTGTAATCTTAAAAACCTGAAGAAAAAAAACTGGGCAGGGGCCAATACCACGGCTTTTTCAGATAGTTTAGAAAAAAATGTTTTTGTTTAATCTTCTTAATGAATCTTTAAAGAAAATATTTGTGCCCTCTTAAAGATGGTGAAGCCCACAGTGAACTGAAGATCTTAGTGTTGATTGCTACAAACGGACAAACACAAAATAGAGGCCCATACTGCAGTGGGCCTGGGTTTCTCCTCGGCAGGATCCTCAGACTGCCTGGTGGGATTGGCCTAATCGACTTCCCTGCTGTCTGTGCGGCTGTGTCAGCTCTCTGAATGCACCGGAGAATGCTGGGGCAAGGAGAACCTTCACTCCATGGTGGACAGAGGTAGCAGGAGAGGCAAGCCTGCTTTGCCTGTGCTCTGCTGGATACTGAGTAGTGGCCAGTGCTGTGTGGACAGGTAGAGAGGAGAGGGGCCTCATGCCATGAAGGTTCTGTCCAAGCTTCAGTGAGTCACAGTAAAGATAAAATGCTCATGAGTTCTGTGACAGTGCCCCACAGGTTAGGTGGAGAACAGTTTCTCGAAACATTACCTTTCCGTTGCTCCATAACCAGTAGCAGTTTGAGATGTTTGATGGGATAGACACCACTGCTGCGTTTTCATGAATAAAGACACTGACAACTTAGAAGTCATCGCTATTCCTAGAAAATGCTTATGAACTTCACATTGAATCCACCTTTAGGGGTTCACTGTTTATAACCATCACCGAGAATAGAGGAACTGCAATATAACCACCCCGGTGCCTCTTTCAAAGTAATTTTGCAGGACACATCTGTACTCTCTTCTTTTGGGAGCCCTGCCTCCTTTTGATCCGAGGTAATGCTCACAGCCAAACTGTTAAATGTGCAAAAGGTGTCTTTGCAGCACTTGAGCACTTAACTGCAGTACCTTGAAAAGTAGATTTAATATTGAACAATTTCAGAAGCAGACATGGTTTTTAAATGAATTTTCATTTTCTAAAGTGGCAAGATACTTTATTTTTAAAATCTTGTTATTTTAACACTGCATTGCTAGGTGTGAATTTTGACATCCCAGCAAGGCAAAGCTGTAAGCTTACCAGATGCCATTTAACTTATGGTGCATTTCGTCAAATCTTCTTTTACACAATGTATGCATGCTTAATATAGCTTCTACAGCCCTGAAAACTTCATTTTCAGGATTGCAGAATTAAATTGTCTGAGCTTGTGGTGCAAATCCCAGGACAGAGATTTCAAGAAGGAGTTTTGGAGTCTGAGTATTGTCATGGGCTTTTTAGCAGTTAGTAGAGGGCCAAGCCAGAACCCCAGGGTCAGGATGTGATTCTGTCTCCTTCCTCCTACCTTGTGCCCTCATTCCACACATCTTTTATGTGGCTTCCCCTTCTGTGCAGATGTGACATAGGAGACCCAAGCAGATGTAGCTGTCCTAAGGGGTAGACCAGCTGTTCTCTGCAGGTCACACATTGGCATCCTTTGGGAAGATTTAAAAAACACCCATGATAGGGTCCCAGGTTTTCTGATTCACTTGGTCTCAGCACAGTGTTTCTGAAAACCCCAGCAAAGCTAACATGAAGCCTGCATTGAGGCTCACTCATGGGCAGGATTCAGATAGTCGCAGTTATATTCCTTTGGGTTCCCTCAGAGGCTCATGTCCTGGAAGGGAAGGGATGGTGCCTTTTGACTGTACTGTTCTCTGGGCCACTAGGCTCTTGAATCACTAAACAGTGTTGAAATGTCTTCAAAAAAACGAATCATAGAATTTGGTTGTTACAAACATGAGACATTTTGAAAAATCAAGTTGCATTCTGATTGGTGCCTTAAAATCCACATCTGTTTTTTTTTTTTCCCCCTTCTTGGAAATTTTACCCTGAAATACATGTCCTCTGACAGGCATTGCCAGAAATATGCATGTGTTCACATTTAAAAGAGAAAAATAAGTTGAAAATATATATGTCCAACGAGAATCATTAGTACTTATTTATGCTTTTGATCTGTGGAAACAAATTATTTTATACTTTATATGTCTGTGTGTCTAGTTGGAGGCTTAGTACCTGCTACCCACTTGATCTAACTTGTGCACCAGGATTCTTCACCAGACGAGGGAGAAGTAGTTCTATCCAAGGAGCCAGGCTCTGTGTATTGCTCAGCCCACTTTCCCACTGCAAGTTTGGGCTGTTCTCTGGTTCTCCCTCGGACCAGGCTCCTGTCAGGACCACATTATAAGCGACTGCTTTGCTGAAGCCTTCCTTGGCAACTTGTTCCAAAGTGGTGCTTCTGTCCGTGTTCTTGCCTTACATTTTCCATTTCTTCCACCCAAGCTCGTGTGGGCTTCCAGACTACCTTAGACTGTACTTAGGTGTTTCCAACCTTGTGAGTCTTCTTGGGTAGGAACTATCTTGTAGTTATTTGGAGACAGAATAAGCCCACAATTGGTGCCCATCAAATTGATTGAAAGGCAGAAGATAAGTGTTGAGCTTTAATCCTGACTGTATTTTCATTGTGTGAGGACACTGGTGGGGTGGAGGTAGCACAGAAAAGGGGTGGGCCAGAGTAGCCTGGGTTGCTTTGCGGCATTCACTTTGTCATGTGGCAGCTGTATTGAAAGCACGTGTCAGGCCACCATGGTGGACCAGCATACTTGTATCAGTTGACTGTGTTCTGAAATATCCAAGCAAAGACAAGTTCACCTTTTTGCCTTACAGAGTGATGAACCAAGGCCAGGCATGAAGGCGTCTAAAATGAAGAAAGTGCCATTTTAGTTGAGACACAAAGTTGCCAGATATTTCAGATATTAGTCACTTATATCCGGACCATGCTGCTCTTTGTTGAATAATGTAAGAGAGATGCAATGAACACCAAGCTGGGCATGTGAGGCGATGTCAAAGAAAGACACAGACAGTGGTAGGATGGGGTGGAGATGGATGTGGGCAGGATGGAAAGAGAAAATGCCACATTACTTGCAATGCAATGTGGAGGTACTCTGGGAACTATGGAAGCACACAGGAGCAGACATTCGAGGCTCTAAGCTGCCAGCCTACAGCAGGAGCACACAAATGGTTCTCTTCGAGAAAACATAATCACACAGTGCTCAGAGCTAATTAGGAACTTGTGTCAAAAGTTTTAGTGTCTCTAACCTTAGATATTTCTGCTCCTCCTCGTGCCTTAATCTGCGTGCTTTTTGTCCTCACTACCTGGAATGAATGCTTTCTCGACTCACGCTCCCTAAGCCTGGCCGTGATTACTCACTGCTAAGACCCAGCTTAACCCCTCTTCTGTGAAGGTTTCCCATAGGGCTGGCCATGCCTCTTCTCTCACATTCACCCTGCAACTTGTGCCATCTGCTCCTCTGCCTGTATCTTCCATCAAGCTCTGCATCCTTTTAGGGTAAGGACCTTCATTTTCTCTTCTCTGTCTTGGTCTTCACTCCATTCCCAGCACACGTACCAGCTCAAGACTTTTGCACTCAAAATTCTGTACTTGGCACAAGTTGGCAGAGCTCAGGCATCAAGCTACTCTAAGGTTGCTGTGTTGCCTCACCATCCCTGAGTCTCCCAGGTAGTCTATCTGGGAGACAGAAAGCCACCTGAGCCCAATGTTGAGGGACAGGGTGAACCCAGTAAGGCTGTTTCCTGTGAGTGCTCTCAGGAAGTTCTAATGCCTTGATTTCAGAGCAACCTCAACTTCACAGCAGATGGTTAGCCAGGCCTTGCCTCTCTGATTCCAGCACTGAAGAAGCACATTACAGCTATTTTCACACTGGGATGTGTTATGTGCAAAAATTCTAAATATTGTATAGATACCATTTTCCTCACTGGACTCAAATGACAGCCAGAGTGGTCTGAGGTGAATGAAACTGCTTGCCCTTGACCCAGGTCTCTGAGACTCCGGAGTGAGTGCCAGGCACAGACAGAGATTCTTGGTGTCTTTGGTGGGTTGCTAATGTTAATGGTGAGTGACTTGATTATTACTTTCCATCTCTTGTCATCTCTCAGAGTGCTGAACAGATCACCACACTGTGTAGGGGCTTTAACAACACCCAGACCAAGAGTATGGAAGGACCCAGGGAGAGTCAGGACCCACCTCTGAGGCCTCTGGCCCGCCACCTCTCTGATGCAGACCGCCTCCGGAAAGTCATCCAGGAGCTCGTGGACACAGAGAAGTCTTATGTGAAGGTAATGGGAAGTGCCGGGCATTCCCTCTACTTAGCTGACAGCTAGTTGCATGCTAGCAGAGGCTATGCTAGCAGAGGCTATGCTAGCAGATCACCTCTGTCCCAGACATCTGCCAGTTATGAAGTAGACACCTGCTCCTAGAAACATTAGGGAGGAAAGGGTGAGAGAGTGGAAGAGCTGAGAGGACCCAGAAAAAATTCAGATTCTTGACTCATTTTGTTACCAAGGTAGCTCTCACTATGGAAACAGATGTTCTAGCTTGTCATTTGCAATCTGTGGGAAGGAGTCTGTACTGCTTTAGTAAAAGATACTAGAGATCACTTTAGGTGACAAGCACTAAGGAGCAATCTGTATACAAGTGGCTGGATACTGACCCCAGAGCCCAGGCAGACCCCAGGCCATCCCTGCTCGTGGGAGTCACTGTAGAATAGAGGCCCACATACAAGAATGTTCTTATATCATGATAACGGCATAGCTTCTGAGTATCTTGAGTACTCAGAGAATTCATGTATCTCATCAGCCTCAGTTATGAACAGAGGAGCCTGCAAAAGCAGAGAGTTCTTTAAGTATTTGCTGAAGCTCTGGAGCTACTTTAAACTCATTTTGTCAATTCCTGGAACAATATGGCACAGGCAGCAGCTGAGAATCCAGGCCTGGCTTTGCACCTTTGGCTGCATGTTGGGCAACCTTTCCATTTGGGCCCCTTGTTCTTCCAGGAGTGAGGTGCTCAATCTAGGAGTTCAGGTTGGCACACATGTGGCTAGTACTTTCTTTCTCCACAAGACATACATGAACTTCTCCTTTCAATCATATCACTGCTGTTTACCTGGACTTTACCAAAGGGTCTCAGCCAAAGCTTCCTTTCTTTGGTCCATAGAGGAGAAGGAAAAGTCAGTGGGAGAGATAACATTTCAGTTTCATTTTCCTTTATGTCTTCCCTTGCATCCAGTGTAGAGAGATGAAGTGGCCACCAGGGAGTTCAGAATGTGTCCACCGTGACCTTTGTTCAAGTAGCTCTGTGGGCTGTGGATGTTTTTGAGACTTCAGAGCCCTTCTGATATTTTGAGAAAAATCATGGAGCCCCTGCAGGCAGAGTCAGGAGCAGAGCTGCAAGTAGGACCCGAGTCCCTTTTTGTCCTCAGGGTTTTCTGCCTGCCTGTGAGGCCACATTGCACTAGGAAGGTCATTTCAGTGTGATGCCGGTGGCATATTGAGGTGGATGTTGTGGTCACGCAGACAAGACGAACCAACTCTCGCTTCTCTGCAGGAAACCTGCGCTTTGTCTTCATAGGGCCTCTGGCTTCGTGGCTCTGTCACCCCCAGTGCAGCGTGACCTGCTCTTGCTGTGCAGTAAGTCCTCTGAGTGGCCGGCGCTGGCCTGGATGGGAGTGACTGCTGCATTGCCACTTTCTGTACAAATAACCACACTGGGTGCCCACTGTGATTCACACACTCCCCACTGTTTTTAAATTTCTGTTGTTGATATTTAACACAGAATTTTCCTTGTCATTTTTTAACCTGAATCCCTGCATGCTCCTTGAAATTTGCAATATCTGTGTGTTTCCCAAGATTGTATTGAGTGACTTCTCACATCTTAGGCTGCTGTAGTGAAGACGGGAAGTTTCTATAGTGAAAGCCCATCAGCATCTCAGGCCTGGCTTTGCTTTCAGAACCAATACCATGAAGATTCTGGGAGTGCTCTGGGCTTTGCGAAGGTCTCTGGGTCTTAGATTTGCCCCTTGTAAAATGAGGGAGTCAGTGCAGCTAACTTGTAGTCAGCTGTGTCTAGGATTTTAGGACTCAGAGTTCTTCACAATAAATGAAACATGAAAAGAGAAATTTTTTCTATCTCTAAATTGTATTTCTATCACTAAATTAAATTGGTCTTGGATTCAAATTAATAAATTAGAAGAAAACCTTAGTGGATTTTATAAATGCAGTGAATTCCCACTCTGCTGTACTGCTAGAGCCCACTCAACTAGAGCCCCAGTAATGGCTTAGATTTTAAACATGACTGCTAATCTTTGGAGGCTTTTTTTTTTTTTGCATTGGAACATGGGAGTTTGAAATTCTGCTGGTTTATGAAGCCCAGAGTTGAAGAGCTCCCCAATCTTGTGTTGTCCCTCCCAGCTCCATGCTAGAGCTGTCATTGTGGTCCCTAGGGGAGAGGAGGAAGCCAGATCCCCAGTGGCTCTGGCCACACCTGGCAGCAGTACTGTACCTAGCCACACTTCCCTTCCCTTACAGAGAAATGAGGGCTCCAGTGGTCTAGAGACAACTTGTTTGGTCAGTGAGACACTAAGCAGAGTGTGTGACAGAGCTGTAAAGAAATATGCAGAATTCAGATGATGGTGCTAATGTGTATTAACCTTTGCATTAGGTGAGCAAAAATAACCACTTTTAGGGTCAAGAATTTCAACAAGACCAACTTCATCATTACTAATGGGAGTATTTGTAGCTGCTGCCAGGGCTACTGGACTCTCTTGGGTACTTTAGAGATTTAAGTGTGAAAGAATCTCTTCTTTTTTCAGGATCTGAGCTGTCTCTTTGAATTATACCTGGAGCCACTTCAGAATGAGACTTTCCTTACCCAAGATGAGGTAGATACTCACTTTTTCTGTTCATTGACCCTTTGTCAGGCCAGTGTCTATTTGCTTTTTAGCATACCTCCTAGGGTACTATATACACCAATTCCAAAAGAACATCTGAGACTCAGGGTCTTCAGAAAGTCCCACGTGTGTCTCCTCCTAAGTCACAGATGTGGCTTCTGTTGCATGAGCTCAGAGGCAAAAATGTAAAAGGTAGAAGGATGATTATGCTTTTTTTGTGTAGGGAGGAGGTATGGCCAAAATACTTCTCAGTGCATGCATTTTTAATGTTAAATCACAAGTATTAGTTCTTTTCTTGCTGACTTCTACTTTTCCTGACTTGAATTCCAAGAATTTTGTATTCACTTAAAAAGTTATCTTAGAAAAAACAAATTGTAGCATCTGGAGCTGTAGTCTCTTTACATGCAAATTATATGCTCTTCTGTAAAGGGTTTGCCTCTGCCTCATTCCTGGGAATGCTTCCTCTGGTTGACATGTGGGCCTTAGAAGTAGCAGGCCTCTAGCTTGTCCTGGATAACACTTCTCAAACCCCACCCTTCACCTAGATGGAGTCCCTTTTTGGAAGCTTGCCAGAGATGCTGGAGTTTCAGAAGGTGTTTCTGGAGACTCTGGAGGATGGAATCTCAGCCTCCTCTGACTTTGATATACTGGAAACTCCCTCACAGTTTAGAGTAAGTATTTTTATACTTAAAGCAAAAAGAGGTGTGTGTGGCACAATTTTCCTTGAAAAAGAACCTGTTGTTCCTTGTCAAGATAAATTTAGTGTTTGTACTTTTTCCCCTAGCAGGTGGTAAAAGAAGGCTACATTTTTTTTTCCTAGAGTAGCTGCTTCTAGCAGTCAGAAATCTGGACAGCTCCACCTCTGTGGAGTCACCTGGCTGCTAACTCTACATGTGCTCTTTGGTCGTATTTCTGGAAGGATTCCAGAAACAATAGCACCTACTCCACACCTGGGAACCTAGGGTAGAGAGTAGGTTTCAGATGCCCTGATGGAGGTTTCTCTTCTGTGAGGTGTCTGTGTTAGTGCCATGGCTGTCAGGAAGCCCCTCCAGGGACAAGAAGGCAGAAAGCAGTGGAAAAGGGGCCAGGAAGTATACAATGAGCATCATTCATCCCAAGTAACTGAGAGTTGGCTGTATTCGTTCACTCTTGGGATCTCCGTAGCGTACCTTGGTAGATGTATATATCTTAGCATTTTTTGTCCTGTGGTTGAACGTGTTGCCAGGAATCTTTTCTTCAAGCTGAAGGTCCACTTTGGGGATGCATGGGCAGATCTCCATCTGCTGAGTGGTCTTGGGCTTACTTCCCTTATGACTCCTAAAGCATTAGTGTTGTGGCATCTGACAGACAATGCCACAGGCCAGGCACACACATACTGAGCAAACCGTGTCTGATTTGACTCTCTCTGCTCTCCTTCTAGAAGCTGCTGTTTTCCCTTGGAGGCTCTTTCCTCTATTATGCAGATCATTTTAAACTGTACAGTGGATTCTGTGCTAACCATATTAAAGTACAGAAGGTTCTTGAGCGAGGTGAGTTGTTTGTACCTTTATAACTCTGTTTTTTGTGTTATTAACCGTTAATAAAGGGCAATTCATATTTAATAGTATGGGTAAGTGCAATTTGAATGGATTATGCTCCATTTTTTGACCTTGAAAACGACAAGTCAAAGGGAATATTTTCAGTTTATTTCAATGTATTTGTAACAGTGAACAAGTGTCCCTAAGAGAGGAGATGCCGCTGTCACGCATCGCTTTGCTGTTAAATCGCATTTGAACTCTTTTCCTCTCTGCATTCCATTCTCTAAAACTTTGCGACCATAATCCTTGCATGTGGTAGAAAGAAATGAATGCTATAATTTTTGTTGTTTTGTCAACTCTGTTCTTAAATCCCAGAAGCTACTACAAACTACCAGGATACCATGAAACTCACAGGATATGTTAGCTAAAATTAAAGTCTCTTTGGTGAATCTAGGAAGAACTTGTTTCTTCAGAGGCTGGTTCTCAGTGGTCCTTCTTTGCACTGTCATGGAGGGCATGGAGAGGTTTCTCCTGACTCTTGGAGTGTTTAACCATTTCCACTGATGGGGCTTTGCTTCGTGATTTAAAGGCAAAATTTTATAGTATCCCAGAAACCCCCAGTTTTAAAAATGGAGTCTTGGAGTGCTTATAATTAATAAGACCCAGACAAAATCCATCTTCTGTAGCCACTTTAAACAGAGGTCTAACTCCACTGGCATTTTGTCCCACAAACAACGTATAGATAGTCTACAGTAAAACAAGAGCATGCAGTGCTCTATACCTCCTTTGTCATAAAGATGATCATTTCATTAGTGACTTGGTTTGGCAGGCATGATCCAAAATGGTACTGTATATTCTAGATCAGTGGTGACAAACCTATGGCAAACCTGTGGCACACGTACTGCGGCAGGCTGTTTATCATCACTGAAAGCTCTAAAGGGTTCACCATCATTGACCTAGATGCTGTAGATTTTGCTCTTGACACAGAACCTCAAATATCTTCATTCAGATTGGTTACATTCCAAGCAGCTGGTCAACTAGCACCAACTGGTTGAATCCGAAGTGGCAGCTGGTGTGTTTGTTGTCGCCTGTACTAAATGTACCTGGATTCCTGTGTGTATCCTTCATGGGACTCACACACTGAACAGAAAGGCAGTTCTCATTGCCAGAAGGGTTCTAATGTCACACCTAAAAGGAGCTGTATAACTCTCTTTGCAGGCTGTGGCATAGGGTCTGGAAAACATTGTTCTGTGCCTTTAAGAATTGTTTTAAACTCCTTTTTTGCCACCTATAACAGCATCTCTCATGAGTATGCATGAAGTATATATACATTAAGACTGACACCCCCACATGGGGACTGGGTGTTTTCTCTGGTGTGTGGACTGTACTCCTTTGGTGTCCTAGTAAGCTTCCTTCATTCCCAGGACTCATTAGAGCTAGATGCTGCATCCCAGGTTGACAGCTTGGAGCTTGACCCATTGATGTGTTTGATCATTAAAGGATGACATTAGAAGACCATCGAAATGGGTGACTGAAAACAACTCTGTTAAGATAAATGAAACACAGTGTAATGCATCAGCTGTGTTCTTCTAAAGGTCTTGTATTCATTGCTTGCAGCTAAAACTGATAAGGCATTTAAGACTTTCCTGGATGCTCGGAATCCCACTAAGCAGCATTCCTCCACCTTGGAGTCATATCTTATCAAGCCAGTACAGAGAGTGCTCAAGTACCCTCTGCTGCTGAAGGAACTTGTGTCCCTGACAGACCATGAGAGTGAAGAGCACTACCACCTGACAGGTAAGGCTGTGAATGGGCCTGCTTGCCCTCTGTGCCTACAGGCACAGCTGTTCTCCTGTGTAAAGGTGTGTTCTGAATCATTTGTCACTACTGTGATCACTCATCTTGGTTACAGCTTTCATAGGTGAAAAACAGCTTGCTATGGCCATCCCATTAGAGTGTACAATATCCTTTGGTAAAAATGATCTCAGTGGAGAACCCAAAACTACTCTGAAGGGTGATCCAAGCTAAATTTTAAAGAGGTAATTTAAGCTCAGTGAGTTGAGTATATTAGCTCATGTCACTTGGTGCCATCAGAACTGAAAATCAGACCTCTTTTCTACCTGTCAAGTGGTGTTTGCTGCCTAGTGCTGCTGACCATATGTACTACGCAAGGTGCCACCTTGTGGACATTTCTGAGAACTGAGCTCTGAAACCAAAGGCCCAGCGACAGGTTACGTTATAGAACAGGCTGATATAGTATCATCTGTAACCTTTGAAATTACTGGCCAATGGCACAATTTGACAGAAACACAGAGCTCCACAGTTTGAGAGTAGAGTGTCCCTTAGAGAGATGTTTTACTTGGACTACAAGGACTGGGAGGTCCAGTTGATCCATAAAATTCCTAGGGAGACAAACATTTACTTATACAGGTTAGAAGTACTGAAGAATAATATAATAATAATAATATAATAATAATAATGATGTAAATTAAACATGTGCTTCCATTACAAACACCTTGGTATCATAAGCAATGAAGACAAAAAATTTTTATATGAAAATTAAATTGTACAAGTAAGTGATACAAATTACGATTAGTATTCAAATACAGGGTAAAGAGTTCATTTCGCATCACAGTGATCTGTCGTTATAAAGACTGTTAAAAACTCCCAAACCTCCCTCCTGACTGAATTAAAATACTGAATCTGGAGAACAGAGTTTAAAAACTAACTGAATTTGGAGATGAACTGAAATTCTGCTTTTTATTTTGACAGTATTGTTTTGTCCCTCAGATGCCCTCATACAAAGCTATAAATACCATGTATACATGCAAACAATTTCTCTAAGCAGTTAGGTGTTTACAGAGACATCTATAAATTCTAATTTAAAAAAAATCATTGTGGATTCAAATTCTACTTCATCATCCCAGAGGAGAAGCAGAACTCAAGAGCAGATATTTGAGGCAGCCTGATTTGGATTGAGTTTTGGCTTTGCCCCTTGTTTCTCTCCAGAACTCTGGCAAAACACTCTGCACCTCTTTTCAGAAGGGTTTTCTCTTATGTAAAATGAAACTGGTTAGGTAATTAAGTCATTGTGTGGATAAGAGAGTCACATGAATATCCTGACACATGCTAAGTAGGAAGTGCTGAGTAAAGTTAGCTACTTTACAGTCTCCTCATTTCAAAGAGAATTTGAGGTGGAAGAAAATTTGTTCTTTGTGATGACAAGGGTACAATGGGCTGTGGTGAGCTATGAATGAATAATGCCTCTATTGGAGAGAATAGATCTTGAATCCTGGCTTGAATCTTAAGCTCTGTCTTAGTCACTTTCTTGTCCTTGCCTGAGACAGAACACCTGACACCACAACTTAAAGGAAGAGAGGCTTATGGTTACAGTCCATGGTCAGCTGGCTCCAGTGGAGAATGGCATGGCAGAGAGGCACAGTGGAGGAAAAGCTGCTTTACTTCATGGCATCCAGGAAGCAAAAAGAGTCAAGGGAGGAGCCAGCAAGAGAGATATAGCCTTCCAGGTCATGCCCATAACCTGCCTCTCCAAGCAGGGCCCACCTCCTTAAGAGCAAGCCAGTTATATGCCCCTATAACCTATCACCTTCCTACTGTCCCACCTATGATCCCTTGAGGCTGTAGGGAGACATCTAGATATAAACTATAACAAGCTCTTTCATTATTGCTATTGGATAGATTTAAATATGAAGATGATTTCTTATTTTGCAGAAGCACTAAAGGCAATGGAAAAAGTAGCAAGCCACATCAATGAGATGCAGAAGATCTATGAGGATTATGGGACTGTGTTTGACCAGTTAGTTGCAGAGCAGAGTGGCACAGAGAAGGAGGTCTGTGGGGATCTGGACTTGGGGGCCTCATGTGTGGTGGGTGGGGCTTAGGTGACCTGTTAGGATCCTGTTAAGACTTCGGAAAATGCCTAAAATTTTTTTAACCTTAATGCATACAATAAACTATAGTTTAGAAGGAAATGTGACATAACATTCATTACATCGATCTAAAAATGTAGCCTTATATTAGTACTATTTATCAGGTCTACCAGTCCTAGGGGCTGGAACAGAGGGCGGCTTGGCCTGGGAGGGGAGAGAAGATGGAAAGGGAGGACAGCATATGAAGAGAATATAGGGGTTTTGACTTTTTCTTTTCCTTTTAAAACATCAAATATTGGTGGTTACCTACTTACTTAGAACAGTCCAAGAAGGAGCTGACATTGTGTGTGCATGCGTGTGCATATGCATGTGTGTATGTGTTTTTTGGTCTGATTGCTAAATTTAGAAGCCTTGTGTTCCCAAAACCTCCACAGAAGAAGCAACAAAGTTTAGTAGAAAATGAGCCAGAGTTGTTTTTTTTAAGTTCAGTTTCAGGATTGGTACTTTTTTATTATTAGGCCCAACACAGCTTGGGAATGAGAGATGGAGAACATACTAGATCTGTGGCAGATGTTAACAAAGTCTTTGGGACGAACTTCGACACGGTGGCAGAACTGTTAAGGAAACAGAGTTGCTTATAAGGCACATCTTACATGTACATAAGTGTGCACTGAAACAAAATGCCTTCACCTTTGTATTATTTATCAATCATCGTATAACATCAAAACATCTACCCCACAGTTTCCACATTTATTTCCTGTTTTTACAATCTAGGTAACAGAACTTTCCATGGGAGAACTTCTGATGCACTCTACAGTCTCCTGGTTGAACCCATTTCTGTCTCTAGGAAAAGCCAGAAAAGACCTGGAGCTCACAGTATTTGGTTAGTATTCCATTCAAAAGAAGGTGAACCTAAATGAGACTGGCAACAACGAAGCTGTTGACCAGCCCTGCTAGATTTCCAGGAGTTTGAAGAGTTGCTGTGATGGCCAGTGACTTAACACAGCCAGCCTCCAACTAGTTAAAACACCATGGCTCTGCATACTCATTATCTGTTCTTCCTTGTGCTGCTTGACTCAGCCCAAGAGTTCTAGCAGCAGACCTCTGGAGGCTATTTTGAAACTTGCTATCTTAATAGTTTGCTGTATTTCAAAAATCTCTTTTAATTGTCACTGGGAGTTAGGATAGTAGGCATATATAGCTAGTGTATGGTCACTGAGATGGACACCATCTCAACTTTCAATAAAACAAAGAAATGCTAGGGCCTTCTTTAGATGTAGCTATTAAATAATTGGAACTTCTTTATAGTGCTCAAACAAAACAAAAAAGTACTGTTTATTCACCCAAGTTTTTGGCATAATGGAATCTTAGAGATTTCATAAATTTGAAGAGCTTTGTTCCAGTAAGATTCAGTTCTTCTTTCACCCTAGAAGAGTTTGTATAATGAAAAATTTTTTCCCTTTCTTTAGTCTTTAAGAGAGCTGTCATATTGGTTTATAAAGAAAACTGCAAACTGAAAAAGAAACTGGTAAGATGAATTACTTTTAATTAAAGCTACCTTTTCATAGCTATCTTTTCCTATAATGTTGGACTGCACGGCCCACTAAGTACCAATCACACTAACTGATATTATTCTCAGACAGAAACCCAATCAAGTACCCAGAACATCTTTGAGTCTCTATAAAGAGAAGATACTTGCTTTTAAATTAGGTGTAGACAAAAAAAACACGTTGGGGCCTGCCTTACCTTTCTCTTGTTGCTGAGACAAAATACCCAACACCCAAAGTTGAAGGAGGAAAGGTTTATTTAGCTCACAGTTTGTAGGGGCTTTAGTCCATAACTGGCTGGCTCCAAGGCAGGGTGGCACATGACAGAGGGACAACAGTTCATGGCAGACCAAAGGTAACAAAGCAACAAGAGAATCTTGTTATACAGACCGCTGGGATTAGGGCAGTGCCAAACCAATCAGTGTACTGGTTTAGTATCACACGCCTTTAATCCCAAGCATCACACACTGTAGATTCAGCCATGTCTGAAAAAGCTGTCTTATTACCACATGAGGCTTTGAGGGGACATCTAAACTCAAACCATAACAGGGCCTACATAGAAAACTAATTTATAGCCCTGAAAATGCCCATGTTGTTTGTTCCATACTTAAGAAATCTATGTAACTTTGGTTTGTTTTCAAGTATCATTTACCTTGACTCAAAACCAACCAACTAAAAACAGAACACAGACAGCACCGCCCCCCCCCCCAAATCATAGTTTAGCTCTGGATACAAGCCATCAGCAGTAATGGGAGTACATGGAGATTGTTGCCTCAGGACCTGGGACCCGGGGCTCCCTGAACCATTATCCTGGCTTTTTTTCTGAAGGAAAAAAGCCTGGGAAGTCTTTGAAAACTGGATACATACCTGATTGTGTCCTGGCCACCCGTGCTGCCGCATGGAACCCTGCACACAGAAGGACATGAGGCTTCTCTTTGCCATGTACATGAGCTTCCCTAACCTTTTCCCTGGGGCCTTTCACTTTACAGCCCTCCAATTCCAGGCCTTCTCACAGCTCTGCTGACTTGGACCCATTTAAATTCCGCTGGCTGATCCCCATATCTGCACTTCAAGTCCGACTGGGGAACACAGCAGGTAACTTGTGCAGTGAAAGTATTTTAAGAGACTTATTTGAATTGTGGAATAAAGAAAGTAGGAAAAGACTGCTGGAGATGATTTTTGGTGTCTTATATTTATAGGCAAGGAAAATGAGGACAGGAGAGGTTGTTTTGGTGTTTCTGAACAAACTTTTGGGAGAAACAAAATGCCAGTGGACACCTTTTGTCTCTCAAATACATCCCTTCTTTGTTACCTTGTTTTTGTAATCAGTAGTTTTTAACACTATCCTAATTTTCTTGATTCTTTAAATTTGCTAAACAAAGCTCGAAAAAAACTCAAAAAGTTTAATTTTTTACAAATTTAGATATACCAGAAAATTCCATAAGATTAAGTAATATTGCAAGAGATATTTTAAAAAGGGGAGGGGAGGGGCTCTGACCCTGGAAAATATTCAGATACTTCCAGAATTACTATGTTTCAGATCTTCAGTTTTAAACTTCACAAGTGTTCGTAACCAGGCATTTTGGCAAAGTTGTAAACTCTTGTTTACATTTCCTTTTACGCAGGGACAGAAAATAATTCCATATGGGAGCTGATCCATATAAAGTCAGAAATAGAAGGACGGCCAGAAACCATCTTTCAGTTATGTTGCAGGTATTTCTGACTTCCAAAAATTAAAACCAGTAGAAGAATCATGTCTTTTTTAAAAAGGGAGTTTTAGTCTCCTCCTCAGTTTTGATGACATCAGGGTAACCCCTCTTCCTCAAAAGATACCTGAGAGTCTAGAAGGAGAATACATCAATTAGATATATGTATCCAAATTTTTGAATGATCACTTCTTGCCTGCTTCTGTGATGAAGCCCAGGTACGGAGGTTGGGAAGCTGCTGTTGATCTAGCCTAGACGCTGCAAGGCAGCACTGAGGAAAGCAATGGCCTCAGGAGAGCCTGGGATGATAGATACTATGGCTCTTTCCTTTCTCCTACCAGTGACAGCGAGAGCAAAACCAACATCGTTAAGGTGATTCGTTCTATTCTGAGGGAAAACTTCAGGCGTCACATAAAGTGTGAATTACCCCTGGAGAAGACCTCTAAGGATCGCCTGGTACCTCTCAAGAACCGAGTTCCTGTTTCAGCCAAATTAGGTGAGAATTTTGCAAGCTCTGTATTTATTCAAGAAATTATGAGGTTTTAAAAAAGGATATATATTCTTATAACACGGCTGTAAGTTATTTCTTTGTAAATCATCAGGGGTAACTTAAAGAGACTTAAATATTCCTCTTGCTCCTAGATACTCTCTGACAAAGCATGTCTACCTCCATTGCCTAATCTCATCTCTCACCAGTTTCCATCCAGACTTACTATCTTTGTTTCTTCCACTAAGGATGTACATGAGTCCAAGGACTTTATCTTGCTTATTGCAGTATTCCCAGGGTTCTGAAGAACACCAGGCATTTAGACCAATACATTCCTTGGTACTCAACTGCTTTGAAACTCATTGAATTTGGTACTTGACTCATTTTGACATGAAAGTTTTGTCCTGGTACTTGTTTGGTAGTCCACCCACAAGCTACAACTTGCGGGTACTGACTGCCTCGTGATTCACTACCTTTCCCCTGAAACAATTTGTTTGGTACTCATGCACCTCCCAAAGCCAATTAATGATGAGAACTGAGGTACCACTGTACTTAATGAATTAAGATCAAGAGACTTAATATACTTGTTCTTAATAAGTCAGCAGGTAATCATTTTAGGCTACACTATTCTTAAACTTTCTGCCTGTTTCTAAAAGTTCAGCTTCAGTTTCAGAATCTTCTTTCTGTATCTTTATCTTTGTTCTTGACTTTAGTCTTAAGCATATAACTTCTTTTGAGGCACAGTTTGACTTGATGAGATTTACTGTATAATTTTTTTTCTCTATTGTTAAATTAAGCTATGGCTGTCAAAACTAACATGGTGTTATTGTCTACAGAAACACTCATTTAAAGTGCCCTTTCCCCCTTCAACCCAAGAGAACAAAGTCCTCATACATACACACATAGGCACAAATAATTAAATATACATATTATTAACTGTGAAAGTTGACTAGAAATTCTAGCAGAGATAGTTCTCATGAGGCAAAGAACATTTTTCTGCTTGTAATTGAGCAGCAAGGGAAATAAGGTAAGATATGCATAGATATGGTGTAACCTTGATTATCAAATTATATAGTAGTTTAGTAAAAGAATGAAATCTAGATTTTATTAGTGATTAACTTCAATTTACTCCCTGGAAAAATAATCCTAGCCCTTATAGTAGTTTATTGTTCTATTTAAATAATGAAGCTTTGGGAATCTAAAGATGTTGAATTCTTCCAACATACAGTTTCAAATAAATGTAAGTAAAAAAATGCTATGCTTGCATTTTTTAAGTCTTTGCCCAAATGCCAGCATACATGGTAAAGTCAGATGACAAAATAAAATCTCAAGTGATTAAGATGTTAAATCTAATGCCTTATGAGGCAGAAATGACACATTATATACGCTGCCTGTCATCCAGGGAAATGTGCTTTTCTCCTTCCAGCGTCATCCAGGTCTCTTAAAGTCCTCAGGACCTCCTGTAGCAGCGAGTGGCCCAGTGAGGCCAGCAAGGCTAACTCACTGGACTCAGACGAGTGCAGCCTGAGCAGTGGCACCCAGAGCAGTGGCTGCTCTGCGGCTGAGAGCAGGCAGAACTGCAGGAGTGTGGCTCCAGGGGGCGACGCCCATGTGGGCTTGGCGGAGTTTCCCGACAGTCTCATCAAAGAGAGTGATATTCTGAGTGATGATGAGGACGACCACCAGCAGACTCTGAAACAGAGCAGCCCCACCAAGGACATCGAAATTCAGTTCCAGAGACTGAGAATCTCTGAGGAGCCTGATGCCCAGCTGGTGGAGCAGCAGTCTGGTACAGGGGTGGGCGAGGGTCAGAAGGGAGAGCAGCCCAAGCTGGTCCGGGCCCACTTCTGCCCCATTAAACGAAAAGCAAACAGCACTAAGAGGGACAGAGGAGCTTTGCTGAAGGCGCAGACTCGGCACCAGTCCCTTGACAGCCACCCCGAAACCGTCAACATTGATCTCAATTTTGTTCTAGAGCGAGAATTCAGTGTCCAGAGTTTAACTTCAGTCGTCAATGAAGAGTGTTTTTATGAAACAGAGAGCCATGGAAAATCATAGTACAATTCCATCCAGATAAAGGTTACATTGCTCACTTACTTCTAAACTGGTGGTAAAGTGGAAATTGCAGAAAAACTATTCATCATTGAGTTTTGTGCAGTATGCATTTTCCCACAAAATTGTTGTAAAGATTTAAGTTATTTTAATTTATTGTGGATCAGAAAACTAGATTAAACTTGTCAGAATCTGTAAATTACTTAGTTTATATCCCTTTTGAGCAGGCATCAAAATGATTTAGAATCCTAAAACTGCATTCTAATTTTAAGTTATGTGGAAAAAAGTAAGGATGAGGAAGTTGTGATTAATAGCTTTTAAAAGGATCATCTTTTATCAGTCCTCTGGGCATTTTCTTTGAACTGTTTTTGCTTTATTTAAAGTATACTTAAGTTATTTTAATGTGGGTTAGGGGTACAACATGCAGATAGTTCATTTTTGTAGGGTTGTAATAGAGGCTGTTTATACTAAACATGTCATATCTATGTAGTATATATATTAAAAGCTTGTACTGTATCTTATTTGATATTTATTTTCTCTACCAAGCTGTACAGTAAAAGGAACATAAGTCATCTGGTCATTGGTATTTTATTGTCATTCTGCAAAGATAAGCACACACAGAAGCAGCTCCACACTGTGGAATCAATCTGTCAGGCTGCAAGCCCCTAAAGTGGCATCTCGAGTCCGTAACTCTCTTTCTCCTCTTTTTTCTGTTTGTCTCTTCTTTGCTTGAGCTCTTCTCTGAAGTTATAACCAAAAAGCTGTTGGTCTTCATCACACATTTTTCTGTATATGTCACAGAGGCTCCTAAAGTGCAATATGGAGAGCTGGGTGGGCCGAAGAGTGGGATCTATGTCCGCCAACTCTAACAGCTTCCCCGTACTTTCTAGGCGCCGAGCTTCAGGGAATAACATGCTAAAGGAAAGGGGAAAAATTAGCATTTTACTTAAATTCTGGGACTCACGATATGTCTCCTACTCTCATTTGAAAATGATGTAGTTCCTGGCAATTGTTCCTTGAGGGAGTGGCAGTGGCCACTGGAGCCTCTTGGGTTACAGCACAGGCACCAGCAGTGACCCACTGGAGGCAGATCTAACCTGATTACAGGGTGTGTTCACAACAGGAAAAACATTTTTTCCAGTGCTGATACACGCATCTTTCGGTAAGTTTAAAATAACATCGGCTCAGTTCTTGTAGAAATATGTACTGGTTTGCCTCCCATTTTGATGAAGATTGTCTATTATATAATAAATCTCTAATTCTGATTCTCTAATTTGCCTGTACCTTTGGAATGCTTGGCCACAAGAGTGCCCTGTTTTGCAAAGTTACGAAATAGCTGATGCAAAAATACAAAGTTATTTTATTTCCAAGCATATTAAAAATTGATTTCAATGTATTTTGTATTTCATCTAACCAAACCAAGTCAATTTTAAAATAGTGAAACTACTTGAAATATTTACAAAGACAGACCCGTTTTCATCTCTCAAGTCTCAGAGAATACAGAGCTCACCCAAACAAAGGCTTGGAAGATGTCATTGCCAGTGGAGCAAGTTTTTCTTCCAGGCCGATGGTCTTCTCGGCAGGAACTGCATGATCCCCACTTTTCAGGGTGAGGTAACTTAGATCTGAGTTCACTTTCATGGTGGAGAGAGTCTGATAATGGCTTCTAAGATGTTGGGATACCATCAGGTCAAACTGGGCCAGTATAGAGGACTGTGTATGGAAATGAATGGCCCCATCACTTAGGTAGGAGTTGCCATGGAAACATTAGGGCCACCTTGAGGGTCAGACCAGTTCTAAGATTTCCAAAAGCAAGATGCACTTCTTATGATTTTTTTCTCCCATAAATCATGTACAAGCAGCAAAATATAGAATGAATATTTAGAAAAATGTATTACAGTCAAGACACATTGTTGCTATTATACCCCTCAAAATATTTCCGCTTGCTTCAAACAAACTTATGCCATTGATCTTGCAACTTTCTGAAGCAGTTCTCTTTCATGAGTGACCTTATGAGGTGTGATAAAAAATGTACTCAATGTCACCTCGGCTGCCTCACAAGCACAAGGTCATGAGTTCAATCCCCAGTCCAAAAAAAAAAAAAATGTATTCAATGCTACTGCTGAAAGGCAGGTCATAAAAACATGATGGAGTGTCCTTTATTCAATGAATCTGGCATTAGCTAACTCCTAATTTTTCCTTAAAGTAAAAATGACCACAAATGGTAAATATTTTCAATTGATTCAGGACATCTAAGAAGCCACAACAATGAAACTATTTAAACATTCACTGTATTTTTTGGCCATACCTTGTACAGTTATATGTCATACTAAATTAGAGTTAACAAAGAGCAAGTTGAGATTTAACATCTACCATCTGAAATCTTTAAGAAAGGGTTTTATAGTTGCAGTAGTTTCAGCATACAGCTGCCTAACCATACCTGAAATAGTCATGTGACATAGGGGCTTCCTGTGACCATAAGAATTAAATGGAGCTATGTATGGAAGTCTTAGGAAATGAGAAATATGTGGCTGTGAAGCCAAATATTGACTATATATGGAAGTCCTTTAAAAATACGCTTTTCTTGCTTTCTTAGACTAATTGGGCCTGAGTAAACATTTTTTAACTTTCACTAGTCACTGTAGGGCTCACTGAAGCACAAAGGCTTTGAAGCACTATGGTACTGTGTTCCTGGTGGGGGGTGCACACACTTATGCAAAGTAATGAGCAGAACAGAGGAGCTCTGGGGTAAGTGAAACTTCTGAGCTTCCAAAATAACATTACATTTACTTCCTAGCTTTCACATGTCTTTAACATGTATGTATGTTTCAATGCCAGGCAGCTTTAACCACTGTTGGTACATGCGTGACTATTCCATGCATGACTGCCCCGCTTCTATCACCAGTGATATAAGCCACCCAATGGGATATATATGTACCACTGGCAGAACAAGCCACTCGATGGGACAGTAGTTCAAGCCGGCAGGAAGATGTTAAGAGATATGGCAACTCAGTACAGAACATGCCTTGTACAGAGTTACTTCAATCTGTCTGAGCCTGAGAAATCATGGATTCTTTAGTACAGGGTCGGCACGAGCCATGCATCTGTTCTAGGTTGTACTTGGGACCAAACCAACCCAATTTGTAGGTGGCATCTAAGATGAGCATCAAGGCTTTGCTTGTCCTCAGTGGCAGGCAAGTTTTTACCGTCAAAAGATCTGAACTAAGGTACATTTAAGAATCATAAGGTCAAAAAGGAGGAGGGACCATTCTTACCCCAGCCCTCGGTGGCAATATTTCCTTCGGAACTGAAACACATTCTGAACGACTTTTTCCACCAGCTTGAATGGCTGTTCTATTTTGGGTTGTATCAGGGGTGTGAAGTGCACCACTCCCACGTCCACCTTCAACAGAAGCAAACATGTATCACTGTGGCATGTTAAACAATTCATCTTTGAAAATCACAGGAACATGGGCTGTTGAGAACAGTTTTCACAAACACACCTCTCCTTGTACTTCTGTTTCCTTATTCTCAGGCAGCAGAAGCAGCTAGGTTTTGGATCTAAGATGACTCAGAAACCCCAGCTGGCTGCACCTACTCCATAATGACATCCACTAGACCTGGGCCTGATGACCACTTAATTTTAAAATGTAGTTTTACAGTGGCCTTTTATAATCCAATCAAATGCTCATTAAAGTCAGGAGGCAGACAACAGCATTAGGACACTTTAGTTAGCTTTGAATGAGTTAAAAAGAAGCTGCAGCAGCAGCAGTTCTGACTATAAGGCAGAGCTTCAAAACACAGAACGAAGGCAGATGGCCCCCTGGGACCACTTAGTGCTAAACTCCCTGGAAAGAGAATCTCTTAGGACACCACCTATTTGGGGTACAGACACTGATTACTCAGCTGCACTGAATTCATGTACATATTCTGCACAGCCACATCTCTTTCTGGAAGCAACTTTACTTGCCCCAGTAGGCACAGGCAGGATTGAAACTGAACATGGAAACTACCAAAAATTGTCACTGTTTGACAGTATTTAAGCTGCTACCAGCTGTAGATTCTTTAATTATCTTAAGATAAAACTTTTCAGGCATATCTGGTAAAAGATTTATGCTCAGCCTTATTCCAAAACCGGGCCTAAAATCAAAGGAAAAATACTGAAAAAGGAAAAATGGAGTCAAAATAGCTCTCCTGACAGAGACTATGACCTGGAAAACACAGGAAGTCTCTCCATGACTGACCAAAGCAGGAATTGTTAAATTTGCCATTCTGAACATCACTTTCCAAAGGGTAGGAAGGTGCAGTGATTTAGGCAGCATGGGCTGTACTGCTGCTTTTCAAAAAGTTTTTTTTTTTTTGGTACTGGGGATCGAACTCGGGACCTTGTGCTTGTTAGACAGGGGGCGGAACCACTGAGCTAAACCCCCCGCCCTCAGAAAGTATTCTTTAAATCCCATACAGGTTACCATTTTCTCTTAGGAGGACTGCTTCTCAAAATCCCTGTGGCTACAACATTCCTCATGAAAATGGCCTGTAACGTATGAGGATGAGAAAGGACTGTTTTTAGGGTAGAGGAAAAACAATGGCCTATGATGTAAGACTTGGTGGACAAAAACTGAAAATGGCCAAAGATGTGCTGTGCCTCAGGCAGCCAGAATGGGGTCCTGACAGAGCAGGCAGCGTTCTTCATGCAGGTCTGACCCGCCTTGCAGGCCATGTGACCCCTTCCGCCTTGAACAAGCAATGGTTCTATCCCCAAGGTTTCACGTTATTGCAGCTGCATCGATTGGACACACTAGAAGGGCTGGAATCACAGGGATGGTGGGGATGGCACATGCTAGGATGGTTCCACATGGCAGAGTAAAAACTACCAGTGAAGAGGCTTTTCCACACCAACAGTGCCTCCAAATGTCCTCAACCCTTCGGACGATTTTAGGTTAGAACAATAGTTAAGAATAGTCACAATCTAAATACAGTGTTAAATGTTCTTAATAAATTTTAGTAGGTTTTTCTAGCTTCTATGGTTTGCTTAGTTTCTTCAAATTTAGTAAGTATTTCCTATAGGACTCTAAGAAGCCAGCACTTCCCTTGACAGGTATAGAGGTCTTGGGGAGGTTGGTGGTCACAGAGTAGCCAGGAACTTAGGAAGGAAGACAAGGGATTGTGAAGTGAGTCAGGGCTTTAGGGAAGGGGAGTCCAGCTGTAGTGAGAAAAAAAGATGGCTCTCCTGTTTAGCCTTTCAGTGGAAGAGTTAATCTGGGAGTGGGTGATAGTGGGAAAGGCACATACACCCACAAACTCGGAAGTGCCCACTTTCACTCTATGATTTAGGACATCTCTGAAGGCTCTAGGGTATTCTCTAGACTTGTCCTCACCTCCTCTCTGTGGTTTCCCTTCCTTTTCACTATCTGAGCTCACTGGCATTTCTGTGCCTGCAGCTCATTCTGCCACTTTGTATAGCTCATCTCTACCCCATGTCCATCCAATTCTCCCACATGACAACAGTCAATTCTGACAGGAATTCTATAGTCACCAGGATTGAGCTGATGGCCTTCAGGTCTCCAAATACAATCATCTTTCAGCAAAGTAAAGCATGAGATAATATTTAACCCCTATGCAACCCTAAATCCATGAAACACTGACAGAATTCTAAACAATGCCCAAAACTGCTGAGACCAAAGGTGCATGTTCAGGCATGGATGCAATCTCTCTCCACCCAGTCTGTCACTTCTGGCTTCCCTGGACTTTAAAATAATCTCATCTTTACTTGCCTGATTTCATTACTTCAAGATACAGCTGATGTTTGCCAGTACAAGAAATGACTAACTTTTGTTTAAATAAAGTTTCAAAACCCTGCTCACATACAGCAGCAACCTATGTAAACTGTAGCAGGAGATTTTAAAGTTTGAATTCAATTCTGATACCCAGTAAAATTGGCTAACACTATATTGGAAAAGAAAATTCCCACCTGTAAACACAGTACTGTACTATTTAGTGGAGGAATCTGTAAAACTCAGTGGCAAAAAAGTTCAGCCAGTAATGTTTCCTGGTTCTGGGGGAGGGGGACCCTCCCATCCACCCTTTCCTCAAACCCTTCCCCCAAACAGACTTCTGAGAATTACTCTGAATGATGGGGACCATTTACTCTTGAACCATGGGAAGGCCGCTTAGTAACTATGGTAACAGATACAAAAAATGCTTTTTACTTATAATTGAACACTTATGCAAAATTATAGCCCTTTTTTCCCCCTTCCTTGAGTTTTAAGTCTATTAGAGGGTTAGATTACAAAAAAAATCAATATAAAGGAAACTAGATGCACTTAAAATATTCCAGCTTAATGCTGCATGCCCCTTTCCAAAGTCAATCTATAGGTACACCAAAGTGACCTAGAAATATTCCAAATTAAGAATTTATTATGAATTTAAATATTTCCCTCTCTAACCCATCATGTCAGCAGCCTTGGCTTTTAAAGGGCTGATGTCCTCTTTCTCCAGATCAGTATGTCTAGGGTGTGACTGGCTATCAGCTCAGAGCAGCACTTGGGACTCACAAGGAACCAAGGGTAAGAAGCTATTAAATATTGGCCAAAATGAAGAATGTACAGCCTTGTTCCTGATAACATGCCAAAGAGCTAAATCACTACCATATGGACACACAAAAATGAGGTAGGCCATATTCTAACAAAGGGGCTCCATTCAATAATCCCCTGGTGTTTAAGACAAGGACAATACAGCAGCAAGGAAAAACGATGAGGAAGTTACTTTTTATTCGCCAACATATGGCCATAAGTGAAAAACAACTGAAGGGATGTTAAGAAAAAAGGCTACAGGGACTACTCCATAAGAGCCCAAGAACAACATAGATGGATTCCAAGTTCAGAATGGTAATGTCATGGACAGACTTGGGTGGTCAGGAATGGGAGGCATCTGTCTAGTTTTGAAGGCTGTTGGCAGCACCTGGAAGAACATAGGACAGGGACTCGGGAGAGTCACATTTAGTGTCAGGTGAAAAGATAGGTAAGATAAACACCCTGGGGATGCTAGTGCCTCTGCAAGGATCTACACCAAGCTAATAACAATCACCATCAGGATATTTCAGGCCCTGAAGCTATAATTTCTCTAGGTGAGGATAACAGGGTGGCAGGCCATTCATGCCTATGACATGATAATTACGTGTTTCATAGGAAACTTCAAAAAATCAAATATGAATATAGATAAAATTTCTTAGAATTGTTTTACCTGTCCTTGACCCAAACCTAATTCAAGGACAGAATTTCAGTTGTAAAACTTTAAATGTACTCGAGGTATTTCAAACCAATGTGTTCAATAAAAATGTACTACACTCTCAGTACCTAGTAAATCTTTCTTTTTAGAGTTTACAATATGTGTGTTACTGTAACCATATTCATTTCTGCACAAGTTCTCCACTACCTTTTTCTTTACTTCTGTAGACCTTTGGTTTTTTCTCTCTTTTCAAAATCATAAAAAAAAGATCTTCAACAGTCACATAGGTTCCTTCTCAGACCATGAGCAGTGGGAAGAACTGGGCCTGAGAGGAAGAATGAGTTTGGGTCACAATGAGAAATGGCACTAAGAAATGCACTGATGAAGGGAAAAGATGGGGGGAAGGAGTTTTTGACTATATATTTATGTATGCAAATATATTTATGAAAGTATGAAAATTACGCATTTAGTAATAAGATGAATCAGTGCCTCCTGGTCCAAAGAGATAAAAACTCAAGGAAGTAAACAATCCTAAAGAAAGTACAAGAACAACAAGAATTAACAAAAGACAGATTAGGATTTCTTGCTGCATTTAATCTAGAGTTTCTGAATGATCCTGGGGGGAAAAACTTTCTAAAACCATGACCTACTCTACCATGACTTTGGTGTGCAGAGCACAGCACCTAGATGTCCCTGTGTGAACTGTCCTGGGCATGTGTTCTGCTATAATCACAGTATACAGGGACCTTGGGGCTGCCCTGCCAGGGCCTCAGAGTGACAGCATACTGGACAGGTGCCAGAGTTTGGCCCTTAGTTTTGCAGGTCCAGAGAAACTCCAGAACCTCAGAACTATCAGTCCTCAGAGATGGTTTCAATCTAAATAAACTCTGAGACACTTAAAAAATGTTGCTATTAAAATCACTATCAAAAGAAAGATGAACACAGATGCAAATATGTAACTGTCAGTGGACTAGACACCACTAACCCTTAAGATGCCCGCTCAGTACATTTCTTTCACATTAATGGTAGGTTTTACTATTATTATGGTTGTGCGATGCCATAGATTCAGCGTGGATATACAGACTCAGTTGTAATGCCTCCTGACAACAGCCTGGGAGAATGACCCTGTGTCCACATGGCCCTGGAGACTGGGTCTCTGAGGGATGTACTATCAGCATTCAGGCCAACTCTTTTGATGAGGTTTTTCTCATTCATATGTGTCAGTGCTGTCCTATCCTCCTTTCCAGTTTCTGACCTGAAAGACATTTTGCCTGTTCATAGGTGAAAAGGATGTCATCATTTTACATGTTGACTTTACTGGTTTAATTCTTTGAGGTGTAGGGGGTGGACAGAAGGTGTCATTGTCCTTGTTAGGTATCACCAGAGTTATAAAGATGAATAGGAGAAATGCTCCCAAATGATTATGAGTTCTCTAATTTGGCAAAATCACAAAGTCTTCATGAACCCACCCAGGAAGACTCTATAGTGCGGACTGTGGCTGAGATCCAAAGACCAGCTGGGCAAAATAAAAAGCATGGGCCAGGAGAACCTAGACAAGGCTTATTTAAGCGCACAAGCTCAGATATACCAACAACGAGGACAGATTAAAAGATGCTTGGCTCTTTCAAGTAATAACACAAAAAATATGCTAGGGCAACGATAGCAGTAATGCATATATATTCTATTCCTGAGCTTGAAAACACTCGATTACCATGCAAATGTCACTATAAAATGCAAAGGTAATATTCTAAAGTTATGTAGTAAAGATATAGAAAACATCCTCACAATCCCTTCTCACAATAAAAAGAATAACAAGGTAACAAATACCAGAGAAAATGGAAATGCAACCTATAGGTACAGACATGTAGTTGCTTTGCTAAACAAGTCAAAAGAACTACAATGGGGGCTGATGATTTAGCTCAGTGGTTCTGCCGCCCGCCTCACAAGCGCAGGGTCCCAAGTTTGATCCCCAGTACCAAAAAAACCACAAACAAAACAAAACAAAACAAAACTATAAAGGTTTCATAAGACATTTAAGAACACAAATTAAATTCTTCACTTATAGCAGTCCTCACTATTAACAGCTCATCTACAAACTACCCATTTTAAAAGTTAAGAAAGGCTAACCTAAAGCATTACTTTAAAATTAAAATGATCACAAAGATGGAAAACAGATAATGGACTGACAGTGCTCAGAACTGATACTGTTTATTTCCTAAGACTGGGTCACAAGAAAAGCAGTTTGACATCAAGTCAAACCACTTTAAATTTGTGGGACTAGAATAGGTAACATTCTTACTCTGAATTATTATTGTCAAGGTTGAAAAAGAAAGCAAAATTTTAAAATATTGCTTTAAATAGAACCCCAACTTTTCATTACAAGTGGGCAGTATTTGGAAAAACAGAAATACTAGATAATATCCTAGGCCAAATTTAATCCCAGACCAACTGGTAGTAAAAGGCTGGAGCCTGGGCCTAGGTCTCAGGGATTTTTTAAAGTTAGAAGAGATGGTTATATGTAGTGAGACCTATAGATCTAGAGAAAAACTTCAGTCACTTCCCTTATTGAGCTACTACTATTGCTTGGAAAAGTATCACACAATCCACTCAATTCATCTAGCGGTGATGATGAGCCTTGGGGCACCCCAAAGCCAGCCCCAATCTTTGCTGGGTGCAGCCCACGTGGAAGCTGAAAAGCCAGATACACAGGCCCCAGCCCTGCTGGTAGCTAGAAATGTCCATCAGAAGTGGTTTTGCAAAATTAGATATGAAAACTAAATGCAGTGTGTGTGTGCATGCGTGTATAAAAGATTTCTAGAAAACTGCTTTCTGATAATGTTTCACCACAGCCTCTTTCCTTATGTTTTTACCAAGAACATGGGTATGATGGTAGAGTTCACTCACAGCCAAGAAAAACAGTTTAGCTTGAAGGAACAGAAAGGGAGAGTAAGCTAGAATTCTGAGGAGCTTTAAATTATAGAACCAGCCCTGGATGGCTGACTTCCAAACGAATGTCCTTATAATTGAATCTACCATTAGATATTCTGTTGCTGCTTGAAAATTTTCTAAACAGAGCTCAAAACTGCCTCTGTGCACCTTCAAAATGTAGGGTGTCAATACAGACTGGAAACAAAGATGGTAATATTCTGGTTTCTTTTTTTGTAGACTGTAGATAACCCTGACTGTATTATGCATATGTGATTGTATCTCGAGTTTATGAACACCTCTATCTTGAATCTATCCCCTGCCAATACTGTACTATACTGCCATTTAGTTCCATTTCATCTCTTCTATTACAACAGCCTCCCAGAGTGTCTATCTTCATTTAGCCTTGACTTCTTTAAATGCATTCTCCATGCATGTCCTCTAGTGGTAGCTTTCAAAGTCCTTATTAAAGAAAATGTCATCCAACTGTTTCCCTGGAAGCACCCTTGTCCCACTCTCTCAAGGGTGCTACTGGGATCAGGTGATGAGAAGTTGAAGGGAAAATGAAAATGCTTCATAAACTATCAGGCTTTATACAGAGGTATGGTATTATTATTTGTATACTTCCCTGTTAAATCATTTTTTCAGAAGGAAAAGAAAAGCTAGTCTGAATATACAGGTTAGCAGCTCTAACCAACACAACACATTAAGGGATCACATCACATCACTTCCTTGTAACTTAGCTTTCTTATTTGTAAAATGTAGATTCCTCTGTCCTCACAGGTTTAGATTGAGAATTAAATATTACAGTGCCTTGGGGTTGGTTTTGTAGTCAAGGTTTGCAAGGGAATAGATTTAATACAGGACACATAATTTATAGGATTATTTTATTACAGTCACCCAAAAAGTCAAATGCAGAGAAGTGCAAGAGATCTGCCCATGCGCTACAGACCCAAAGAATCTAGCCAAGGGCCTGAATTCTTTGGCTAAGTCCAGGTGAAGACCTAAAGCTTAAGGCAAGGTCCTCCATGAGTCTGGCCAAGGCCTAGGGCTCAAGGTAACGTCTCATGTGAGTCCATATCAAGGGTCTGCACTGGGAAGGTCCAAAGGCCAGTGGTTAAAGTTAGAAAGTCTGCGCTGGTGGGGTGAAAGATTAATGTCACCAGGCTGAGGAATCTGCACTGGAGCCACAAAGTGACATTCAAGAAGACGACTAGGGCTCCCCTGAAGAAAACAGCAGCCATCCCAGCGATAGCAAGGACCCGAGCTCCTCTAATGAGAACAGCAGAGTTCCTTTCAGGAAAATCAGCCTCGGCAATCTTCTCCAGGAAAACAACAGCATACAATCTTCCCCTCCAGTTCTCCTTTAATGCTACACTTGATCTTAGCCAAAAGTCTGAGAAGCGATGTTCTCCTTTAATGCTGCTGGCAACAATTCTCAGGTGGGTCTTCCACCCCAAATCACCCTCTGTTCAGCTGGGAATTCCAAGTTGACCACTAGTTAATCCACCACAGTTGGGGATAGTGAAGAGTTCAGTTTTGTGCTGCAACAGTTCTGTAATGCCCATCTGTGATGTCAAGTGGCAGGTGGAAACACAACTTGGGGAGGGGGACATGTCGGGCAAAAGTTTTAAATTTAGGGGTCATACAATCTATTTAGAGAAGTCTCTAGATTTAAAAGATTTAATTTTTTTTATGTTCACATCAGAACTAGGTAATAGTGTTGATGCATCATTTATTTTCTCTCTCTTTTCTTTCTATGTAGAGGATTAATCCCAAGGTCTTTCACACTGAGCTACATCTCCATCTTTTTCAAAGCACTTTTTTTTTATTAAATAACTTTATTATAAACACACACATACACAAAATTAAAACCAAAGAAGAATGCAAGGGGAAAAAACTACAATATTCAAATATAGTAGAACTCAGCCAAAACAAAACTGAAAAGCACTTAAACATTTTTCCATATAACTTAATAAACCATCTCAAGCACCAACAAGACACCAGAGGATGTGATTTGTTTCAGAAAGGTCCCCAAAACCAACATTGAACAAATAATGATCTGGGAAAAAAACTCCAGTTAGTTAGCAGACTCCACATAAGCCAAACTTCTCCCTAATTTAAATTTCGATAGTCATATGACACGCAATGGAAACACAATCCGAGAAATATGTTATTAGGCCATTTCATCTGTATGTATCCTATTCAGTATTTACACATATGTGTCCTATTTATTTCACTTAAGAGGATGGCCTCAATATGCATCTGTTTAACTATAAATGACTCTAGTTTCTCATTCTTTATGGCTGAGTAGTACTCCGTTTTATAAAAAAACCACATCTTCTTTATCCAGTCTCCAGTTGAGGGGCACTTGGGCTGTTTCCAAGCTTTTGCTATTAAGAACTATGCAGCTATAAACATGGGTGCACATATATCGCTGTGCTAAGATTCTTTTAATTCTTTGGGGAAGATACCCAACAGGGGGACAGCTGGGTCGAATGGAACCTCTAAGCCTAGTTCTTTGAGGTATCTCCATACTGATTTCCACAGTGGTTGTACCAGCCTGCACTCCCACCAACAA
>NW_004624785.1:3061930-3072932 GCF_000247695.1 Heterocephalus glaber | reverse complement strand
AGAATTGCTTTTGCTATTCTAGGTCTCTTCTGGTTCCAAATGAATTTTTGGATTGTTTTCTCTAGTTCTGTGAAATATACTGTTGGAATTTCAATTGGCATTGCATTAAACCTATATAATAGTTTTAGAAGTATGGCCATTTTCACTACATTGGTTCTTCCTATCCAGGAACAAGGGATGTCTTTTCATTTTTTTATATCTTCCTCAATTTCCTTTTTCAAAGTGCTATAGTTTTCCGTATAGAGGTCTTTTGCTTCCTTTGTTAGACTGACTCCTAGATATTTCATTTTTTTGGATACCACTGTAAAAGGAATTGTTTCCCTCATTTCTCTCTCAGTGAATCTATTATTTGTATATAAAAAGGCTATTGGTTTTTGAGTGTTGACCTTACATCCAGCCACTATACTGAATCTGTCAATTAAGTCTAGAAGTCTTTTGGCAGAGTATTTTGGGTCTTTTATGTAAAGTATCATATCATCAACAAATAATGACAGTTTAACTTCTTCCTTTCCTATCTTTATTCCTTTTATTTCTTTCTCTTGTCTAATTCCTGTGGCTAATGTTTCAAGAACAATATTAAACAGGAGTGGTGACAGTGGGCATCCTTGTCTTTTTCCTGATTTTAGTGTGAAAGTTTTCAGTTTTTGACCATTTAGTATGATGTTGGCTATTGGTTTTTTCATACACAGACTTAGTCAAGTTGAGATAAAGACCTTCTATTCCAATTTTCTGTAGGGTTTTTATCATGAATAGGTGTTGGATTTTGTCAAATTCCTTTTCTGCATCTATTGAGATAATCATACGGTTTTTGTCCTTGAGTCTGAATTAATATAATGTATTACACTTATTGATTTATGAATGTTGAACCATCCTTGCATCCCTGGGATAAATCCGACTTGGTCAGGGTGTATGATCTTCTCAATGACCCTTTGTATTCTGTTTGCCAGTATCTTGTTAAGGATTTTTGCGTCAATATTCATTAGGGAGACTGGCCTGTAGTTCTCTTTTTTGGTTGTGTCTTTCCCTGGTTTTGGAATCAAAGTAATACTTGCTTCCAGGAATGAATTTGGAAGTATGAATCCCTTTCAATTTCATTTAAGAGTTTAAACAGGAGTGGCGATAGTTCTTCTTTAAATGTCTTGTAGAATTCAGCAGTGAAGCCATCAGGACCTCGGCTTTTCTTTGTTGGTAAATTTTTTATTACATTTTCAATTTCACTCATTGTAATTGGGGTGTTTAGAATTTCTATATCTTCTTCATTTACCTTTGGTAATTCGTATGTATCTAGGAATCTGTCCATTTCTTCTGTGTTTTCCATTTTATTACAGTACAGGTTCTCGAATTAAGAACTGATGATGCTTTGGATTTCTCCTGGATCTATTGTGACTTCAGCTTTTTCATTCTTGATTGCGTGAATTTGAGCCTTTCAAAGCAAATTTTTAAAAATTTTAAGACAAAGTCTTGCTAAGTTATCGAGAATGAGCTCAAACTCAAGATTCTCCTGCCCCAGCCTCCAGGAGTGCTGAGATCGTAGCTTATGTACCACCATACCCAGCTGGCGTCATTGTATTTCTATATACAACTGCACTGTTATGCTTCATTCTGCAGTGGTCAGAGCTGGGAGCAGGTTGGTCCCTCTACCTGTCACCGGTCAGTGTGTCTGCACTGACAGTTCCCAGCAAGGAGCCAAATAAGCCAGGGTGCTAAAGGGACCTGGAAGGGTTTCTTCAGTAAGGGAAGGTTACTACAGCATTAAGAGTAATCCTGTTATTATGATGCCCATAATTCAACTCTACATCATTCAGTTTTTATACATGAAATTGTTTACATATTTCCATGCAATAAAAGAAGAAAGTCTATCAAAAGTACATTATGGCTTGGGCCAAGGATTTAGCTGAGTGGTTTTGCTGCCTGTTGCGCAAGCGCAAGGACCCAAATTCAATCCCTGGTATCCAAAAAACAAAACAAAAAAAAGTACATTATGGCTAAAAAGCAAATCCAAAGACATTAGATTTCTAAGAAAGGAAAACATATAAATGCCACACTTAAAAAATATGAAACACACAGAATAATACAAAACCCTGGACTGCAAGTAACTTGTTCTATGAATGTTTCACAGACAAGCAAACATTTCTAATAAATTTTAATGAGCAATACAAGTAGTGTGTGATGCTGAATGTCACATGACAACTGAGCCAATGATTCTTCTCTCACTGCAGGATTGTGGGTGATTTTCTCCCAGCACCGTAAGTGTGGAAGCAGTACTCCCAAAGTCACTCCCAGAAGGAAGCATTACCCTGATTCCAAAACCAGAAAAGGACTCAACCAAAAAAGAGATAAATGGGCAAATCTCTTTAATGAACATAGATGCAATAATCCTCAATAAGATACTGGCAATCCTCAATAAGAAACTGGCAGAAAATCATCAAAAAGATGGTATGCCATGACCAAGTAGGATTCATTCTAGGGATGCATGGATGGTTTAACATACACACGTCAATAAAGGTAATACACTGATAAACAGATGCAAGGACAAAAAATCACACGATCATCTCAATAGACAGAAAAAGCATTTGAAAAAATCCAACATCCATTCATGATTAAAAAAAACCCTCAAAAAATAGTTAGAGCAGGTCTGTATCTCAATCTGATAAAAGCATCTATGACAAACCAATAACCAACATCATACTAAATGGAGAGGAACTGAAAGTGTTTCCTCTAAAATCGGGAACAAGACAAGGATATCTGGTATCACCACTCCTGTTCAATATAATTCTCAAAACATTAGCCAGAGCAGTTAAGACAAGAAAAAGAAATAAAAGGGATACAGATAGTAAAGAAGTTGAATTATCATTATTTGCAGATGATATGATCCTCTATATAGAGGACCCCACAATCTCCACCAAAAGACTCCTAGAATGAATAACCATATTCAGTAGTGTAGCATGTTACAAAGTCAACACTCAAAAATTAATAGCATTCCTGTACACTAATAACAAACTCCCTGAGAGAGAAATTAGGGAAACACCTTTCACAATAACATCAAGGAAAATGAAATACTGAAGAATTAGCCTAGCCGAGAAAGTGAAAGATCTCTACAATGAAAACTATAGCATTCTGGAAAAGGAGATCAAAGAGGACATCGGAAAGTGGAAAGACATCCCCTGTTCCTGGGCAGGCAGAACCAATATAGTGAAAATGGCTATACTTCCAAAACTGTTTTACAGATTTAGTGCAATTCCAATCAACATACCAATAGCATTTCTTATAGAACTAGAGAAAGCAATCCTAAAATTCAAATGAAACTAGACAAGATCTAGAACAGCAAAAGCAATTCTGGGCTACAAGGGCAAGGCAGGGGCCATCACAATCCTGGACTTCAAGTTATACTAGAAAGCTATACTGATAAAAATAGCATGGAATTTGCAAACAAAACAAAACAGACTTGTGAGTGGATGGAATGGAATAGAAGTTCCAGAAACAATTCCTGGCACACTCAGTTACATTATTTTTACAAAGGGGCCAATGGTGCTGGGAAAATTGGTTATTCACATGCCAAAGACAGAACCTAGACCCATTATCTCTCACCCTGAACTAAAATCAAAATGGATCAAAGATCTAAATAGTAGAACACAAACAATTTGCTAGAAGACAAAAAATAGGTAAAACACTTTAAGACATAAATGTAGGCAAAGACTTTCTTAACAGAACACTGGTTGCATAAGAAATAATACCAAAAATCAAAAACTGGGATCTCATCAAATTAAAAAGTTTCTGTACAGCAAGGCAATAGTGAAGAGATAACCTACAGAATGGGAAAAAAAACTTTTGTCAGCTACTACTCAGACAAAAGACTAATATCTAGAATATATGAAGAACTCAAAACCAAAAACAGATCCTCCCAAATTTAAAGACCCCAAAAATGGGTATCTGAAATGAACAAACACTTCTTAGATGAAGAAATACAACTGGCCAATAGATACATGAAAAAATGTTCTACATCACTGACCATTCGAGAAATCTCACTCCAGAAAGAATGGCTACCATCAAGAAATCAACCAGTAACAAATGCTAGATGCACTGTGGGGAAAAAGGGACCCTTCTTCATTGTTGGTGGGAATGTAGACTGGAACAAACACTATGGAAATCAGTATGGAGTTTCCTAAAAAAACTAAAACTACTAATTTCATTTGACCCAGCTATTCCCCTTCTAAGTTATCTTCCCAAAAGAGTTAAAGACATCATACCACAGTGGTGTATGCATACCTATGTTTACAGCAGCACAATTCAAAATGCCTAAATCTTGGAAACAGCCCTATATATCTATCAACAGATGAATGGATAAAGAAAATGTATTTATACACAATGGAGCACTACTCTGTCATAAAGAAGGATAAACTTGAGTCAATTGTAGAAAAATGGATATACCCTGAGACAATAAAGTAAATCAGACACATGAGCAATATCACAAGGTTTCTCTTATATGAGAAACCCAATAAATAAGGTGCAAAATAAAAGACAAAAGAGAATAGTTATTGTAATCCAGCATAGACAATGTATCTAAAAGTGTACTTTGACTTAGTATAATTGTTCTATATGTTTTCTTTATCTTTTTGCCTGTTAATCCATATGTATAATTTTATAAGGACTTGGAAAATCTGATACTGGCAAAAATTATTTTTAAAAAAGGGGGACCAAAGGGGAATAAAAAAGAATTGAAATGTGTTATATACACATACCAATTTCTCACAGTGAAAGTAATCATTATGTACTGCAAACATGTACTCATAAAAATTTTTAAATATTTCAGGTTATATTTAACTATGGACATAAAATAACATCTTCCAACACAGACAAAAACTCAAGAATAAATTATTACTATGTAATGAAAACAGAATATTAACAGAAAAGAAAAGAAAGTCTTTTTGTGGGCACCCAAATAATTCCTCCTCTGTATGCAGTGACACAAAAGCATTTTTAGCTTTCAGGTTCTGACAAATCCTGTTGTAACAACAACTGCCTCCCTTCCCCGCCTCTCCTTTCTTAATTTTCCCACTGCTCAAAAAATGAGATGGAGAACCTGGTATTTATCTTCTAGCACCATCAGCATTTTTCACCTCTCTGATTTCTATGTGGCTCTTTATTTGCAATTTTCAAGTTAACTTGTTGCAGCTTCATAGAAACAATCAGACTCTCAGAAACAAGCCTCACATGTGGTTTCTCTTCCTGGGATCTAAATGAGACTACAATAATTTGAAGATAACTGACAGAGAGAAGTTAAGACCGTGCAGGCTACCAACAAAAGGTAAGAAAAATGAGAAGCTTCTAGAATGTTCAGAGACCTAAATACTGATCTTCAGGTACTGTTTAGTTGGAATTAAAGATTGTAAATATGTTATTAAATACTATTTTTGATAGAAATAAATCCTCTCTGGAAAATTGGATTTACATTTTAATGAAATTTACTGCAAAATTTCTTTGGTCAAATAGTTCATAAATTCAACATTCTCAGGTCTGTCCTGTGTACACTGTGTTCTGGAATTGCAAGTTTGTGCACACCACCCCTTTTTGGGTATTGTCATCGTATTTCTCTACCAAAGCCACTGCTATTGCAACCACTGAAACACAATACGTACGCCTTTATTCTCTATGACATCAAAATTTGAGAGAAGAGGCTACAAACTGTATTGTGTTTGTGGCTGGAGTGGAAAAAAAGTGTCAGAGGCACAATGATAGCATATTTATATAAAAGTCAGAAATAGTGACCTTCATTTTTGGGAACAAATTATTTCTATGTAAGTTCTCTATGCAGAAAAAAGCACTTTAAGTCCAATCTTCAACACTAACAAGTGCTATGCTAACCAGATGTAAAGTTGTACTATTTACTATTGTTTTGCCTGTCTGTAATTTATCTCTGCCAGTACTTGTTAATTACAATGAACAAGATGTCTACGGGTCTGAATGACAATGAAATTTATAAGAAGTACTGATTAATAAGAAAAGGGTTATAATTATTAAGTGGAACACAGACTGATAACATAAGGTTATTCAACCAAAGGAGAAAGAAAGGAGAGGGGAGGGGGGGGAGAGGGGGAGAGAGAGAGAGAGAGAGAGGGAAAAGCAAGTGAGCAAACAGATCATAGGGGGTATTATCAGCAAGCTCACTGCTTTAGAATCATAGGCTGCACATCGTTTGGGAGGCAGTAATTTAGCAATCTGGCTAGAGTCTGAAATGCTAAAATCAGTTAAACTTGAAAACAGTTATTATAGAACTGTAAATATGTTCTTAAATGTAAGAAACTTTAATTTTTGTTCTACTTCGGTCTCATAATAAATTTGGAAAACAGAAATGGTTTGACAACAAGGAGATCCTAAGCACACTGATGTTTGCAGATAAGTCTGACACTTGAGAACAAATCTCTGGCAAATCCTCCTGTATAACTGTAGAATTTACATTTCAAGACTATGGACAAAAATAGAAGCTACGGACACTATGGAAAAGGAGTGGGTGAAACAGTTCATGATGCATTTAGCTCCCCAGTGCAGCATTTTCTCCACTTCCCATGGGAAACACACAAGGGGAAGTTTGCAGTAGGAAGTATGGCAGTAAAGGAATGAATGGAGGAGATGTAGGATGAAGTGGGAAGAGATAAGAAAGACCTGGGCACTGCAGAACACAGGGTAGGTTATCAGAATGTCCTAATATGATAAAATTACAATGCCCAAGATGATAGCTGAGGTTTCTTTCAGCTCCAAGATTCTAAGAAAATAAATCAGTCTAAGGAAGAAGAGAAAAAAGAACAAGTTTCAAATGTCTTTAAATATCAATGGTCTTAAGATACAAAGTAAATTTAAAAATACCAATGATGGCAGTTACAAACCACTGAGTACTTTCTGTGGTTCAGTTATTGTTCTAAGCCCTTAAAATGGATCAATTTATCTAACCCTATGGCATAGGTACTAAGATCCTCATTTTCCAGAAGAGAATTCTGAAAGCCTGGAGAAATTACACAAAGCCAAGAACCAGCCAGACTGATTGGATCAAGAGCCCATCCTACATTTGCAAAATACATACGAATCTAACAGAATCACTCCGGTATATCATTTGAAATTAATTCATCTAGACAAAAGAAGCTAGTCTCGCAGTATGTCAGAAATCATCATATTTTTTCTCAAAGAAAGAAGTAAGTACTGCCAGATGGAATAATAGATGATGGTGCAACAAGAATAGGAAGATGGAAATAGGAAGCCCTTTTGTTTTTTAAAATACTGCCAGCCACAAAGTTTGTACTATCTTTTTCCTACTTCTATATTTAAAAAAAAACAGTTAACTCATTTTGGTACTTTTCCACATACAACTAATGATGCATCTATTTCTGGTATTTTGCGATTTGCCATCAGTGCTTCTGAACTGTTCAAACACCTGCTTTTGTAGTCAAATGCTACATATGGGTCAAGGAATGATTCTGATCTCAATTAGAAAGGATTGCTCACATTCTCATAGCAAAAAACAGTGAGTGGGCTCAACTGTTCCTGTTTCACCAGGTACCTAAAGTGAAACAAGTGTTAACCTAGGTAAGGACTATACAACTGGATATGAACTAGAAATGGTGGGGGAAAATAAATCAAGCCAGTAACTGATTTCCTTCCACTTGTCTCCTTTCTCTTTGAACAATCCACTGGGTCACATGCCTGGCACCTGGTAGCTACTGAATAAAAATGTGTTTTTCAGACCATTTCTTGAATACTTACAACTTGTTTAGTAATATTTATAAATTACTCTGAAGTACATTTAATTTTAACCTATAAAGCACTTTCATTAAAAATAATGTCATTTAAAAAAATCTACAATGCAAATAAAATATTCTACTACATTCTGCAGCTGGAATTTGAAGTATCTTTACATTTTCAGCATATTTTGTCCACAAAGTGGACAACTCCTTTCTTTATGCCATAAAGCAGCCCCCTTGCACAACTACTTGGAGGAATGTCAGTCTCCGAGGCCTGCTGTGACCTTTTCTCCTGGGCTGCAGCATCCTCATCTGCTGTGTGTGTGAGCACACATGTGCGGGCACAGCAGGAGGGCTATTCAGATATGTTCTGGCTTCTACTCTAAGGATAAACCTTTTTGTTTACTTGTTCTCTCTTCCCTTTAATACTGACTTTGTCTTCTTTCCCTAGCTTTTGACTCTACTGCACAGAAATTAGCTACAATTTGAACTGAGCACTAACACAGTTAAAAATCAAGATCTTCCAGGAGGACAGAGATTAAGAGTAACATCATGGCCTCCCTGGGTTTGCAGTTCCTTGCTTTCATCCTGGCCATATGTGGGGTCTCTGGAGTGCTCACGGCCACTCTGCTGCCTAACTGGAAAGTGAATGTGCATGTGGGCTCCAACGTCTTGACAGTCATTATACAACTTCATGGGTTGTGGATGGACTGCACGTGGTACAGCACTGGGATGTTCAGCTGCATGCTGAAAAACTCAATCCTATCCCTCCCCATCCATGTGCAGGCTGCCAGGGCCACCATGGTACTGGCGTGTGTTCTGTCTGTCTTGGGGATCTGCATTTCCATAGTAGGAATGAAATGCACTCACTTAGGAGGGGATCAAGAAACCAAGAGTCAGGCTTCCTTTGCTGGAGGAGTCTGCTTCATGTCCTCAGGGATCTCTGGCTTAATACCCACAGTGTGGTACACAAAGGAGATCGTCGTGACATTTCTGGATCCGACAGCTTCAGAAAGCAACAAATATGAGCCTGGAGGAGCTGTTTATATAGGATTCATTTCAGCAATGCTGCTGTTTATCTCTGGCATTCTTTTCTACATTTCCTACACCAAAAAGAATCCAGAAGCTGGGCTGTCCCTTCCCAAGCAGGAGCAGCCCTCTACTGCTCAGTTAAAAAACAGTTCTGCATACAACCTGAAGGATTATGTGTAAATAGGTACATAATGCACATGCAATGAAGCTTCTGGCCAACTGCTGGGACTTTATTTTAGATACAAGTATCAGACTCATGCTTGACTTCCTCCACCAAGAGTGCAAAATACTTTAAAAACTACTAAGTAGTTTAAAATAGTAACAATCACATACAATTACATATTTTAAGATTTATTTTTCCATGATTGCTTTCATGTTTTACTTAGAAGTTTATAACTGGAAGAGGTTCTCACTACATTAGTAAGACAATTAGCTGATAGCATTTTTTTCCTTTTTAAAATAACTTGATACATTTTCTAAATTGGATTTTGTAAAAGAACTTAATTGCCAAGTATAAAAAATACCTTGGTCGTGGTGTTCACCAAGAATGTTACCTAGGTTTACTATCTGGTAGGCAACACCTAAAGAAGCTGCTTGTTTCAAACCACAAGAAATGAAGGTGATGCTGGGAACAGAAGAATGGTCCACTCCATTCAGGTGTTGCCCAAACCATCCATCCCAAGTCCCAACCACCACTCTCACTTTCAAATTATAAAGGTATATACAGGCATGTATAGGAGCCAACATTAAAAAGTAAGATTAGGCAGAATGAAAAAAACTATAAATGTTGCAAAAGAATAGAAAAGCCAACCAAAACACAAACTAAAATCTCTAGGACTTTTAAAGCATTAAGTACAAGCCAAGTGATAAGAATACATGTTTGTTTTAAAATGGCCAAGAACTCAACTCTAGCTTCCAGCAAAACAATTCTCCAGATTCAGTTTATTTCTCCTGTAACAGTTTGGATTTATTATTGTCCCACTTAATCTATCATAATATTATTCAAATTACTATTTGAATGATAAAAGTTATTATAAATTGTCAATTGATCTTCTTAAATTTGATTCAAGTCAACAAAAATATTGTGATCTTATAAATAAGTAGCATCAATTAGTTAATCGATGTGTAAGGATATTTAAAGTATAAAGAATGCATTTAAAATACAGGTTAAAAGAATTTGATAGGTATTGAAACATCTTAATATTAGTTTATGATACATAATTCAAATATTATCTCATGATATGTATCAATATTTTAAGAAAATAAAAACTGGATTTTTTTATAAGGACAAAAAAATTGCATACTTGTTTCTAATTATTTGTTAATTTATGCTTAGGAATTGTTTATAATACAATGGCAAAAGGAAAAATGTACGTTAATAACTCAAGAAGTAGGAAGATATTGTAAATAATTTTCAGTTGTGCATACAAAAATAAATACTAAAATATTTGACTTACATCTATTTTACTTGGTAGATCATCATTTTCCCCTGCATCAATATCACTAGCTATTAAGGGGATAGCAAAAATGAAAAGGTACTATTTCATATAAGAACTAAGAAGGAAATCATTTTAACAGAAGTTTAAGTGATTGTTAAAAGTACGTATTCCTTTTGAGTGGTCAAAATATTATTTCCCAAACAAAAGAAAATGTCACATTGAAAAGAATTCTGATATATTATTTTCATGCAAATTAAATTGCTAGGACTGCTTTGACACCTCTATGTTCTCTCACAGTGCTTAACATGTCTATTTATATGCAATCTATGCAGCCTAGAGTCCTACACTGTACTAAAAGTTCACCTTATGCATTTTATGTAACACTACACGTCAAAAAAAAAAAGACAGTTTTAATTACCTCGAGAATATTTTCTTCTTAACTAGACAGAGGAATGTTTCAAACTCAGCAAAGCAGCCACTTTCTATAAAAATCAAGGCCCAATTCTATGTGGACTGAAAAGAGCGATGATGAAATAAATGGTGTGCAGCCCCTCCATCCCCACCTGTGCTGCATTCACTCCTCCACCCACAATCCTCTTGCTTTAGCCCAGCTCCCATTCATCCTTTTTTTTTTTTGACCTTTTTACCCATTAAGTTTATTGGTACATTTTCGGTATAAAATACAGTTACATTCATCATTGGGATCTTGTACCTTTACATGAGTCTCTTGGTTCTTATTTTTTTCCCCTTCCCTTGCCCTCCCTTCACCCCCTCCACCCTTCCCTATTTGCAAAGTCTTTG
>NW_004624785.1:3008444-3056922 GCF_000247695.1 Heterocephalus glaber | reverse complement strand
TTTTTTTTTTGGTACCAGGGATCGAACTTGGGACCTTGCACTTGTGAGGCAGGTGCCAGAACCACTGAGCTAAATCCCTGGCCCTGTTTAGTATATTCTTGAGCAATGATGAAATCCTAACTAGTACTACATCAGAACTGTAATGGTAAATTCTGTTTCTACTCAATGCTTATCTGATTTTTAAGGATGAGTCTGCTGCTTTTCTATAAAACTGGTTTTTATTTTTATTTTGGACTTAACTGCTTCCAAAAAGAATTTGAGACCACTAAAAACAAAATTGTAAGTATAAGTATAATAACTACTAATAAAGACTACAGTTTCAAAGCAAGAGAGAAAAATGCTTTAAATGATCCTGGCTGAAGGATGCTAAAGCAATTAAATGTGAAACTTCATTTAGAAATTCCAAGTAACCAAGGCAGAGAAGGCCATGAAAGTTTCTTACTGCTCTGTCTTAGGTAGGAACCTAGACTTGATGCCTTACCCAAACTTCATCTACGGGGCTGGTATCATCCCCCAGCTACTGTGACATTGGAAATCACAGATCTGAAGTCACCTCTGCAGAGAGGCTGCACCACTGCTCCCAGTAGTAGCCAGCAGCCCAGGCCCAGCTGGCATGGAGCCCGCAGGGAAAGGTCAACTCTGTGGGCCAATTTGTGCTCCACAGTGACCCTTTCCCACTGTGGGACCTAGGTGATGGGTCTGCAGGAGGAATATTATTGCTTAGCTTTTCCCCTCCTTTCTCTCCTTTCTACAGAGAGCTCTTCTCAATACACCATTATTACAAAATCCTATCTCAATCTCTGATTCTAGGAAATGCTTCTAAACATAGAAGAATCATACTTCAACAGGAAAATATTAGTCTGTCCTCATGTCCAAATCATTCTCAAATAGAGAGTAATATGCAACAGCATGAACAGGCTTAATATCTGATTTCAAAAACCACAAAGGCAAAAAAAAAAAAAAAAAGGGCTATCTCTGATGGGGATACATACACCCACTGAATTCAAGACCATTTTTCAGAGAGTTCAAGGCCTCAACAGCTATGGCCAAGTGCATGTAGAATGCTCTAAAAGTTGTCCTCAAAGGTCAGGTGTAGATGCCCCATATCCCAACCTTTTCATTATATGTCACAAGTATATCATCAATTCATCTAAAATTTTATTGATTTACTTTAAATCTGTACCATTTGGTGGGTAACTTGTTCTACAGAGTATACCATACATCTAAACAGGTAAATCATATACAGTATATATGTCTTGAAGATTATAATCTACACTATTTCTTTATAATCCTACCATCACAGCTACCTTTCACTGACTGCCTCTATGTGCCTGATACTCACAGTGGGCATTTGGCACTTACTGCTATTCCTCAACAGTCCTTCCAAGCTGCTATTACTGGCCCTGTTTGGATATGCTAAAGTCAGCCTACTGATTAGGTTCTCCTATCCAGGAGTGCTGGAATTCCAGTAGGTCTAGCTGACTGTGAAGTCCACTGCCTCTACCAGTGTAAATCAAAAAGAGCCTGTGACCATTCTCATATCTAAGTGATTTTTCCACTGGCCTAGAGTACAAAAGAGTGGTGAGACCTGTGGGACTGATGTCAAATTATGAAGTAAAACCAAAGGGTTACAACAAATATTGAGGACTAGCTAACAGCTCAGTATTTATCAAGTTTGGGTAATGTGCAGACTAGCCGAAAGAAAATCTGTGCAGAATCCCAGAAACAGGTGGATCCTCAAGGAATGTGGATTCTCAAAAAGTAGCTTGAGAAATTTAAGAAACAAGTTTGATTGTCACAAAAACATTTTAAAGTGTGAATTTATATTCTAAAAGAAATTCCTTGTAATTGGTAAAATAACAATAAAAACACAAAAAAACAAAAAATTCTAACTTAGGATATACAACCTACATATTCTAGTAGTTTAAGAAGCACCTAAGCAAATTAGTGTAATTCTAAGAACCTAAGATGCCTTTCTGTAGATAGATAAATATTTGAGGTTCAAATTTTAGGGATAAAGTAGAGAAGTTCATCAGAATAAACTCTGGCAAGAATCAAGAATGAATCAGTTAGAAAAGGGCAGTAAGAGTTTCATGTCAGTAAAAGTTCTGTCATTAATGCTTGATTGAGTTGGCTAATTGAAAGACCCATACACAGAAGGGATAGCAGATTCTTACAGAAAAATATCCTAATGTGGGTATCAATAAGCATGTCATACCACAAAAGAAATTCCTCACATCTAATTCTAAGAGCTCTGATTGAAAATAAGTAACAAATACTAATAAATTTCTACTGAACATTAATTCCCTCTCTTAATTCCCCCAAGAATGTGCCTGCACCTATATTTTAGTACCTAGCCTACCTTATTTTGTGTGAGGTTGTGTCTAGCACTTTCTCTTCTTGCACTCAGAAGGTTTAGCCAAAGGGACTACTGGCTAATATTAAGTATCCTACAACTCATTTTGGTAAGAACTTTTCCCTTTTTTTTAATCTGAGGAAATGAATTTTTAAAATTTGTTCAATGTAACCATCAGTCAAATATTTTCAAGTGTTAGAGTATTTCTAATTTTTTCTAATATAGTAAAACTAGTTCAGAGCAAAGGAAAATTCTTTAAGAACTAAAATGTAATCATCTGATTTGTTTTTTTAAACATAATACATTCTCTTTCTTGATAACTGCTTTCTTAGATTACAAATAAATCTCCCACATGTACCATTTACAACATAATGAAAGCTTAAGAAGAAAATTGCTATGGATATGTTTAATTTGCCAAAATAGGAAAATATCCTTAATTAAAGAGAATTAAACAAATAGCTAGTTTTCTAAAACAATGTTTTCTTGAGCCTTAATCTCAGAAGAGAAAATTAATTACAAAGGTACCATAACCTAAATCAAAGATAAAGATGATAATAATGTCTAAACGTGATAAAATACTTTCAACTACATAATTAAAACCAAGAGGGGCTGGGGATTTAGCTCAGTGGTTTCGCTGCCTGCTGCACAAGCCCAAGGACCCAAATTCGATCGCCAGTAGCAAAAAAAAAAAACCAAGACAAACTTTTTGCTTAATATTTTAACACCTATCCTAAGAAATCCTTGGTAAAATTTGGATAGACTAAAGATTCTAGAGTATAGCAACAACAAAAAGCTGTAAGTCAAGATCTTGGTTTCTGGTGTCATAGGTCCAGTACTATTCAAAAGGCATGTATGCATGACGAGAAGAAAGCAAACTGTATGGCCACCTTTTTTTTTTTTTCTCATTACAATGGCCAGCTGTTACAGGAGAGAAAGTTCTTGAAAGCAAAAATGTGTTAAGATTGATGATGACCTGTAATATAGCACTCATCAAATTATGTCTACAATCTAATTATTTTGGGAGAAGTCATTTATAATATCTTTAAAACCTTGATAATGAACAGAGGTAGTGAGTTTCCTGAGGCTATTTTAGAAAAGCTGACAAGTCTGTTAAAGAAGTGGAAGATGAATGAATCCCTGAAATCCTTTCAGTCTCCTGAAAGCTCAGCTAACAGTGGAGGACAAAATGGCAGAGGAAGTGTGAAGATGGTAGCAAAGAAGGTAAAGATCTTTGAGATGCTTCAAGACACACAACAGACAACATTACTAATGGGAGGCCTCATTCTAAACCCATTAGATACAGTCACATACTACAGTTTTTTCATGTTATTTATGAGGGGAAAATTATGTTAAGGAAACTTGTATTTGGGAGTTTTAGGTACCAATGAAAGATTTCTATTCTTCATCAGGTTCTGAACTGCCTGAAGGCAGATTCAGTATCTGATGAAGTGCCTCCCTCCATGTTGCATATCCAGTCCAGCAGTTTTCAAGAAGCACTCAATCCAGTGAAGAAATACATGACTTTTTATAGTACATGTCCTGTAATTAATCATCAAGCAATGCTTTTGCTAAAATAGACACCAGCTTCTTTTATTTGGCATACAGAAACTTTGTTTTTACAACTAAAACTCACTCATGTAAGCAGCATTTATTACAACACTGCCAAAGATGTATAAAAAACTTCTTAATAAATAATATTTGATATGCTGGGCATGGTGATGCATGCCTGTAATCCCAGCACCCGGGAGGCTGAGCCAGGAGGATTACTCTGAGTTCAAGGCCAGCCTGGGCTACGTAGTGAGTTCAGGGCCAGCCTGAACTACAAAGGAAGACCCTGCCTCAAAACAGCAAAAAAAATAAAAAATATTGATACAACTTTAGTTAGAATTCTCTATCAGTAACCACAAAAAATATTTGATTTCTGTTCTCAGGGACTGAGTGACCATGTCATTTATCTGTCATATTGAAATACTTGTAAGAACAGCAGGGGATGATGATGATGGTAAAGATAATGATGATTAAACCACTACCTAAACCTAGACATCTGATCACTCTAACAGTGAGACAAACTCACAAAAATGTGTGGCTCCTACTCAAGAGAAGTTAAAAAAAAAAAAGTGATGGTGCAGTTTGCATATAAATATCAGATCCTAGAGAGTATTTCCTATGACACATCCTCTGAGGAACAAAGATTATAACCGAAATTCAAATTCTGATACAATAAAACAAACAGAAATTTACCTCTGGTTTGGGAACAAAAGCTTGACCTGGAATGGTAAAGATGTGTTTAACGTTGCAGAGGTACTGGGCCATAACTGAAAGGCGACTGCGCTGTTTGCTTCCTGTAGTGGCTACAAGTCTCTATAGTAGGACAAAAAAGGAATTTTAGTATGGATTGATGAAGTAGAATACAGCCAACATTTCATTACCTCTGATGCTAGATTTTTTGAGACAAATGATAAAAGCACAGGATATCTGACACATGACATGTAGCCAACATGGGAAATATGATTTCCACCAACATCATCAACATCTTGGAAGCATGTATTGTATTATGTACAATGCACTCAAAAACTCAGGCAAGAAAACTTCCCTACCACTAACTCTTGGGGACTTTCAAATCACTGTTATGTTCTATAGCAGAATGTCCTTCATAAAACAACTAATCAATAAATATTTAATGAAGAAATTAGCAAGTATAATGAAGAACTAAAGATGCTTAAATATTTAATTTACTGAATATTCCAATATAAAAATGAACATTTTTAATGGTGTGCTTTTCTTTATTTAAATATAACAAAACTGAATATTTAAGAACCATTGGAGGACTGGCCATTCTTGACATATGATTTTTATAAAATCATAAAATCTTGATATATGATTTTTATAAAAAAACTAGGAAATTAACCTTTAAAGACCCAAACATTTTTATTTTGTAGTTAATTAGGTATTTGTAAATTAAATAAACACAATGTAATTTTAATCAAAATGCTAGCAAGATTGTTAAAGAAAGAACCTTAATTTTCATATATATTATATATATATAACTAAAAAAATTAATTCCATGTAAAATTTATCTAAGGCTAAAAATGGCCAAGACACTCCTGAAGAATGCCAACAATGTTGATAGGAAGGCTCATAGTCATAGATATCAAAATGAAGACAGTACTGCTACATGCACAAACAGACCAACAGACTAAAAGCCTCAGACAAAGACTCAAGCACATGTGGGTCCTGACAAATGTGACAGCAGTTGCTGAGGAAAAGCTAAAACATTCAGTAAGTAATATTGATATAATTAGGTATCTATAGGAGAAAGAGTAGGTCCTAACCTTTTACCATACCCTAAAGTAAAATCTTCATAAGTATCTATGACTCTCACAGCAAGGAAGAATGTCTTAAAGATGCAAAAGCTACAAAAGACAGATGTATTTTATTCTATTTAAGTTAAAATTTTATGTACAATAAAACACTACAAAGACTAACCACAAACTGAGAGAAAGTATTTGAAGGATCAAAGGATTCATTTTCAGAATATGTGAAAAAGGGGTTAGTGTGCAGAGTACAGAAGAAATGCCTACGTACTAGACATTAATAATCATAAGATGAAGAACTAATAGAAAATATAAGGCAAATCATAGAAGAGCTACCCAAATGAGCCATAACCATAAACTATGCACAAAGGAGGGATAAACTTTGTAACATAAACTATGTTACAAATGAGGAATATGTAAATTAAAACCAAGAGATGTAATTTTGTATTCAGGAAATGAGCACAAATTAGAAATAAAGAACTGCTAGAACTAGTAATGATGAGTATATGGAGCTACAGGAACTCCCAGGCCCCTTAGTGAGAGGGGAAATCAGTATAAGTACTTTGCAGCATAATTTGGCAAGATATAACAAAACTGAAGTTATATGAATCCTTATGACTTGCTAGGCCTACCTTGGGAATATATCCTAGAGAATTGTTTCTAAACCTACATGAGATATGTAGCATCATATGTAGTATTAAAAAAAAGTAGAAAAACATAAAAGTCCATCCACAGGTGAATAAATATACTGTGGTTATTTTTTGTCAACAGAATACAAAATAGTTAAAATAAATAACAAGGGTTGTCAATATAGCTTAAACCCCAAAATAAAAGTATAAATTATGTGACAAAAAAATAAGTACAGTTTGATGCCATTTATATAAAAACTTCAAAGCTAACTCCTGTTTACCCTGTATGTGTACACATATCTCTGTATGTTATCTCCAGTGCAGGTAAGTAAAAAACATGCATGGAAATGATGATTATCAATTTTTTAACATGGAACAAACTACAGGAAGAAAAGATACAGAAGAGGTCTCCAAATATATTTACAGTATTTAATTTCTTTAAAAAAGAAACAAAAATATGGGAATATATTAAAACTAGACAAAGCTCAGTACTGAGTAAAACTATTACACCTACTGATGATTCTAAAATGTAGTCTGCTTCTCTGTGTTCTTAGAGCAGCAAAGACATTCCAACCCTCCTGTGAATGATTCGGGGTCACTATTACAAATGCAGTACCAATAATGACTGGACTCATCACATTAATTTTACTACCAGAATAAAAGTCAAAAATTCAAAATGCATTGTAACTGAATTACCTTCAACCAGCACAATTCAAAGCAGATCTTTAAAAACTAGTATGAACATAATAATTACAATATTTTTAAATGAACCAAAAGAAATGCCCACATATTAAAAATTATTTCATCCTGAATTTCCAATGCATAACTTTTATTTTACATCTGAAAGATGTGTTTCCACTGATGAATTCAAGAGAACTCAAAACTCACTTTAACTAAAATGCAAACCTGTAAGGCATAAAATTAACTGTTCTAACTTGATGTAAAAATACACTGAGGTCTATTTCACTTAGAGTACTAAGCATCCAGTATAGGGAAGGGGTGTCCTAACTCACTGACTTGACTATTCAATCTTGGCCACAAATATGCTCAGGTTTTGGAGATGAAAACATGTAATCATCTTAACTTAGACTAATGCAGCACACATAACTATTTCTAACTTATTTAGTAAAAATTCAAGTCACAGACCAGGAAATATTACAAAAGGCTTCAATTAAAAGTTAACAAATAGGGCCAGGGATTTAGCTCAGTGGCACCGTGCCTACCTGGCAAGCACCAAGGTCCTGAGTTCAATTCCCGGTACAAAAAAAAAAAAGGGTTAACAAATAGTCTATCAAGCATTCAGGCATGCCCTCCTCTTTCTGTGATATTTTATAGGTAAAGCTATGAAACTCAATGTCCATTAGGAGATAGATGATTTTAACAACAAAAGGCCTGGAAACCAAACCAGTTAATTTTTCAGTAAAAGGAAACCCCTCTCTGCTGGGGATGTACCCATAAGAGACAAGGTCTCTAGCAGAAGACAGAGGTTGACACTAGAGCCAAGTGGAGAAAAGTCACAGGTCCAGCAACATCCAGAAATTAAGACATCATGACTTCAGCAAATGACCTGTGCTCCAGTTCAGTTTTTCTCAGCCTTTGGAAAGATATTAAACCATGACCTTTGGAAAGATATTAAACCACTCTTAGCCTCAGTTTCACCAAGTATAAAGTGATATGAGATTTTTTTTTTTCCAGTACTGGGGATCGAACTCAGGACCTTGCACTTGCGAGGCAGGCGGCAGCACCACTGAGCTAAATCCCCGGCCCCTAGATAAGATTTTTTAAGATCTCATTTATTGCTATACAGTCTGACTCTATTTTATGAGCTGTAACTTAATACTGTCTGTACGTCCTTTAATGTATGAGCTGAATTCTTAGATTTAGATCCTCTAGACCTAGAGAAATGAAGTTGGAACACATTTGTATCTGTTTTGTAAATGTAAATTATAGACTTAATGCAAATTCTTCTCAATATTCATGCTAAAATTTAACTAAAATGAACTTCTGTTAAAGAAAAATAATTGCCTATGGTGAGGTTGCAGCAACACTATCGTTATTAACTATAACTGACACTGAGTCACTGAAAGCATGACTCCACCTCCTAGGGCTCTGCTCTTCTGCTATTTCCCCCAGCAGAATTAGAGTATAATAGTATTTTGTATCTCTGTTGTGTTACATGAGAACACAAATACCAAATAATCATGTCAGCTGAAAAAAAAAAAATCCACCAATGTGTTATAATTAGAAACCTACTTGGTCTTTGTCCCTAGTTGCTTGTGCAGAGCTCTTAAATCCCATGAAATTTCCTGAATGAGAGAGATTCTGTTACTCAGGAGCCCCCCGCCCCCAATCACACCTGACTTCATGCTAATGAGGTGACTGACATAGCGTGGGGCTGCTAGTAGTCTCAGGATAGAGCTGATCCAGAAAGACTGACTGGTAACTCATTACTTAAACACAGGTTCACCAGATTCTGGGAGCCAGCAGCACACAAAACAACTACCATAAATATTAAACATACTGGTATGCACAAAAATACCAAGGAAAGCATGAACACAATGAGAGAAAGGAAAGGTATAAAAAGACCCAAACAGAAATTTTGGAGGCAAAAATACAATATTTTAAGTGAAAATACAATATTTTAAGTGAAAATACAACAGTGTATCAGACCCCACATGACTTTGAAGACACAGTAATTGGAATCTGTAAGGCAAATTACTAAAATATTTTTTCTAACAGTTTACCAAATATCCATAGATCATTAAATAATTCTTCCCTCCACTGATAATTTTTTATCTGACCATTATCGTATATAAAATTGTCTGCTCTTGGACCTTCTAATCTGGCCATCAACCTGTCTTGTGCCATGTCATACTGTTTTGATTATTAAAGCTTGACTCTATATGTTAACAAAGCAAGTCTCTCATTCTTCTTTTTCAAAAAACATATCTTTTATATTCTTGCACGTCCAAGAATACATAACCACTATATTTCAAGAGAAATTCTTTAAGGATTATATTAGATGTATTACAAAGCTATGTATTTGAAAAAATCAGGATCTTTATGATAATCATTTTTCCTTTCAGGGCTATGATATTTCTCGTAATTTTTCTCCGTGAACTTTTGGTAAGGTTATGTCAATTTTTTAAAAAACAGGTCTTTTGCTTAGTTTTTCAAAATAATTATCTATCTCCAAATAATATTTTTTACTTCCTGTTTCAATAATGACAGCTTTTACACAGTGGTACCTTGAGTCACAAACTTGGAAAAGATAACCACATTCATGTTTGTGCATGAAAGATGGCTGTGGCTGTGTTCATGACCTGATGCAGAGTTCGAAAACAAAAATAAAACTTTCCTAAACCTTCTGTTTGTGAACCAAATTGTTCACAAACAAAAATGTTCATGAACCAAGGTACCACTGCATTTGTTTCACTCCCTACAGTATTTAGCTTTCTATTTACTTATAACTAATTCAATCTAAACTCCCCTGGACTTCTGTACTCTTTCAATATATGAAATATAGGTATTTGATCAAACTCACCTTAATTGGCTCTGATTTGATCTGAATGCACCTCCTGAGGTTCTTTTCTCTATGTTCTAACCTGGGGCCTCTGGATTTTACATCGTTTTCTTCTAATCAGAGCAATGCTTTTGCAGAGGTACTGATAGAGATCAATGAAGGCCAGACTTATTAATAAATGGAGCTAATTGGGATCTATATGTTAAAAATGGTAAAAGTGATTTCTACTTCAACTATATACAAAAATCAATCTCATAAGGATTATGGATACAAATGTGAAAGGTAAAACATAAAGCCTCTAGCAGATAACTAAAGGATATCTTCATAATCTCAAGACATAAAACTATTTCTTTAACAAGACAGGGAAAAACAATAATCATAATCTAATGAATTCATGAGAATGCCTAATCTTTAAAAGACACTATAAAAAGAAAATAACACTAAGTCAAAGAGCAGAAGAGGAAATCTGCAACTTGTCTAAATAATGAGGACTGGTATGGAGAATATGGGAGAACTGTGAATCCAAAAGAAAAAGACAAGTAGCCCAGCAGAAAGATATGCAAGCTGTGTACATATATACCCAAGTGACCCAAAGTCCAGCAAACACATAAAATGGTTCACAATGTCATTCAAAACCATGAGAAGCAAAATAAAATACAACACAATATACTATTACCCCTAGATTAATAAACATATAAGCCCAGCAATACCAAGTACTAGCAAGAATATGGAGCAAAATGAACTCATGTGCGCTGCTGGTGGGGATATACATAGGCATAATGACTTTCAAGAACAATTTGTCACTGTCTAGCAAGAGTCAGGATTTGCAGTTTCACTTCCATACATACACCCTAGAGAAATCTTGCCCATTTGTCCCAGCTGACATAAATATAAGAACACTGATGACAGCTAATTCTGAGTCCTCAATGGGAGAATGGACAAAAATTGACAGTCAATCAATGGGTGGTATATATATTCTATGTAAATAAAGTACAGTTATGAGTAATATGAGCAAACCCTATAAAAGATGTTCCAGATAAAAAAATGCATCTTTTATGAATTCATTTATATAAAGCTCAAAAAAAAGACAAAACTAGTGTTTATATAGATATAAATTCCATTTGATAAACGACTATGGAATGGAATAATAAATCCAAAATTTACAGCACTGATCACCTTGGTGACAGCAAGTGGACAAGGATGCAATCAGAGTGAGGTAGACTTAGAGCTTGCAGTTCCCCTCCTTCAACCTCTGCAGTTTAAGAGCTGCCTGTGAACAGCCTGGAGGTTTCCATCCCAGAGACTGACTCAGAACACACCTGCTGCGGGGAGGCAGGCACTACAGGCATCACTGAGGTGGGGGCTAAGACAAAGTTTGTATACTGGATAATAAGAGCTTCACCCTTCTTCCCTTTCTCAGCTCCGAGCTGATGATCATATTCTTTATCATCTTACTGAGCACAAAGGATCAATTTTAAGATACGACTCCAAACACCACATATGAATACATGGCTTGACACAGTTTTTGTCTTTCTCTGATCATGTCTATGGTTCTTGTGTCCCTACATTTACTGCATCTCCTTAGCTCACACACATCATTCACACTCAACTCTCCCTAGAAGCTTCCAGCCCTGTCATCCTCATATGCCTAAGTTTTAGCTGAGTGTTGCTTAATTTCTCTGTGTATGTATTAGAACACACAGTTGGGGTGAAAATACAGTATTATTTGGGAATCTGATCATGTGGTCAAATAGCCAGAAGAAGTTAAAACTTACCTCAGCCACTTCCTTTTGAAAAGTCAAAGTCATCTGAGTTCTGCCATAAGCAAAAGGTCCGTTTCTATTAGAAATGTTTTCAAGCCACTTGATAATCAGTGGAGTTGAAACACTAAAAGGCAGATTTCCAATAATATGTACATTTGGAGGATCTGTTTTGCAGGGGGGAAAAACTTAGAATTATTTCATAAATAAATTCCAAACACAATTTTAGTTCAGAGTAAAATCAAACTGGATATTAATAGTATCAAAATACATTAAAAGATATAGCTGAGTATTGTTTAGTCCATTTATTCTTCAAAAGCAGTATCTTCTCAGAATTGAGCTTTGAATTATTGAGGAAAAATGTCATCTAATTAGTGTTCAGTCAGTGAAAGTCCAGATTTCTGACTTAGGAAGTACATGAAAGACTTGGTTTGAAGGAAAAGATAATTTTTTTTGGACATGATGAAGTTAGAAAGTACCTACGGGGTTATTAAGGGGTCATATGCCCTTAAAAGGGTACTACTTCAGCAAAAAGATGTAAGTACCTGCAGTACACAGGGGGAGTGAAAAACCAGGAGTGGAGTGACCCAATCTGTAGCATGAGAAAAAGGAGAAGTCCAGAAAGAAAAACCCCAGAAAGAAAAACCCCAGAACATGTTAGAAGTGGGTGGAAAAAAAATAATCACTAGCAAGCAATAGAGAAAGTTCAGAAATGTCAAAGGAAAGACAGGAAGGAAGGTCTGGTGTTAGGGAAGACAAGAGCAGAGAAATCTTCCAGAAGACAGCTGGATAACAGTCAAATGAATGCAGGAGACTGGAGTGAGATAAGTTTCAAACAGGTCACTGTGATCACTGGGACAGGGGCAGGGTTGAAAACCTGGAGGTTCACTGAAAGGCTGGCTGAAAGGTGGAGACTACAAATACAGACCATTCTAAAGGAGCCTGGTCCTGGGGAGGCCAGAAATATATGGGGGAAGCTAGGTGTGATGCATCCAAATCCCTCTTCCATGTGTTCTGAGAGGTTCTGATGAGCAAAAAGCACGCTGTTTATCTGTGGGTTCCAAAAGGCTGACCCATTGCAGTTACCAATAAACACTGTCCGTGAAGGAAGAGTAACTCTACTGAACACTGAGTGCAAAAGACAATGGGGAAAAAAGTCTCGGGTGTGGCCTGGTTTACTAGAACACTTTTTTTCACCATGTGGAAAAAGTAACACTTCATAGTTTACCCCGTATTTATATAGATCACAAAAATGACAAGTTTAGTTGCATAGAATCTAAAACATTGGAAAATGCAAGACAGAAAATTAAGAAAAAAATAACTGGATTTTAAATTGTGGATGGAACTGGGAAAGTTAAAAAATTACAATGCACATTATTTAACTGTTCAGATATTTTTTAATATATTATAATAAATACAATAAATCTATAATGAATTAAATATTTGTGACAGAAATGACAAAAGGAAATTAAAAACAAAACAAGTACTCAAAGGCACTTACCATCCTCCCAGGGTGTTTTAAGACTTGCTGGAAAAGACTTTTCTATCATAAACGTCAACACATCTCCATGAACAATTTTCAGTTTTCCAGGTGCTGCATCAGAAAGCATCTAGTTTACAAAAAGGTCAATAAAATGAGTACATACACTTCAGAGAGTAATAAAACTAAAATTTTAAAAGCTATGCATCATTAAATCAGTCAGAAAAGCCAGAGAGTAGGAGTGATCACTGAGGAACTAACAATATTGTGTCCATGGCAACAGATACTTATATTTCCCCTTAACACATCTGAGGAATTAGGAATATAACAGTACAACAAGTTAAGATTTCACAGAAATATGTTAGTGCAACTTTTACTCTCAGAATGGCTTCTTCTTTTGTAGAGTTCAGCATAAATTCAACTCCTATCTATAAGTTCTTAAATTAGAGACCAAGGCCATTTTAATGAAATATTAAGAATTAGGAATAAGTCATATGAAAAATGAACTTAAGTCTTCATAGCCTAAATATATACAAATGACACTACACATTACTAATACCTTTAACTTTATGGATAGATTCAAACTAAGCAGACCATCCCTTGTCAATACCAGGCCCCACCTGGCTTTCTGAGCCACCCCCCTGAACAGACCATCCCTAATGCTAGTATTTCTTGATCCACAAGCACTATCAACCTGATGAATTATCCTACATGTTTTCAACAATAGTATCTCCCAGTCTATTTCTAGCTTCCAGTTATTTGCTTTCTTTCCTTTTTCTTCAATCTTCTGAGAAAAACAACACATCCTTTCCTTGGTTACCTTAATATTTTCTTTCTTCGCTTCATTCACCTCAGCACCATACTCTCACAGTATGTACTAAAACGTTGGTACCTAGTTTAAAAAAGCCCTATGGCTCTGCCAACTAGAAATCTGTATTGTGTAATGTGCCCAATATACCTAATACACAAGTTGATTCTTTAAGTTCTTGGAAAAGTAGAAAACATGCCTCACTGAGCTTTTAACACAGGCATGAACATAATGAGAAAAACCATCACTGCTCTAGTGGACTTCAAGGGAAGAATGGCCCTCTTCCTATAGTAAGTCTCAGTTGGGAGCTCAGAGAACCTGGGCTCCTACTCAGTTAGAGCATCTCTAGGGATACCGAGGGAAGGTGAAGGAGCTTAAACTCAAATGCAACTCTGTCCTGGGCACCCCTTGGTCCTAGTTCTACAGCTCCATAAAAACTGATTTTTTTTCTGTTAGCACTCTCCCTCCGTGCCTATTTCAGGCAACTGACAGGAAGAATAAAAAGGATCACAGAAGCAAGAAGGGAGACTCTAGAAGCAAAGTACACAGTTTGCTGACTGCTTCTATCTTTGTGTTCACACTGTGAATGGTCCATGATTCTTGACGGCACTTACAACACATTGTATCACAGTCACATTATGTGTAGGTTTCTTTCCCTGAAAAAATGCACGCTCCTTAAAGGCACCATTTATTTCCTAACCAGCAGAATAGCACCTGCAGCTGCACAAAGCAGGTGTTTAATACACATTTATAAGGGAATTGTGATAGCTAACTGTGGTGTCAACTTGATAAGAAATGCCCAGTTGATTGGTTTAGCATAGTTCTGGGTATGTCTGCATGATGGACTTACTGAAGAGGGAAGACCTAACCTGGGTGTAGGTGGCACAAGGCTTGTAGCCTAGATGGAATGAAAAGGGAAACATGGAAGTCTTGCTTCTGTTTTTTAAGAGGCGCTCCAGTCTTCACCATTGCCTTTGGACATCCATCTCCAGGCTTCCAATACAGACTCTTTAGCCTTTCAACAGAGACCCTTCAGCTTCCTACTACAGACTCACACGGGACTCTGCAGTAAGTTCCATGCCTTCTACTTTTGATTGCATCTTTTAGATCTCCATTCTTTCACACCTGACTCTTCAGGTGGCCATAGTAAGCCCAATTCATAAATCCTTATATGTATCATATGTATGACATGATACATACCTATTTTATATTGAATCTGTGCTTCTGGTGAACACTAACTGATACGGGAACAAATAAATGAATGGCCAAATGACACTCAGCTTTTTGAAAGCTGGCTCCCCAAAGTTTGGGGATCAAGAAACTTGCAAAGATTTATTTTAAAATGAGGCAGAATTAAACAATGTTTTGGAAGACAGAGCTGAAATACCTATAATAGCAGGAAGATAAATATTGTAAGTTTGGAATCATCTAGTTTGACAAGGTTAGCTGCATGGGGCCGGGGAATTAGCTCAGTGCTTCCACCGCCTGCCTTGCAAGCACAAGGTCCCAAGTTCGATTCGGGGATCGAACCAAAAAATAAATAAATAAGTAAACAGATAAGGTTAGCTGCATTAGGTTAGCAAAAATCACTAAGCCTGGTACAAATATACTTTGGGATTATTTTAAATTACCATGATTTACTAAAATTTTATCTGATGAGCTTCAAATATATCTTAGAAAACATAATACACTAAATATTAAAAAGGAAATAGCTCTCTACGGGATATATTCTTTTTTTTTTTGGTACCGGGGATCGAACTCAGAACCTTGCGCTTGTGAGGCAGGCACGGTGCCACTGAGCTAAATCCCTGGCTATATTCTTACTGAAAAAGAACATTAAATGGTAACATTTACCTAGAGATAAGGCCAAAATATTTCTATAATTATGGTTCCCATAACTAAAACTAATTGGCATATCAAAAACAAAGAGGATGGGCCAGGGATTTAGCTCAGTGGTGCCGCTGCCTGCCTTGCAAGTGCAAGGTCCTGAGTTTGATCCCCTGTACCAAAAAGAAAAAAAAAAAATAACAAAGAGGCTAAACTAAAAGCTTATGTCATATGACATCAATCTATACAAGTAATTAAGTAATTAATAATTAGGATGAAACTAAACAATGTAAACTTGACTCTTTGGTATGAATTTACACACTCCTAGATTTAAAGTTGAATTTGTATTTCTTCAGGATTCCCATTTAGTTTCAAGTTTCAGTCAATGAGAAACCAAATCCATCCTATACAAGGTCTACCTCCTCCCTGACAACTCTGTAGCTTCAGTTTTGCCTTCCAACTGTCCACTGCAGCAGGAATGAGTGCTGGTGTCCACTAACTTACCTGAAGGTCTTGCAGCTATTATGGGGGAAAAGTGCTACACAGACTGAACTGATACTATGATTACAGATAACAGTCTTTGAAACACCTAAAATGATACTCAGCAATGACACACACAGACTTTCTAACCAACTAGTAATTGAGAAAAATGTTTTCACCATGATGATACTATTTGGAGATGGTGGAGGGGTGGGAGAGATCACTATTAGAGCCCTTCAAGAACCACCCTGGAGCCTTTTTACATTTCAAAACCTGGAAGGAGTGACCATACAATGAACTCAGAGGCACAGCCCACCACAACCATGAATGTAGCAGTCACTTGACAACAGTCAAATGAGTACTTGTACAGACACTCTCAAACTGCCTTATCATTTTTACGTTTCAATTCTATATTCTTCCAAAATAAGATGTAAAACAGACAACTTGAGTAAAAGGAATTAAGACTGTAAGAATAGAAAATCACACTTTGAAAAGAACAACCATATATATAAAACATGAGCACTAATAATTCTATCATTAGAATTATTAGCCCTCATGGTTTGCATAATAAAATGCATAACCGGGCCAGGGGTTTGGCTCAGTGGTTCCGCCACCTGCCTCGCAAGCACAAGGGCTCGAGTTCGATCCCTGGTACCAAAAAAGTAAAATGCATAACCCTTATAACCCATACTCTCTACTAGAAGTAATTATATTAAGTTTCCAAGAGAGAAAATTTCTGAAATTAGGTTTTATACAAATATGAAACAATGGGCCAGGAATGTAGCTCAGTGGCACAGCTCCTGCCTGGCAAGTGCAAGACCCTCAGTTCGATTCCCAGTACTAAAAAAGAAAGCATGAAACAATATAATGGACATGTCTCTTGTAAAAGTCAGAAAACAAAAAAGAGGCATATTCTTTCTATGGTCATTAAAAAAATCTTTCCTCAAAGTCAGAAAGCTTTTCTGCACCGGGCAAATAACTGATATACTTGGGTAGCTTTGTGGTGATTTAATTTGATGAGAAAATAATGTATGCAATTCTTGGAACTCAGGCAAAATTTCTTTGAGAACTACATGAAATATCTATTTTGTATATTTTATCCCATCTTCTCATAGTAAGGGGCTCATAGCAGCCAACACCTTATAGTGAGCTAAGTATTAATTACTTTCGTTATAATCTGCCATTTATGGTAGGGCCCAAACACTATTGAAATTAATACTTGCAGAAGGGTCAGGCAAAACTATAGAAATCTGTAATACAGAATAGGTGAAAAATAAAATTTTTATTTTTTTGTAGCACACACACAAAAAAAGACAAATGCTATTATTCCAAAGGAATTTAAGGTATTGTCACAATAGACTTTTTTAGGGAAATGACAGCATAATTTCAAAGTTGGTTTGCTTGCTCTAGAAGATGTATAGTAGAAACTTATCTACAGTACTTGTCATCATCAAGGAATTAGATGTTTGCTTTATTAAATTTTTATTCAATGTTTATTCCTTTATGCATTAACATTTTTTAGAAGATATTTATGAAAGTTAATATTTTAAAACTATATTGGACAATTTTCTTAACTCAAGAATACTGGCCCCAATTTCTCCCTTTTTTTAATGGCTTGGGGTCACTGGTCCTTTACGGCAATAGCTTTAATGGTTAAGGAGGTGTGGATGATCCCTTACTACTTAAGAGCAAAACAAGTGTTCCTGATTTCATATTTGGTTTTCATAGCTTTTCTGACACCCCAGTAACCATTAACTTTTCATTACTGTCAATGGGGCCTGCCTCTAGCACTGATCTTTGTACTTATAATTCACAGTAGTATACACAGTTAATTATTTTGGATACGAGCCGCCATTTAACTTGTGAAGTGTTGTCTCTATGTTATGATTATGGTCATATTAAGTAAGTTACACGTTTCAAGAAGCAACATGTCATGACAGAAAGTCACACAATTTTCCAAACAGCTTGGTATTAGTCAGCTTTGCCATCACTGACACACAATACCTGACACCCATAACTTAAAGGAGAAAAGGTTTAATATGGCTCACAGTTTTGAGGGATTCAGTCAGTGGTTAGCTTGGTCAAAGGTAGAAACATCATAGTAGAAAGGCACGGTGGAAAAAAGCTGCTTAGTTCATGGCAGCTGGGGAGCAGAGCACAACAGTATCAGAAAAGAACAAGGACAAGGACAAGACAGAAAAGGGCCACACCTTCATGACCCATGAAGAAACTCCCAGGAAGTGTGTTCCACCAATCCAACAGGATCCCAAAGCCAATCAAGCTGACAGTCCACACTAACTACCACAAGTAATTTCTGCAAGACCTCTAAATTGCTTTATATGTCCCTTTATAAGATGACAGGGAGGCCAATAATTATAATAGCAATCATTTACTGGCTCCTGGCCATCAGGCTCTTTAGATCAATTTCTATCTGCCCTTGTACTATACAAAAGATAATTATTACTATAAACCTTCAATCAACCATCAAAATACTGTAATGAGAGCCAAGGATTTAGTTCAGTGGCACCGCACCTGTCTCACAAGTGCAAGGTCCTGAGTTTGATCCCCGGTACCAAAAAAAAAAATACTTTAATGAATTATAGACAATAAGCTACAGTAGGCTAGATAACAGCCCCCCCAAAATGTTTATACTATGATCTCTGAAACCCATGACACAGAAAAAGGGATTCTGCAAGTGTAATTAAGTTAAAGATCTTAGGTTGGAGAGTTTGTCCTGGATTGTCAAGGTACGTCCAATATAATCATAAGGGTCCTTATATAAGAGAAACAGAAGGATTAGTGTTAACAGCAGAGATGGAGAAGAGGTCCATGACTAATGAGTGTGGGTTGGCCTCTATAAACTGAAACTCAAGGTAAGAAACAGGTTTTCCCCTGAAATCTCCAGAGGAACACAGCCCTGCCAATCTTGATGATACTTGATAGAGCTGCAAGGCAGATAAACCTTATGATTATATTTGGCAAATTCAATACTTTTCTTTCAATAAATAACACAACAAGTAGACAAAAAAATCTCTAAGGATAAAGACAACACTAACTTGACCTAACTGAAATTTATAGAATGCCTTATCTAATGATAGCAGAATGCAAATTCTTGCACCAGAATCTGTACTTACAGAATATATGTTCTTTTCAGCAAAACATACCTTAATTATATAAGAAACCAAAACCACATTCATATGCCATGAAATTAAACTGAATAAATTTCACTTGATGCAGGTCATGAAAGTATGTTCTCTAATCACAAACGAATTGAATTTTAAAATAACAGATATGTATCTGAGAAAAAGTCAGAGTTTACAAACTAAATGACACATTTCTAAGTAACACACAAGTCACATACAAAAGAGAATATGGAACTGAAGGTTAAATGGAAATTCTGGGCTTTTGAAATCTTTAGAAACTATTTTTAATGAAATGGTAATAAAAACATCAAAATCTATGAGATTTTGCTAAAGCAATACTAAGCAGAAAATTTATAGCAGTAAACACATATAAGAAAATAAGAAAGGCTTCAAATCAACAATCTCAGTTTCTACTTTAAAAAAGATAAAATACACAAAAATCAATGCAACTAAAAACTCTTTTTTAAAGAAGATCAATAAAGTTGACCAATCCATAGCCAGACTGATCAGGAAAAAAAAGACAAAAATGATGAAAGGGAGAGGTGACATCACTACAGACTCTATAGATCATTGGTATAACATTAAAATAATAACATAATTCACCATATTACCAAACTAAAAAGAAAAAAACTGTATGATTATTTCAATAAACTCAGAAAAATCATTTTTGCAAATTCAACCTCCATTCACTATTTAAAGGGGGGGAAAAATAACTCCAGCAAACCAAGACTAAAAGGGATCTCTTCAATCTGATAATTAAGACCTAGAGAAAATATACAACTAACATCATATTCAGTGGTAAAGACTATATTTCCCCTAAGGTCAAGGACAAGGCAATGATGTGTACTCCTACTACTAGTCAACATTACACCGGGAATCCTAGCCAGTATGATAATACAAAAAGAAGAAACTGAGGCATAGAGATTGGAATGTAGAAGGTAAAATTGTCTTATTTGATGACATGATAATACATGTAGATAAAACTAAGGACTCTACAAAATAGCTACCAACATGTGAGTTTAGCAGGATTGCAGGACACAAAGTGAGCATCTAAAAAAAAGAAATCCATGGTATTTCTACACAGCAGCAACAACCAATTGGAAATTAAAATAAAAAATATGGGTAATAGCATTAAAATATATAAAATAGGAGTAAATTTGAAATGTGCAAAATCTTGCATACTAACTATATAGTAGTGCCCAAAGAAATTTCAGAGAAATATGTCAGTTTCAATTTAATCTCAACCAAAATTCTATTAGGTTTTTAAAAATTAATGGATACCAACAATCTGAACCTAAAACTAAGTTCGTTGGAAATCAATGAACTTAATACACTCAAATGAGATTGAAAAATAAGAATAAGGTTATCAGACTACATTACTTGATCATGGCTTACTGTAAAGATATTATCTTTATACAGGCTGATATTTGTGAAAGATTAATGGAACAGAATTGGAAGTCCTGACATATATAAGATAAAATGATTTTCAGCAATACAAAAGCAATTCAATGAGGAAAAGAGAATTTCAGCAAATAGTGCCAAAAGCCCCAAAACAAACCAAAAAACACCTGACCCCTTACCTTACCTCGTTTAAAAAAAATTAAATCAAAAGGTATCACAGACCTAAGTGTAAAAGCTAAAATGATAAAATATCTAGGGGAAAAAAATGAGAAAAATTCTTAGTGATGTTGGTTTTGGCAAATACTTCAAAAATAAGACACACATGCTGGGGATTGAGCTCAGTGGTTCTGGCGCCTGCCTCAAAAGGCAAGGTCCCGAGTTTGATCCCCAGTACAAAAAAAAAAAAAGGCACACAAAATCAGATTTCTTTTTTTCTTTTTCTGTTTTTTTTTTTGAGACAGGGTGTCTATGTAGTCCAGGCTGGCCTCAGATTCATAATGATCCTCCTGCCTCAGCCTCTCAAGTGCTGGGATTACAGGCTTGTGCCACTACACCTGCCTCAAAATCATCTTTAAAAGAAAGAACTGATAAATTGTACTTGACAAAAATTAAGTTTCTGTTCTTCAAAAGACATCGTCAAAAAAGGGAAAAAGGATGCCACAGCTAAAGACAAAATATTTGCAAAACATGTATCTGAATCATATAAATTTCTTAAAAGAGTTTCTGATGTGATTTTTATAGGGGAAGGTGACACAAACCATTAGGCTGAGCTGGAAGGTCCTTTGTTTCCCAGCTGTCCCTGACAATGTTCAAAGGCAGCCCAGCTTAAAGTGTGGTGGATTTGGGAGTGTCTTTCTGGAGATCACCGAGGGCTTCTGGAGTGGAAATTTTTGTTTTATTTTGCTTTTAGTATTTTAAGGTATATTTTGTTAATTGGCAGCACTGTATCAGAATTCCATTATTAAAACTTGTTCATTCTTGTACAATAACAAAAAAATAATAATGCCTAATTCTTAGAAAAAAAAGACCTCTTAAAATCACTGAGACCAAATAGCAAAAATATTTAAACGAACATTTCCCCAAAGATAAGGACAGCAAGTAAGAACATGAAAATAAGTCCAATATCATTATTCATTAGGGAAATGCAAATTAAGGTCACAATGAGATAGCACCATCTACTTTTCATTTCAGGATGAAAATGAAAAAGACTACCAAAAATTGAGTAAGCATGAGGAATAGCTGCAACTCTTATGCACAGGTGGAAAGGTAAAATGGTATTATCATTTCATAAAATAGCTTGTTTTTTGTAAATGTTTAAGGTATAACTAAACAGAACCCAGATATTCCACTCCTAGTTCTTTAATCAAAAGAAATGTAAGTATATAATCATACAAAGACTAGTACGTGAATTTTCAAATAGATTTACATTCAACAATGAAAAAACTCCATCAACAAATGAAATGTATCTACAAAACTGGTACATCTATACAATGGAATACTATATACAGCAATAAAAGGAGCAAACTCAAACTGATGAATACCTCAACATGGGTAAATCTCAAAATAATTATGCTGACAAAAAAGACATTAGGCCAAAAATAAAAGTACATACTGAAAGATTCCATTTGTAAAAAATTCTAAAAAATGGAAAATAATCTTTCTGACAGAAAACAGATCAGTAATTTGGGATAGGTAAGAGAAGGAAGGAATGGATTACATAGGAATGAAAGTACTTCTGATGATGTTCATTATCTTGATTGTGCTGATAGTTTCATGTGATAATATACACATATATATGTCAAAATAGTAATTTGAATGTTTCCAATATTTGTTGTTTACTGAGCTACAACTATATCTCAATAAAGCTGTAAAATAAAGTATCAGTATGGTAAGTACTCCATAAATATCAGTTATTATTGTTCTTACTGAGGTATAAAACCTTGAAAACAGAAAAAAAAAAACCCTGAAGAATCTGGAATACTTGTCTAATGAACACATCATTAATGAAATTCGCTCTAGTTCAAGAATAAGGAAGAACCTACAAAGATTTTAGCTCTCTGAGGAATCAGGAAATCTTATAACCCTTCAAGACATCAATAACCCACTCAGCAACAAAACTGTAACAAAAATAACCAGAAAATGCAAAAGCAGAACATATCAACATAAAGACAAAGAAACCCTAGATGCCCAATGGGAGTTGGATAAGATGGAGAAAACTCCAATGTTTTCATAGTACGGGTCTTTCCAGCTCATCAAAAGAGTAACATTAATTTCCTCTTATCCCTCATGCCAGATGAGCAGTCTTTAAAAATTTTTTTTTTTGGTACCAGAGATTGAACTTGGGTCCTTGCACCTGCGAGGCAGGCGGTGGAACCACTGAGCTAAATCCCCAGCCCCTGCAGTCTCCTAATCAATTCTTTTTTTTGGAACTGGGGATTGAACTTGGGACCTTGTGCTTTTGAGGCAGGTGGAGGCACCACTGTGCTAAATCTCCACCCCATTCTAATCAATTCTTAATTCCCAGAGGTGCCCAAGGGATGGGGACAACTTGATTATTTATTAACTAAGATTTACTGACTGCTTACTAAGTGTAAGGCATTAATTTAACCTTTGTGAGTAAACTGAGGCACAGAGAGACAATTTTCTGCAAAGTCACAGAACTGTTAGTACAGTCTGAGTCAACCCACACAGTCTGACGCAAAAGTCCATGTTCTTTACCATAAAACCATACACTACACTGCTTTCCTTATCAGACAAGTTTTCTTGCCTTTACAACACATTGAGAATGAAATCTCTCTATTAACATCAGTTTTTCTTTCCTCTGAGCTGCCATATCCTAAGAACTGAATTAAGCTACAAATGACATACTTTCAGCTAGAAGACATTTTATAAATTATTACTTTCTTTAAAAAGTAATTCTATTAGCTTAGAAATCACTAAAATGGAATCCTTAAAATAGATTACTCTCCTTCTGTCTTTACTCAGTTTTATGATTAATTTAGGACCTCTAATAGAAAGTGGTTTTACATATTGAAACATTCTTTACAGGAAAAAGAAGCCTATTTGATAATTTAGTACCCAACATTTCTTTTTAAGGGGAGTTCATTCCTACAGAGAAGACACTAGGAATTAATTTTACTTCTTCTGAAATGGATGAGAAATCAAACACACATTATACGTAGACTAATTTACTTTGAAACTAGCCTTAATACTTAGAAAAAAAGAGTATAAAACTTTAATAATCAATGCTACTTACTGAGTCAGCTAATATATAGATACACACAGTTACAGAGACAATCTTATTTCCCAAGGCAACATTACCGACTATCTGCTATAGGGCAGGTACTGTTCTATGTAGAGAAGATACAGCAGGGAATAAAACAGACTCAAATTTGTATCCTCATAGTACTTATATTCTAGAGGGATGAATCTGACAGACAACACACAAATGAGAAGAACATATACACGGTATGTCTAATGATGATCTCTAATGAGGTAAAACAAGGCAGAGGGTTAGAAGGCAGGGACTTGGATGATGGGAGTGATTGAGAAGAAATGGGTGGCAAGTGCTCTTTTAATCAGTCTCTCTTCAAAGATATTTAGGTCAAATTACAGGGAATGTGTATACTAAAGCAATAAACAGAAATTCAATTCATTCTCATGCCTACTAAAAAAAACTGCAAACAAGCCAGGCTTGTTTGGCTTGTTTGGCTTTGGAAGGCTGAGGCAGGAGAATCACAAGTTTGAGCATAGCCTAGGCAACTTAGTGATGCAAGACCCTATCTCAAAATAAAAAATAAAAAAAGGGCTGAAGATGTACCTCCGTGCTCAATTTCCAGTACCAACATCACCAAAACAACCACCACCAGAAAACCCCCCAAAACAAACAAAGAACCAAAAAACCTCCACCACCACCACCACCACCACCAACAACAATGACAATAAATATGTACCAGACAGGAAGATTTGAGGATTAAAAAGTCTGGAAGGGCAAAAAAACATCAGATGAGTATTTGCTAGGTCCAAAAGGGTCAGAAAAATAAACCTGAAGGGAATCACACAACATTATTCAGGTTTTTCTAATCATTATCACCAAAAATAACAGTCTCACTTCCACCTCTAATTAGGACAAAGTTCTTAAAATAATAAAGATCGAAACAAAAATTACTACTAAATTTTATATCCAATCAAGGAATACACACCATGTGACAACCCCAAAATAAAGTTAGAAATCTGAGATGAATTCTATCAGAATTAGATAAAATGAAATATTATGTAATCCTTTAAAGCACAAAGACTGGATGAAGCAAGGTGAGAAAAAAATCACTAGGTTTCTAAAATAGTGAGCTGTATGCAGTTCTAGATTTTAAAACCAATTTTCTTAAACTGCTCAAACAGAAATTAAACATTTTTCCATTAACACATGCACAAATAAGTATTAGAATGTATTAATTTTAAACCAATTTGTCCTTTTGTATAAAGTAAGAATGTAGATAATTTTTTTTCTATTATAGTCACATAATAAATTGCCAGTCATCTGAGCCAAAGGCTCAGGGCTATTTTAAAATTCTAGAATTACACAGGACTCAAACAAAGGCCCTTAAATCATTAAGTGCCCCATGAGGAATTCCTTTTAGAAGATCTCTGAAGTAATGTGTCCCACTCTTTGACAATGTTTCAAAAACTTAAGTCCTTCCTTACTTCAAATCCTCAATCCTGCCTCCCTCAGTTCCCATCTGTTTGCTTTCTTTCTTTCCTAGACTAGATAAAAAATGGTTTATCCTCTCTACTACCAATCTTTGATAAGTATCTGTGAAGACACTCACTCAAGGGTTCTCCTCTCCTGTGCAAGTATGTCCAGTTCCTTCAATATTTCAATAATATTCATAGTAGTACCTGTGTTTTTAAAGATGCACATACCATTTCATTCAAATCTCATCCTAAATCTATAAGCATACTGATACAACTTCATTCCTTCACTTAGGATGCATAAACTTAAGTCTCTCTTGGTGAACAGATAGCATACATCTTCATCTCTTGCTTGTTGTATTAGTTACTTTTCTTGTTGCTGAGACAAAATACCTGACTTTGAAAGTTAAAGGAGGAGGGCTGGCCATTTAGCTCAGTGGTACCGCCTCCTGCCTCACAAGTGCAAGGTCCTGAGTTCAATCCCTGGTACCAAAATTTAAAAAAAAAAGTTAAAGGAGGAAAGGTTTATTTAGTTCACAGTTTATAGAGGTTTCAGTCCATAATCGGCTGGCTCCAAGGCTGGGTGGCATGGCAGACAGGCATCACAGAGGCAGGCAAAAGGCAGCAAAGCAACAAGGGATGACCACAGTTCTTTCTATCCCTTATATGTTATCCAGGCTATTTAGGGTGGGTGGCACTCACACCCTTAATCCTAGTGCCCTCCATCCTAGCATTGCACCATGAATCAATCCCAATGTCAAACACTCTAGATCCAGCCACCTGTGAAAAAGCCCCACCTATGACTGCATGAGCCTTTGGGGGGACATTAGACACAAGCCGTAACACTTGGGACAATGTTTCTTGAAGGAATAGGCTTTTAATATGCACAGCAAATAGATCCTCTCCAAAAAAGAAATATCACAGAGAACAGCTGGTTTAGCATCAATGTGTAAAACAGGTTTATTCAAGCTGTAAGCAACAACCATCTGGGATGCTTATTAGAAATGCAGATTTCTAGACCTCTCCAGACTACAGGATCAAACTCTCTGGGATGGTGGCTTGAGATCCACCACTGGAGGACAAACTGCATAATTCTTGGTTATTCTTGGACTTAAGAATCATGGTCTAAAATTTAAAACGGGTTTTTGCTTCCTAAAAAAGACACTTTAAGTATCTCACCTGTAATCCAGGAATAAATCGAGTGTCCTTTTCAACCACCAGAAGTTCAGCAACATTGGCATTGAGAATGGATCTTGTGATTCCTCCTGGTCCAGGGCCCACTTCATAAACATAAGCATTTGTCAGATTTCCAGCTTTCCTTACAATTTTATCTAGAGAAAAGAAAGTTTTAGCCATTTTGATAATCTTGGCAAATTTCAATATATGAAAATTTAAACAAAATAATCTATAAAAAATTCTTATCAACTACTGCCCATTATCAACAAATCCTTTATATACAGTATATACTTGGTTAACTCTCAACCTAAATCAGCATTTAATGGTTATTTATATTCTATCACATCACTGCTTAATTTCACCCGTTAACAAAATTGAAATTAACATCAAATGCAATGTCAAATCATTAAGCTTGAGTATCAGTCTTGCTCTGCTCCCACCTAACATTCTCTGACAAGTACCCTAACCTCCCTTCACTTTGGTTTTCATAGGAAGAGTGGATAATACTATCTAGAATGTGGAACTTACTCCCAAGGTTGAATAGACACAAGAAAATATAAAGGCAGAATTTTTTAAAAAATAAAAGGCCTGAATTCTCATGCCTGAGAATGATACTTTATATTTAAAATGTGGCTAATAACTAGTAGAAAGGGCTGGTACTAGTTGCTACTAGAACCAAAGAATTTTAAGAAGTTGGGAATCTTTTAAAGTTGTTGTAGGCCTGTCTCCCAATTAAAAGACGAGAAAACCTAAGCTGTTTCATCCAAAGTAAAATTGCTACAGGTGAAATAAAGCTTGTACAAAGGGCAATCAAAAGATACTGTAAATGTTTAAATTTTTTTAAAAATTGCAATAAAGGTCACATTGCCAAGAATGATGGGATAATTGTGTTTGAAGCAAGGGGAAGTATTCTGAGCATGGGGGGGGGGTATGACAATGTATCTTTTACTACAAAAAATTTTTCAGTGTTTATTTACCATATGTCACAGGATCACTCCTTGTTAACCATACACTTAACGGCAATTTCTGTAAAATAAAAACATTACACAGTGTCCTCATCCATCTTATTCACTGGATTTGACCTGGGGGACTTCTGGCTCTTCCCCAAAGTCAAAATGACATTAAAAGGTAAATGTTTTGAATCGATTCAGGCAGTGAAACAGGATATTGCAACTGAAGATTTTCACCAAAGAGGACTTCCAGAACTTCTTCATAAAGTTGCAAGAATGATGTGTGTTCAAAGAAAAGGGGGGGAGTGTTTTGAGGAAGATTAATGGCAATGCATCTTTTACTGTATTAATTTAAAAATTTTTAATTAGTATTTTTTGAGCACACCTCGGTGTTCAAGACATAAAACTTACATATTCTTTGGGGAGTGTGCATCATTTAATGGAAATAAGCTTTTTGGGTGACTGTTCTTTTTAACTTCTGAAGAGAAGCCAAGTAGAATGCACTATCAAAATCTCAAACCATAAGCACTCCGGCGGTGAATTAGTACATATACTTGTAAAAATCTTATTCTTGGAATCTCACCTTTTACAAAAGCGATGACTAAGAAATGGGGATGGAAGGTAAGCTAAAGTATACATTTGTCAAGACTCACCAAATCAAGCACCTTAAACTGTTGGATTTCACTGTGTATAACAAGATTACCTCATAAAAAGGGACTTAAAAGAAAGATGTAGGAATGTAAACTATTTTGTAAACCCCTCCAGGACAGGCTGCCTTGTTCCTTTCCATATGGTATCCCCAGAATTAACACATAGTAGGTTGCACAATATGTATTTCCTGAATGAGTATCTGCACCTTTGAGGATTTCTTTAACTTTCATAAACGCTTAAATAATACATCTTATGAAGGATACCCTTTTGAAATAAGGTATTTAAATCTCTGCACTAATTTAAAATTCTATAACTTTAAAATGCTTGAAATGGAGCCGGGCGTGGTGGCACACGCCTGTAGTCCCAGCACTCAGGAGGCTGAGGCAGGAGGATCGCTGTGAGTTCAAGGACAGCCTGCCTAGGCTGCATAGTGAGACGGTGTCTCAAAAAACAAACTAAAAAAAAAGAAAATGCTTGAAAAGCCACTGTGCTCACCTTGTGCAGTCCCATTTCAGTGTCTGAATTTACAATGACTGATGTTCTCGTACTCACAGCCGCCTTTCCCACAGAGGACTCCTCCCTACCAAGCGCTACGCTCACCCCGTGGGGCTGGGTGGGCCCACGGCGACACGCCCCTGGGGGGGGGGCTCGAGGACAAATAACTCATTTCAAGGGTCCGGGGAGGTGGGACTTTAGTGTGATAAGGAAGGACCTGAGCGAAGAACCTGGCCAAACCCCCGCTGCATGCCCACGCCTGGCCCTGAAACCCCGCCCCCCCGCGGGGTCCGCGCTGGAGCCCGGCCCACGCCCCTGGACGCCTAGGGAGAATTGGGGCGCAGTAACAACAAATCCACCTGTCAGCCTCAAGTCCAGGAGAAAATTCTGGGACAGCTGCTTCACTGCTTGTAGTCTGAACAACTTAATGATTTCTCGAATGGTAGGCAACGGCGGGAGACGAAGAGCGCTGACTTTCCCGGAAGCTGCCATGAACTCCGCGGGCGCCGCCGGCCTCACGCGCACCTTTCCCGGAGTTTCAAACGCACCCGGCAGAGGAGGTGCCTGGGAGGTTACAGCCCGCCCCCGCACACGGCTCATTGGCCGGAGGCATCCCGTGCCGGAAGTGACGTTTATAACCGGAAATCTGGGTGCCCTGAGAACACAGGCTCTGCGTTTCGTTGAGAGTGGTGCGAGCTGGGAATGGTAGTTTATGTGTGTGAACGCAGTGACGGGGCATCCCAGCTGGAGTAGCTTGTGGAAGTGGAGAGAGGCGGGGCCTGGGAGAATTGCCCTGGTTCCGCAAGCCTGCTGTCCAGGCTCTCGACGGCCTAGATGCCTGAGCGGGAATAGCAGAAAGCAGGTGATTAGAGGCAAAACTCTTTGTTGGCAGTTCTGTCTTATAGCTAGGTGTGTTTACAACCTCACTTCTGCAGGTGCTGCATATTGCGTACCTAACTTGCTTGGCCTGTTTTTGAGTTTTACAAAGAAAAGGTTTATTTTCATCACAAGAACACAGACTATATGCAGTACACACCAACAGAAGTTTTAAAAAGTGTATTGTGCATCTTCTGCAAATTCACAGTACAAAAAATATTAAATATAGACTATATAATAAATACATACTAATGTAAAAAAAGAACAAAAACAATTTTAAAAATCATTGACATTGTTATGCAACACACGTGACTCCGTCTGCAGCTTCTGAAAAACCAAAGTAACTAACCTGGTGGAGTTGCTAATTGGGGTGGGGGAGTTGATCTGTACCTATATTTTGTTGCAAAAGGTCTCAGGACACTAACAGAGAGGAAAATAGAGCAGTGTAGGTGACGATATACCTCTATTAATCAAGAGTACAATCATTAGATGGTAAATGGATGAGATTCATGGCTGTGGTTCAGAGGGCAGAGGGCTTGTGCCACATCACCCCCAGCTGTCTGGCAAACCAAATTGTGTTCTTTTATTGGCTACAAAGGGATATGGCATGGGCCAGTGGAGGTCTGACCAGCAGGAACAACCAGTGCTGTCTAGAGACTCCTTGGAGTTGTCATGGACATACAAGGTCAAACTGTATAGCAGAATCAACATAAGCCTGGAAAAAGATAAAACTCAAGTGCTAATACATACCAACTACTGTAGACAAGACAAAGCACCAATCACCAAAGATGAGTTTTACAGTTTCACATAAACACACAGAACAGTATTTGTAAACTATCATTAAGGCACTCAATTGTGAAACAATAAGTACAGTATAGGAAGGAGGGTAGAACAGCTATCTTATAACACGAGTTACCTGGTTAGGGCAGCAGAGGCTGTGCTATCTGGCTAGAAAGACACCAGGTTCACAGAGGGGCTGAAGGTCAGAGTTAGATCTGGACAGCCAAATAGGAACAAAGTGGCCGTGTGATTCCAGATGGACCTGGGGCCTGCACTGGGCAGTGTCACTCCAGATGGTCTAGGGGATTCCTTCATAGCCCAGGAAACACAGCAAGTGTATAGATGAATAAAATGATGTACATGATAATTTGACTAAAGTTGTATGTACTATCTGTCTACCTATGATGCATATGCTAAAACATATAAATGCATATTTACAAATATGCATGCAGGATGGACTTATATTCAATTGCAGAGCAGACAATAACAAAATAAGTGGCTGTATATAGGACTAAATCAGTGACCATCATTTGGCCTTCATAGTCAGCAGGAACCTGGAGGGTTGGAACAGGACAAGTGAACCTGAACTGTCCTGTCCAAATGTCACCAAGTTTTTGATCTACCCATCTCCCTTGCCAAAGATGAAATGATTGCCCTCACAGGTTTGTGTCTCTCGGGGAGCCCTGCCAGGTAGCCAGCTAACTAGCAGAGTTGGGTGAAATGAATTTTGGCACCAAGAATTTCTAGTCACAGAAAGAAAATCCCTTCCCTTCAGGCCCCTCAGGCAAAGTTGCCTAATGTGATCCTTAACTAAATGATGCAGTATTTGTTCCTCTCAGGGAGAAACAGTCCTGGGGAGCAGGGAGTTCACAGTCTTGGGCCCTGAGACAAGATACAGAAGTACAGTGTTGCTATGAAGGTCTATTCTATTCACCCTCAGCTCCATTATGTGGCATCCTTTGGGCTATAATACAGCAAGAGGGCTTCAGAATTGATTGAAATGCTTTTGAGCTGGAGAGAGTGGGTAAGGAAAGTGGAGAAGAATGGGGCACGGGCCATACAGCACCCTGTGTAGCTACTGAGTAACATACAATACTGAGCAATAGGACATAGTGGAGAAGGGCTGATACCCAGCAGTGAGCTGTCCACAGGCAGGGGTCCTTCACAGAGAACAAGGAGGCAGAGAAGGCACAGAGGAAGAAACTGATCTTAGGAAGTTTGTGCAATCAGAGACTGTGCTAGAGATCTCTGAAATAGCTCTAGGAGAAAGAAATGCAAATTGACACTGTCAAGATTTTGGTCAGAAGGCAGCGTGGTCTTTCTTCTCTGTGACCAGTTTTCCACTTGTGCTTAACAAAACCTGGCAAGAAGACATGCATTCATGCAAGACAAGGATGTAGCAGAGTTCAGTCTAACTACTGGCATGCCATATGAATCAAGCTAGGTAGGAGGGTGAAAAGAAGCCCAAAACACAGGGTGTCAGGCTGATTAGAAAATGTTCCTCTTCCCTTAATTCAACAAAGGCATTCAGTGAGAATGGCAGTCACCAAAATCAATAACTTGCACAGCATCAATCCATGCAATCTCTGCCTGACTCTCCTTTGTGCCACTTAGATTTGGAATTTTCCTTGTCAGATGAGGTTACATACAGAGGACCAGCCAAACTGTGGCATATCTTAAGGAACAAACTTTTTTTCTGATTACTAGTGTGAATTTGTCATTGCCAACGTGGCCCTAGCCTAGCAGAATGCTTTTGCCTTGCTAATGTAACACTTTAATAAAATTTGCCATACGTTTACAGGCAGCAGGTCTGGATCTCCAAGAACAATCTTCGTCCTTTTCTTCAGGTCAAAGGGTAAACCATCAAAAAAATCAAGAATTCTTCATTTGTTTTAATGATGGGGACCAGAGACCTTGTCTGCTTAGATGTTTATTTTTGGGTTTTTTTTTTTTTTGGTACCGGGGATCGAACTCCGGTCCTTGCGCTTACACAGCAGGCAGTGAAACCACTGAGCTAAATCCCTGGCCATACTTAGATGTTGATTGATAGATTAGCTGTGCTTCTAAAAAAGAGTGGATAAGTTTGCCAAAGACCCACTTATATTTAAAATCTTCCTCACTTCCACTCTTTAATTGGACAAGAAAAATTATGGCTTTCAAAAATTAAAATTTTCAAAAATATAGCACTTCCTAAACAGATGTGTTTAAAAAACCAATACAAGCCTATCACCATCAAATTTAAAGGATTCTTTTGACATAAAAATTGATCTGCATGAAATTTAACTTGGCAAAACATAACTAAACTAGATAGTTTGTTTTTTTTTTAAATAATGCTTTTGTTGGCTGAAGAAGAAGGGGGAAACTCCAGGGTTTCAGGAGAAATGGATAATCCCCTTGTAAGGTGATTTCAGTGTCACCAGTGGGAAAACAAATTCCTTTAAAATAAAGTGATACATGTATATATTTAAAAATCATGCCAGGGAGAAAAAGTTCTCAGTGAGTGTGCTTGCCAAAACTATCAGCACTAGTTGACATAGGAAGTAGTTAGTCTTCCTGAAGACCCTGCCTGAGTGCTCTTTAGAATAGCTGCTTTGGGGACCCAGTTCTGGCCAATGGAAGATGGTGACTCATTCATCTGCTTTCTGAACTTGGTTGGCCCTAGAAGCCTTCCTGGTTTCACTGAAGGTTAATTGGTCTGACCCAGCTGAGGGCAAGATGGAATTGTGGGCAGGCCTCTATGTTCCCCACATATATTACTACTCATCATGCACAAGAGGGGCCAAATGGGAGTGGGGTACCAAGGCCTGGGGTTGGGAGGAGGGGAGAGTTTGGTTTAAGGTGTCCATGAGACGTGGGAGACCTTTGAATTTGCCTTATTTTCTTCTTGCTGCAGTGCTATGAGCAGCCTTGTGTTGTTAAATAAAACCAATAAACACCTCTAAAGTGCCTGTCAGTATTTATCTAAGGCTTTGTGTGGTTGCATAGTATTTTATTTTTCATGAGCCCCTTAAAAATGTAAAAATCAGCTGAGTGTGGTGGTGCACACCTGTAATCTCAGCCCTCAGGAGGCTGAGGTAGGAGAATTGCCGTGAGTTCAAGGCCAGCCTGGGCTACATAGTGAGTTCAAGACCAGTCTGAACTACATAATGGGACTGACTCAAACAACAACAACAAAAACATTCTTGGTCCACAGGGGCTGTACACCATTGTTTGTAGAGCCCTGACTCAAGCCCTCTGCCTTTCTACAGAGCTGCTTCTCTTTCTTCAAAATATTTTTAGAATTCTGCCTTGCTGATAGATACCAGGTGAGCCTTTGGATTCAAGGCCCAAACTGCAACCCATACTGAGTTAACTAGTTCTTCAAGGTGCTACCTAAAGACAAGGCTTGGGCTACACCTTTCTCCACTCCATCACTGCTGCTGCGGAAAACTACAGAAACAAGAAGCAGTGTTCTCCTCACAGGAAGGGATAGATATAAACTTCTGTGAAGCTTTTCATCAATCTCATTCTGCTCAGAGAAGCTGCTCAATGTGGCTCCTGGAGTGCACCCTTAGGAGTTTCCCCCCTACCAAAATCCCACTTGCCTCCCAAATAATAGTACACTAGATGGGACCTAATGAGCCTGTGGGTTAGGTTTTCTGGCAGGACAATCCCATTGCAGAGCTACCACCCTTACCAGATGTTGAAGTGCTCCCCAAACCTAAACACAACCACATGTTCAGCAGCAGATGAGGCTGCACAATGCTTTGGGGTCCTTCCCCCTCATTAGAGGTGTTGTATGCTTCATCACTAGCAACAACTGAGAACATCACACACATTTCCCCCACCTGACCCGGGTGCTGGCTTAATGCACATCACCCAGTCACAACAGTAGAACCAGGGCAGAAGACTTTAACAGAACAGGTTACTGCCTCTGCACAGCCCAGGTTCAACAACAGGGCTGGATGCATTTGGCAACTTTTATGTAGCAGTGATCTGCTTAATGCAGTCAAACTGAAAGACTCAACACTTTTGGGGGCCTAACAAAACAAACAAAACTTGTTTGGAAAAACTCTTTCTGGCACAGTATTATTTCTTGGAATGAGCTTTGGTCATTATTGTATTTTAAAAATAAAAAGTATAGCAAGAACAGAGTGGACTCATGTTGCTATCCCAGAGTTCTTCCAAGACGGCTGGAATGAAACGTGGGCCGTGGTGATGATGTCCCCATGCCACAGGTGGAATATTTTCAATCTGGAGACATATCTGTACATGTTCCTTAAAACATGATTCTTCTCAAAGACAGGACAGAGAATGTGTCTACTGGCTAATAGTTCCTGGGCCTCCCAGGCCTCACTCTGTATCTCTTTCTTCTTATGCTGTAAGTTACTTTTGTTTCTCTTCCTTCTATGGCAAGAGGGAGGAAAGCAGGGGTGACCTTGGTTAAGACAAATCAAGATGTAAGGGATGGGGCAGAATCCACAGTGAAACTAAAGGAAAAACCATATGAAAATATAAGTCCAGTGAAGCAAAAGGCAGGTTAGCTTTTGCTCCTCTTCAGGGGCTTTTCAAGTTTTCTGGGAAAGATTTCACTGACTGGAGGTTGCTGCTGGGTTCCTTGGGGCAGCGTGGGGTTCATGAAAGAAGGAAGATTCACTGCACTTAGTGTCCTGGGAGTCAGCAATGGTGGACGCGTCAGCTTCGCTGGAAAGGTTTCTGTTGAGTCGAGGCTTCCTAACTTAGAAGAGAGTGGGAGCGCTTGAGCAGGAACAAGAAGGTGAGGCCCGCCAGCCCTAGCTGCGTCTCGGATCTGCATCCACTACTTCATCAGCCCCAGCTTCCCGCAGACGCTGTTGAGGCTGTCAGGGTTGGAACTCCGCATCAGGTTGGAGCTCATGGAGGAGGAAGTGGGGGTGTAGCAGATGATTTTCAGAAGTCTGGAACAGTTTCTCCTGTGGTCCAAGCAGGAGAGGACGGGTGGGGGCTCTTCAGAGAGGCTCCTTTCCACGGCAGTGTGACGGTTTCTGATTCCTCATCACCTCTGCCTGGCTGGGCAGAGCTGGGGGCCGCGGTTTAGGGAATGCGGCCAGCTCCTGGCTCTCCTCGGGGATGCTGGCCTCCAGCCTGCTGGCGGCGCTGCCCTTGGAGGCGGATGCTGTGTCTTCGCACAGGCTCTTCAGCATCTCCAACTCTTTGGTGTGCTTTAGGACCAGACTTGCTGAATGACGGACTCCCGGTTCTGCATCAGGTAGCTGTTGATTGTTGGTTTCTAGGACTCGTTACAGAACAGGCCTCAGGTCCTTAGCTGGCTTCAGTTCTTTCTTGGATGACTATTCTTCCTTCACTGCCATGCTGGGAAAGTTCTTGTCACACTGACAATTCTTCCACAGGAGAGATTTTGGCAGGACTTTTGAGGTCTCCCTGGAAGCTTCTGGAAGGCTAGCTGGTGGCGGTGGGGCAGCCCTGGCCGCATTGTCACTGTTCTCTGGCTTCCTTGAGCTTGCTGGTGGTGAGAAGAGGGGCGTATGAGCTGCTCCAGAGCCAGCTTTTCCAGAGCAATATCCTATGTTATGTCCCTTAATTCTCATTTCAATTCTGCATTGTAGGTTCAAGAAAATATTCATTGACTCATTTGCTGACACTGTGCTAGTAGATGGTGGAGCTGAGTCTAGAATTCAGATCTTTTCATTGCACTGTTATTTTTAAACTTTTATTATGTTAAATAATTATTGAACTGAATAAAAAATTTCATCTTAGGGCCAGGGATTTAGCTGAGTGGTTCCACCGCCTGCCTCGCAAGTTCAAGGACCTGAGTTCGATCCCTGGTACCAAAAAAATAATACTATAAAACATTTCATCTTAGGAGAGTCTTCCAAGTTTTTAATAATTCTTGAGGTCCAATTTTTATCATCATTAATATCTGATCCTCAGTCTTTTCCTCAGAAAATTATGCACAATCTCTGCAAAATTCTATGAAATCAGCAGGGGATGTTTTAGTAGTGTATTTTACATTTTAATGCAAACAGATTTATTCCTTAAAAGAGAAGTATGCAGTTTCATCAGTTTTGAAGCTTTGAAGTATCTGCTTCATCTAGATACAGATTTTAATATGCTAAAATATTATAATTAAAACAGAAATTACTAGCCCCACCACCAGTGAAGATGAAGAACTACAAATGATTCATACTAAACTATAGTGCAGAATTCTAATTTGCATAAATCCCAGAATAGCTATATAGAAAAATCACTTATTATTTTAGTATTTATTTTAATGAAAATGCATATGTGACTTTATTTGATATAAGTAATTTAGTGTCTGTTTATGGGAAAAGTGCTAATTCTAAAAGCTTGTCACTTCACAGTTCCCTGAAAGAGACTTGAAAGCCACAAAGAACAATGTTTTCCTGCCATGTGGGAATTTTCAGAGAAAATTAAATGTGGCTTGGAATTGCCAAATTGAACTTTATAAAATGACTATTATGGCATGTAAAGTGCCCTTTTCTGATAGTATTTTATAATTCTATGTACTATGACTCATGCTCTAGAGAAATATTAAGAGCTGCATTTTGCACACATTTCTTTCTTTTTTTTTTTTAAATGACTGATGCCCAGTGTTCACAAAAGAATCTAGTGACCTACCTAGAGGGAAGAAGGAAAAGCGTGATAATTCTGAGCAGGTGGACCAAATGCTAATTCTGTGGGGACAGGAGGAGGGCAACTTATGGCAAGCAACTAAGGCTAATTGCCTGAGGAAATCATGTAACAGTTGTGCTATTTTTAATATGGTGTTTACCAGTATTCCACTAAGTATTTGAAAGTCTCCTCATTGTTCCCAAGGATCTGTGAATTATTGTAAGGTATACTAATGAGGTGACGAAGATAGGTACCCCTTCTGAGTCAGGGAGCATTGGTAGGGTTTTTTCTTACATAAAAAAGCAAACCTTTTAAAGAATGAAGAAAGTCAGTATTGCTAAAGTTGTTGAAAAATATTACCATATGATATTATATGCTTATTAGTGTAAGCTTCAGCATTTAATTGAAAAAATGTTAACAATAAATAAGGCTATGACTATGATATGTTTTCAAGGAAGATTTTCCATTTGTTTTAAAAGTGACATGGAAGCAAATTGCTTGTGAATAGGGTTTTCTGGGATCAGTGCACAAATGGGAGTCCCTGGGAATCTCATCCCCGTTTCCTCCAAAGCAGAAGTCTGGGCTATCAATAAAATCACCTGTTCCTCCTTTTTGGGTCCCAGGTCCTCTATCTTTGCTCATCCCTACCTCACTTGTTGAAAACCAAAGTGCAGTCTTAGGCCATAGGATAAATGCAGTGTTGTTGTGCACGTAGCCTGGTCTGTGCTCTGTATCCAGCTGTACAAGTTAGTGAGGGACATTTCATTCCCAGCATCTGGCTGCCTCTTCTTCTGATAAGAAGTAGGTGAAGTAAAATAATAATAATTTTAAAAATGTACCAGAGCAGACTTGCTAGTATGTACTTCTCATTCCAGCCCACCTAGAGTAAGTACCTTCCCACTGCTGTTGGGCTGTCCGTATTCCTCTACCCTACTAGGCTTCTGCTCCCCCAAATCATCAAAATTTAAATTTCACACTCTCCTCATTCTTCTTCACAGTCTACTTTAAGTCATTCCTCTAGTGAATTTCAGTTATTGGGTAAAATGACCTAGAAGACACATACTGATTATTTCCCTTTGATACTATGTTTGCTACATATTGGCAACTAGGACTAGGAAGACATCCAGGCTGATAGTCTATCCTGGCAGCTTCCTTCATCTCAGATGAAAGTGTCCACTCAACCAGCTCCTGTTTTAAGTGTCAGGGTAGAAGCTCAGAAGGGAAAGAAAGGCAAAGCTGTTGCATTTTAATTACTTTTTCTCCTTGCTGAGACAAAATACCTGACACCCAAAGTTGAAGGAGGAGAGCTTTATTTAGCTCATAGTTTGTAGAGGTTTCACTCCATAATCAGCTGGCTCCAAGGTAAAGTGGCTTGGCAGAGGGGCATCACAGAGGAGAAACAGTTCATGGCAGGCAGAAGGTAGCAAAGCAAGCAAGGGACAAACTAAAAGTAACTAGCAGCAACCCTCCTTCTGTCCCTTATAGTGTATCCAAGCTATCTGCCCTTACAGTGGATAGCACTCACACCCTTAATCTTAGTACCCTTAATCCTACTATTGCACTGTGAATCAATCACACACTATAGATTTGGCCATCTCTGAAAAAAGCCATGCCTATGACCTCATGACGCCCTGAGGAGTACATCTAAACACAAGCCATAGCATGCTGTTAAGCACTTTAGCAAATGATGAAGAAGTGAGAGGAAAGGAGAATTTGTGGCTCCTAGCACACGTGTTTCTCCTGTCTTAAATAAATAAGAATGGAAATGAAACATCTATGAAGCCAACAGTCCATTCCAGCTGCTGCCCCATTTCCAGTCCCTCTTCACAGCTAGACTTGTCCAGAGAGTCAGGTCACCCTGCTGTGCCAGCCTCCTCACTGCCCATTCTCTCTTCAGCCCACTCCATCTTTGCTTCTAAAACTAATATTGTCAAGATTTCCCAAGATCTCCATGATTCTAAATCTAGAGGTCACTTCCTATCCTCATCTTAGTAAATGTGTGTAACAGCAGGAGGTGGACCTATCAGCACTTACTACATATTGAGCCCACCTCCTGGTGCCTCCTCCATATTAACTTTTTCAGCACACAGAGCATTGTCTTTTAAATGAGGAGACTGAAGCACAGAGAAACTGAGTGTCCAAGTTCCCTAATACTTTACTGACAGAGAAGGGGCTTGAAGTTGGGCAGTCAGACTGTTGTATCCATACTTCTAGCCTGTGTTGACTATAGAGACTCTTTGGAACAGTCTGTTCTCCCAGCTTCTACAACAATCCGTATCTTTCTCTTTCTCATGTGCTAACTTCTTTTCCTCTTCCTATACATTCAAGATATACTTTCTCAATCCAAGATTCTCTTTTCTCTTCTTTCCTAAAATGCTTGATCCTTTACACAAAACTTTGTCTCTTCTTATACTTTCCCTCACAGCAACTCACTCTGAAAACCTGGGGGTCCATTGCTTCCTCCCCTCAACACCTGTATCTTACCTCCATCATTGACTCCTGAAATTTCATCTTGACAATAGATATCATCTTGCTTTCTCTTTCCATTTGCACTGCAAGCAACTCTCACATACATTCTTGCAACACTTTGAATCTTCTCATTCTGTAATCCCTTTATATTCAGCAGCAAAATGATGTTAAAAATGAAAATTGGATCACTTCACTTAACTGCTTGGGGACTCTCTTAAAAATCTGTAAAAACTGTATCTTAAAAATACAATTTCTTACTATGGCCTAAAAAGCTGATCTGTCTTACGTGAATTCACCTTCCAGATAAGCTTCAGCCATGCTAGATTTCTCAGTTCCTCAAACACGCCAAGCTCCCACTTCCTTTCTTTTCTGGTACACACAGTTTTCTCTGCCTGAGATAATCACCTCCCACTCTTCAGCTGGTTAACACCATCTCTTTTTCTCTTTTAACTTCAAGGTGATCTCATCAAGAAATTTTCTTGACAAATTTTAACAGGACAGGAAGTTATTTTACCTATGACTGCCTTTCCCTAAGGTTTTGCTTTTATGATGTTTCTTTTAGGTTTTTTTTTTTTTTTTTTTTGGAAACAAGGCCTTACTATGTAGTCCAGGCTGAAATTGAACTCAGTGTGGAGCCCAAGATGCCCTCAAAACTCATGGCAATCCTCCTGCCTTAGCCTCCTGGGTGCCGGGATTATAGACGTGGATTATCATCCCCTGTCCTTTTAACTTTTTTTAAAGCAAAGTTTTAAACCAGGCATTGTAGCGAACTTCTATAATCTCAGGACTCTGGGAAGATGAGGCAGGAAGATCACAAGTCTGAATCATGCCTGGGCAATGATTTAGTGATACCATGTTTCAAATGAAAGAAAATAAAACACACCAAGACAAAAATAAAGCCAACCAGACTGGCTCTGTAGCTCAGTGCAAGGCCCTGGGTTAAATCCCTAGTCAAAAAAAAAAAAGGGGGCGGGGGCAGAGTCTTAACTGTCATATCAGCACATTTCTATTTTAGTAAAAGGGGCTCTGAAAAACTTCTACTTTTCCTCTCCATATACATCTCTGCTAATTGACCTACTAACAGTTTACAATGTCTAACAATCAGAAAGGATGACAGAAATGGAAGAGATGGAGCAAGGTCTTGGAGTTCCCTCCCTAGGCCAAATATTAGGTCTTCAGTTGCTGTTCTGCGAGAACTTGTGAGGAGTTTTAAAGGAGAATCTAGTGTGGCTCAGGCACCAGTAAGGGGTAGATGGAGAGATCTACCATCTGGAAGCATCTGTTTTTGGCAGATGAGGCTGTACCCTATTTCAGTATTTTAACAAGTACAGTGTGGCCATTCAGGCTAAATATCACACAGTCTTGTTTCTGTCCAAGGGACTACCTGTTTGGTAACTCCATCTCAACCCTTGCTTGCCTGTTTCAGTACAACTATCTTTTAGTTTAGTTAATTTTGTTATTTGCTTGTTTTTCTGTGTGTATACTGACATGTAGGACCCATGAAAACAGGGTAATACCTGTTTGTTACAATTGTGAATTGATTATTTACCTAGCACAAAGCATATTATACAATGGATGTTTAACAAATATTTGATGAATGAATGAATGAATGAACATAACCTCCTATGATTAGTTAGGGTATACTTTATTTCCACAGGAATATACAGCTTCCCAAATCAAGGCTGTTCTCAAACTTTAACATTCTGGGGAGATCTTAGTGTAGATCATCTTGCATTTCTTCACAAGAGCATCTATCATGAAACAGTTGCATCAACTGTAAGTTTCCAACAAACTTACATTTCCTTAGGCTTGTCTTTTGCTTAAACCTTTTCCAGGTCCCTGTTTCCTATTTGAAAGGAGAAAATTCAAACCCCTTACTGGGTATTCAATGTTGACACAGTCTGTGTCCAGACTCCCTTCTAGTTGTCTGTTGTGCTTTCCTTTGCTTTCTCTAGTGTATCCTGAGACCAGATAGTCCATAAGAATACCTATGTAACTTTCTTTATTTTCCCTGCTGAGTGGAATCCTATTCATCTTTCTGGGCTCAATACTAGCTTGACTCCTGTGGAAAGCTTCTTCATACTGTCTTCTTGCTAAGCTCCCTGCTCTCATCCTGATCCCTCCCACTTTAAGTTCCTATAGCACTGTATTTATAAATCCAGCAGAATACATATTATGCTCCCATATAACTTACATAATCATATACTGCATTGTACTATGATAATATTCTGTCAGGGTCTCCTTTGTCAGATTCTCAGCTCTTCAAAGAGAATGATGTGTTTTATTCATCTTTGTGTAGCTAGCACTAGTGTGGTGCCTGACACACTAATTGCCACATTGAACTCAGGATCTATTTCCTGTTTGGACTCAAATCATGGAGATTGTTGCAAATTTTAAATATATGAACTGCACAGCAAGGTATAGTGCATAGAGCATGGGAGCTTTAGTCAGGAAAATTTGGGTGAGAATCTAGTTTCTGCCTTTTACTTATTATATGACCTTGGGTGGGTGTCTTAGTCATTTTCTTGTCACTGAGACACAGTACCTGACACCCACAACTTAAAGGAGAGATTTATTTTGACTCAGTGTTACAGTCCCTGGTCAGCTATCTCTCAGGCAGCAGTGGCATGGCAGAGGGGCATCGTGGAGGAAAGATGCTTCCATCATGGTGGCCAGGAAGCAGAGGGAGAAGGGAGGAGTCAGGGAAGGAGATACAGTATACCAGGTCTTGCCTCAGTTACCCACCTTCAACCAGGTCCCACCTCCTAACAGGAAGTCAGCTATAGGTCTCCATTGTCCAATCTTCTTCCTGAAGTCCCACCTATGAGTGCATGAGGCTCTTGGGGGAACATTTATATAAACTGTAACATTGGCCAAAGTACTTAATCTTTTTGAAACTCAGCTTTTATAGTACATAGAATAATAGTCTCGAAAAGACGACCACATTCTAATCCCTGAAACATATAAATATGTTGGGTAACATGCATGGCAAAAGGGAATTAAGATTGCCAATCATCAGATTTTAAAATAGGGAGATTATCCTGGACTATCTGGGTGAGCCTATTGTAATCACTAAAATCCTTAAAACTGGAAGAGTGAATTGGAAGCAAGAATCAGAGAGATGGTGGCATGAGAAAGACTCAGCCTGATGTTCCTGGCTTTGAAGATGAAGAAGGGTCAGGGCCAAGAGCTCCCCTGCCCCCAAGCCTACAGAAAGGAATGCTGCCTGCTTGATTCTAGCCAGTGAGACCCATTTCAAACTATAGAACTGTAGGGTAATATAGTCATATCAACTCACTGAGTTTGTGGTAATTTGTTGTAGCATCACAGAAAATTAATATAATTTCTTTAACTGTAAAGTGAAACTAGTAACAGATACCTTACTGGATTACAAAATATACACAACGTTTCATTATACTTCTAAGATAATCGATGTTATGGATCAAAAATGGTGCCCCACACATTGAAAGTGTTTCATTATTGTTAAATTTTCTCCTCCTCTCTTCCTGTCTGAACACACTTATCTAGAAGATATGTACTAGATATGTATGATCAACATGTGAATTGTATGATGCTGAAATCAATATGCTTATGTTATTGAAATCAAATAATCATCAGAATGTAGTTCCCTTATTGTTGTTGTAACATAGGATAAAGTAAACTCAAAGGATTACATGCTTTTTTTATTATTCTGTGGCTCTTATGAAAGATGACTTTCCCTTCTGTAGGTTTTTATGAAGCGTTGCAGTTGTGTATAACTCTTTATTATTTTGCTTCTTTATTTAGAGGCATCAATGGTTTTAACACTAGAGAATTATCTTAAGGACAGAATTAAAAATGTTATAACTTAAAGCAAATACATCTTTTCATCTTACCATTGTCCATTTAAAACTTTCTTTATTTTTGTCTATCTAGTATTTTTTATTGTTCTTTTTGGAATGACAGTGAGGAAGGGGGCGTGGTTTTAATTCAGCAGAAAGATTTAGGTAACAGTTTTATTATAGCAAATCAAGTAGCAGTACAAAATACAAAATCTTAAATGATTCATTATAAAATGTTAAATAATGTTGTGAAATATATACACATTATGTGTGTGACTGAAATCTTATTATTTTGAAACAGCTTGCTAGAGTCTAATGAGTAGGAGAGATTAGGAGGAGGGAAATGAGAGTGCTGGTTTGGGGCTATAGTCACTATAATAGTTTATTTATATTGCATTATGTTTTATTATATCATATCAGATTGTATTAATCATATCATATCATAGCCTACAAAGTCGTATTATTATTTGTATACTACTTATAAGTTAAACAGGATTTTGTGGAATCCATTCATGACTTAAACTATTATCTGTATAGGAAGATACCTCCTAAATTAAAATGAATTCACAAATAATCTGCTGTAAATTGCCAAACTGTCTGAAGGCTGTCCCTGAAATTCTTATTCTCTTATGCTTTAAGGTACAGCCACCGCTCTATTCCTCTTCTGTATTTTCAGACATTTTAGGCTATGCTGCACAGTAAGAAATGCCTTTTACATTATAATCCTGTAGCAATCATCTCCTACACATAAAAATTTCATAAAACCAGTGTGATTTACTCTATTTGTTAAACTATTTTATTTTAATAATTTATTTCTTTATAAAATGATTGCTACAGTTCATTTTATATTAATTTTTATTGCCTGATAATAGACTATGACCTGCAATTTATAAAACACTTTTTTTTCGGTAGTGGGCATCGAACTCAGGACCTTGCACTTCCAAGGCAGGTGGTGGCACCACTGAGATAAATCCCTGGCCCATCTTTTTTTTTTTTTTTTTTTTATTAGTGCCTAAACCTACAAAATGGAACATGGTACACTGACCCAAGATCTCTGTCAGTTTTCCTTCATTCACACTGACTATCTTTGTAACCCTTATGACTTTTGTTGTTTTTTTTTTTTTCAGTATCAGGGATGGAACTCAGGACCTTGCACTTGGGAGGCAGGCATGTGTTTATTTTTTTAAGTTTGGGGCTATTAGCAGTACATATCATTAGTAAATACAGTATTGCAGATAGGTAATTAATTTTGCCTTCAATGAATGCATGTACTCAACTTAATTTGTATAAAATAATTCATGTTGTATCTGAAAGAGCATGTACTGTTTTCTCTCTCTCTTTTTTTTTTTTTGAGACATTCTTGCTATGCAGGTCAGGCTGACCTTGAACTCACGATGTAGCAGAGGCTGGCCTCATAGCAGTCCTTCTGCTTCAGCCTCTCCAGTGGTAGGATTTCAGCCGTGGGCCACCATGCCCAGCTACTCACTCTCTTATGTGACTTTTTGGGGATCTTATGATACATAACTCTTTATGGGATATTAAGCATATCATAGAGCATTTTGCTTTTCTGTTACGGGAAAAATGACTTAATAGGTCACTTTTACAGTTAGAGGAAGCTGCAAGAAGAAATGACTCCGAAGCTTAAACAATTTAGGAAGCTCTCTTGAAGAAAAATAATCCAAATTATAAATACTAAATTAAATATCACAGCCAATATTCATTTGGAATAAAGAAAGAAATAACAAAAATGGCAAATATTTAATGATAGCACAAGCAACACAACATCACAAAAAACCCAAATATTTTTATTAATAAACTGTTTTCAGACTGACAAAATTTCTCTTACATTTTTGCAAGTAAACACTTCAAATACCTTTTGATATGATAAAGTTTGGGGAATATAATGCTGTGTACAAAATAAAAGGATGAACTAGAGGAGCTCCAGTCTTTGCCTTCACCTTGGATGTCCTCTCACCTTGGATGTCCTGTCATGGCTTCTAGCACAGACCCTTCTGCCCCCCCCACGCGGACTCACACAGGACACAACAGCAAGCTCCAGGCCTTCCACTCGATCCTTTGGATCTCCACCATGCAGACAGCCCTTTTACATTCTTTCACACCTGACTCTGTGGGCGGCCATTGTAAGCCAGTCTTGTAAATTCTTATATATCTTGCATTACATCTGTTTCTAGTAAGCACTGATTGATACAGTGTCAAATCACTGAGATATTTTTTTCTCCACTGTATTCCATGATTCACTCCAGATTATTAATTGAATTAGAAAATAATTAATAAGCATATCATTCTTCTGTTTTACTTACTGTGTTTGAAGTACTAACTGGTTTTGTCGCCATTTACTTCCTGATGTAGGAATAATTTCTACTGGTTTTATTGCTCACTCTATTGCTTTTTTTCTTACCACATTATTATTATTATTATTATTATTTGTTTTTTGAGACAGGGTCTTGCCTTGAACTCACTACAGAGCTCAGGCTGGCCTTGAACTCCTGGAGATCTTCCTGCCTCAAGCCTCCTGAGTGCTGGGAATCATAGGTGTACACCACCATGCCTGGTTCTTACCCCATTATTTTCAATTCTAAATTTTCTCTCGATTCTTTACATAATTTAAAAACAGCAAAGTGCCCTCTATATTCACCCAAACCAGGAGTCTCTAATTTTGCATGTATATGATAAGATGACTTGGACTGGCTTCTCCTGAAAAGGTTGCTCCGCCTTTGAGGGTTGCTATTGGATGAAGCCTCTTATGAGCATTGGTCTTATTGTGGCATCCAGGGCTTGACTGAATAAATTATCTTTCTGACCTGAAGTTTACTCATCTGAAAAATGAAGGGGCTGGGCTAAATGCTCTTTATGGAGATCTCTGTGTTACAGTCCAGTGAAATAAAAATGTAAGGAGAATAATCTGGAAGGATGTATGGAGGGGAGCCCAGGCCTGGCCACTGGGTGGTGATCTTGTTCCATGTTAAGAAAAATTTTGTAGCATTTACCAGTAGTTTCAAACTTTGAAAAAACTAAGCATAGTGAAGAAAGATTTTTGAAAGGATACTGAAATAAAAGCAGGTCAGCAAAAACCAGAATTATGGAGGAATGACTATAAACGGCAGCACCAAATAAGAGACATAAAATCCCTATCGTCAAGGCAGTAAAAGATAGAGGGGTATATGAGGGTTGTGTTTTGGGTACTAGTTAAAGAAAGATCGGGAGAGGAGAACATTGTAAATTTATATAGTTTTTGAAAAACATGATTTAAAAGTTAACTCTAACATTTAAAGATTTAGCTTGTAGAATTACCAAATACCTGAAGACTGTGCTAGAGTATGAAAGTCTAAACTTATAAAACCTAAACCGAATGGACAAGAAGGTTATTTCTTTTGTCTAAACCAAAAAGGAAAATTTAAGAGATTTATAATGCTATTCCAATCTTTTAATATTAAATAAAATGAACCAATCAATAGGTTTTGGACTTTTTAACATCCTATAAGGGTGTGGCCTCTAGTAGGGTGTCTGAGTTACCTTTAGAATCTTGGGATAGCTTCTGGGGTTAATGGCTTCCCTGATGCGGGGATGTGGGCCATTTCTGTGGAGAGAATTAAGGGAAAATGCAGAAGAGGACAAGGGCTTATTATAATCATAATGCTACCTATTTCTATTTCTAGAAAGATTTTATTCAAAGAAAAATATCATCTCCCCACCAAAGCACAGTGAACAGGGGAAAAACCCAGAGGCATGAGAAAGAAAACAGGGACTCAAAACATTCATACTTCATTTATTGCAGATTATTACTTGTAAAATGAGCTAAGATCTGACAGCAGATGCACATGTAGTCCTAAAGTTGACTCTCCTGCTCCAGTCTTTAGTCCTCTCCCAGTTATTCCTGTCTTCCTTCTGATGGGTGGACGCACAGGGTCCTTCTGAAGGCCAAAGTGTGGGCCTCATAGCTCTATTTGTCATGCTGTTCTCTCTTTTTACTTATATACAGTAGCCATTGGGTTATATAATCCTTTCCCCCACTTAAAAAATGTTATATTGCTAAGTAGCCTTTAACAATGAATAGCATTAATTATGGATTTGCTTAATGACACAAAGGCATTGTTTGCTGTATTTCAGGTGATAGCAGCAGATCAAAGGCACCAAGAACAGAATTGTTGAGAAGAGGTAGCAGAGACTATGGAAATACTGTAATGCTTAGCATTTGTATTGTTCTTTATTCCCTCAAAGGAGTCTGCAATTATTAATTAATTATCCCACATCACAGAGTAAGGTCACTGTCATTAGCCCTATTTTACAGATGAAGAATCAGATAACAGTTAAGAAATCTCTCCACCTCCTTTAAAGATCTTACCCAAGGGTAAAATGGGAGGTGGCAGAACAGTAAACAGTTGCCTCCCACAGAGGTGCCACTTCCTCCATTGTCTTTCGAAACCCTCTGAAGTTGTATTCTAGACTCCCCTACTATTTTGCCCGGAAGCCCAGTTATCTTTGCTGTATTTATCTTTTTCATGTAACAGTTACTTCTCATTCATTCAGTCCTGCATTCATTCATTCATTCAATGAAACTTATTTGGGCACTTTAGTTGATTTGGACAGGAATATGGAAATGAAAAACAACTGATATTTCAGATGATTCTTGCCTTTGAAGAACTTTAATTTATTGGCAGTAACATACAAACACACACACACACACACACACACACACACAACCCTCTTAAAGGATGGGAGCCAATTCTCTATGGTACAGTCTAGGTCTACACTGTGGAAGTAGGACTTGGCCAATCCTCCCCAGGATATGAGGCTTGTGATGCAGGCACTAGGGTCCAGGGGTGCCTAGGGGAGAGAAGCTATGAGGCATCCTGTAGATTATCTAATCCATACTTTTGCCTTAGGCCAGGTCTCCTGGAGGTTAATCTGATAAACTCTTATTCTGGATTGTTTTAATTGTTAATGTGAATGTCTTTTTTTATAGAACTAAGAGCAATCTGAAAATAAGGACTAATTCTCATAGCTCATACCATGTTGTAGAAAATAACAGCATGAATAACTATCCTGTATTGAGGGCCTACTCTGTCTACTGCTTTAAATAGCTGATACTACAAAGACCTTTGAGGCAAGTATTGTTATTATCCCTTTTTCACAGTTGAGCAAAGAGAAACTGAGAAAGGTTTAAGTAATTTGCTTAAAGCAAAAAAGCAAAAAGAACATAGTTCTTTTTTTTTTTTT